>JBAMCK010000999.1:0-519986 GCA_037075185.1 Drosophila pseudotalamancana | reverse complement strand
GTGCTCTTTTAGTCGTTCGCCGTTCGTTGGTAGTCGTCGTTGTCGTTTCGAGTGAATCGAATGTAAGGTAACCAATTTGCATTAGTAATATGGGGCGAAATATATGTACCCACATATGTACATATTAATTATAAAACCTTTAGTGACTTAAGGCGATGCAATAAACATGTGCATATCGGTAGTTTATGCAATGTCAATATATTTCTCAATTCACCGAGAACATGTGCAAATGCCGCATGGATGAAAAAATTTTCTACATGCTTCCATGGAACGATCGATAAAAATACTACGCAAAAAGACGAAAATGTTCAGAACTGTGAATTTGTGCAAAAAATACATACATACGTACATATATATGTAGAAATGTCCGTTGTGCATTGGTATTGGTAAATTTTGTATTAGTGTGTGTGTCTGTGTACATATAGATATATATATATGTAGACGTGAGATTCGTTTGTAGCTTCGTATATTTTCAGTGCTTTTGGTTGATTGTTGGCGGCCGTGGCAACAACTGACTTGGCTAATGCGAAGGCGAATTGTGGTGCCTAAGTGTGTTCTGGTCGCTAGGCGTTTTATTCGTCAATAGCTAAAATACTTGCATACGAGCGTACAAGCGAACGTATGTGTGGGTTTGTAAATACATACATACATATGTACAGCAGTCCGAATGTATTACGCATATGCACAATTAAAAGTGTGCTGCGATATCCGATTTGTAAAAAATGATATATAAATTGAAAGAAAATAAAATCCTTTGGATTACTGTTCACATACACTTCTACAAATAGATATACATGTACATGGATATGCGCCTTTGTGCACGTACTTCAGTAACTTAGTTAATATTGGATTTACCGTGACAATTCACCACATATACATATATACATTTATGTATTTGTTTCTACAAATATAAAAATATATATATTACTTGTATATGTATGTATATCTAAATAGTTATGTGTGTATGTTGAATGTTCATATATATGTATGGATGTATGTATGTATGTATATATGTAAGTGGACGACACACGCGGTTACGTGTTCTTTTATGCCGCACTGCTCTCGCAATCGCTGCTGTCTTGCCCGTTTGGAAGTGTGTGTTCTCTTTTTGGTGCTCTCTCGCTCTCCGGTGGAATTATTTTTATACTTTTTGTTTCGTGCTCTTCACAACCCTCCCCCTCACTGTGGGACAGACACACTTGTTTCTTGCTAGCTGATGTACACCCAAATATTCGTACATTCATTTAATAATATTTATATATTTGTTTTGTTGCTTTACAAACTCAATTTATCAATGTTCAATTTTATGAATCGATCTAAACATAAGGGTACATCAAAGTTGAAAATCTATTTGTTTCAAGTTTTCAAAACCTTGTGTATTGGAATTTTCTGCTTATCTGCATTTCTCTATAGTCGTATTTTTTCCCTCTGTACTGCGCATGTAGCTGAATCTCTGTCGTTGCGACCTCATGGGGCCGGTGTGGTGAGTTTACAGTTTGCCGCCCGGTGTGGTGTATTTTCCAACACTCGCACTCGCACTCACACACACACTGACGTACACACGCTGGTATTCGCATAGGCAAGCGCCGTTTGCAGCAGTCAAAGTTGCCGTCATCGCAGAATTCAACAAACGGTTTCAAATTTTATTTGCCGTTATCTTCAATCTGTACCAGTGACTGAAGCCAATGCCGTTGCCGTTGTCGCACTCACATTTCGCTAGCAATTAGCGGTTTTTCTTTTTTTATAAGACAATTGCACAAACATACACACATAAAGGTTGACATGTGTGCATACACTTTTATATACAGTGAAATAGTTTGTGGTTGTTGCCTCTTGCAATCGCACTACTTCCTCATTGTGAGGCATACCCAAAAAATGACGCAGTCCATGACGCATACAATTCGATTCGAATCATTGCTAAGAGCTGATTTTTTTGTGGGCTCTACTATGAGCATGGGAGGGAGTGGCTGCTTGTTTGTATAGCTATAAAAGCGCACCCATATATGTATTTATACATACATACATATAAATACATTTGGATGAATTTAGAAATTAAAATCATACCAATACTCGGTCGTTGCGGTCTGTTTAGTTTTTGTTTTCATGTCTTTTATTTATTTTTGTCAATAACTGTACGAAAAAAAACACGTCAAATGACCTAAAAACGAGAAACACAAAATTTGCTATTCATACAAACACAAATACACACAAATACATGCATGTATCTACATACATATGCGCTTGTATATACATACTAGTGCGTATTTACCTGCACCTAAGGTTCAATGTTTTCGGTTTGACGGTCGGATGCGATCGCTAAGAGTAGAAGATAACAAGTGGGTGGGAATGGCATATGTAAAATTGCACGTGCATCCACTTATATTCAAGAACACAGTAATGAAATTATTTACATACTAATTGGATTGTTTCTTTGTGTCTTTAAGAATTGTCGATCATTATTTGAAAACTCCATTTGAGGATATTTTTACCATATACATTTAAGTTTTCTTACCATTTTAAGATTTGTGCATTGGGGTCATTGTGCATTTATCTTTGACATCTGAATACACACAAGTAATATGTTTGTACATACTTATACGTATGCTTGCTCACGTATCACTCACACATAGGATACACACACAGCCAAAGTCACAGATTTCTCTCTTTTATTTCATTTTAAATTTTTATTCATAGTTTATTTTTAACTTTTCCCTCTGTATGTATGTTGGTTTAATTTGTTGTTTTTTCATTCCATTCGCTTGTCATGGCGGCTGCTTCTTTTTGCCTTTTGAACATTCCTCTTATGTCCATTTCTTTCGTATCATTGTGCATCTCGGAGTTGGGCGCTCCCTCTAAAAGAACAGATGTAAGGCCTTAAGTCAAGGCACGTGTAATAGATTTGGCAAACAATGTAAACCGCAAACAAACGTAATATATACATATGTATATATATATGTAAAAGCTTTAACTGAATTTGAAGCACACCCACACACAAGCACTCACCCTCACAGGTAATACACATCGGCCCCCACACCTTTTGTACCTGTCAAAAGCACATTATGCTAAAAGCCGTCGTAGCATGAGTAAATGTCCTTTTGAGTAGCGACTAACGAAGTTCCTCTGGGGATAATAATTTTGTCGTTATTATGTTTCTATGTTTGTCCCCAAGGATAATGGAAAATGTATCAATCAGCTTCGCCCCGCGTTTATTTATAAATAATAATCAATCAATATTTATGTAATACCTGTGCATATAGGCATTCAGCCATGTTAGGGGCCATGTGGCTGAAGCATTCAGCCGTTAGCAAAAGGCAACAGGTTACCCTTTTGCATCATAATATGCTTTGTTATGTATGTATGTATGTGTGTTAACATGTATTAGAAGCTAAATGTTAATGTGGGGTGACTCACAGCTGTTTAACATAAAACGCAATTTATTGACATAAAAATCAAGCAAACCTTTTGTTTATATACGAGTATATACTTTTATTATTTATCGTAATTTATCGTGGGTTTAAGCAACTTCGACCCTGCACTTTATTCACAACGATTTATATATTAAGTAAATAATTCCGATGAAATTAAATGCAATACTGATACGGCGAGGTTTCGATGATTCAGTTGCGTATTAATGCTAATTGTAGCACATGAAACAAAGATGTTAAATTTTGACTCATTCACTGCTCGATGCAAATTGAAATCTTTAAATACGCGCAAGTACATATGTATGTACGTACATGCATAAGCATTGCTGCGTGTATGTGTAACAAAGCCAGTTTTAAATATCACGTATACATGTTGATGAGCACGATATATCCTTTTGCCGCCCATTGACACCGCAACATATTTCAATATCATCAGAAGTTTGCAACGCGCAGCTGCTATCCGCTGCTTGCCACCGTAGGCAAGCTTTGCTCCTTCGCACATCAGCTCAGCCTTTTAGCCAGTTTGCTAGAGCCAGAGACGGGCAAGTTCTCTTTTTAGTCGAGTTTCGGGCCTGGTCGGAAGAGCAACACAGCAGCGGTAGATAATTATTCGGGTTTCCGTCTTTTTGCAGCTGTGTATGTCTGAGTGTATGTGCGATTGTGTGTGTGCCGCCAAAGGATATACGTGTTGAAACTTGGCGAGAGACATAAATGAATTAATCGTATCATTCAATTAGAAGTGGGTGGTGGCTCGCAATATAAGAATTTGTTCTCGTGTGTATATACGCGAATGTTTGAAGCGAGTGTTAAACAGGTTGCCAATTAATAATGATTGTGGCGTGGGAAATTCGATTAAACTTTGAGTGACTATCAATAAATATTTGGTATTCTATTTGTCGTCTATTGCAGATAACCAGTCACACACTGTGAGCGACGCTTAGAGCTGTGGATTCCTCCTACTTTAATTAATTTTTCTGCTGTCTATTAACTGCAAAAGAGATCGTGCGTGGGTCATTACACACACGAACACACATACAAATTATTCATATTATTAGTTTGGTCAAGTAACTAAAAAAAACCACAAACATGTCGACAGTCGATAAGGAAGAACTGGTCCAGAAGGCAAAATTGGCCGAGCAGTCAGAACGGTAAGTGAAAAATACCCACAGATCAAAGAATTTTATAATTGAATTTACAATTTCGTTTGTATATATATATAGCTACGATGACATGGCCCAGGCCATGAAATCAGTCACAGAGACGGGCGTCGAGCTGTCAAATGAGGAAAGAAATCTGCTCTCCGTTGCCTACAAAAATGTGGTTGGAGCGCGCAGGTAAGACGCACAATATAACAATTTGACTTGCATATATGTTAATCACTTATATATAACAACAGGTCATCGTGGCGTGTTATTTCCTCCATTGAGCAAAAAACCGAAGCATCCGCCAGAAAACAACAGCTCGCCCGCGAGTACAGAGAGCGTGTGGAGAAGGAGCTTAGAGAAATTTGCTATGAAGTTCTGGTACGTACAGCTGCTCTACTCTACACCACTCCACTGTACTCTTTTGTCCATGACCATGAATATTGTTAGGCCCTCATACCCGCCCCAGAAGTAAGCAAATTATGATGAGCTCTGACAGCCGCTCCACTGGGGCGAACCGCTCCGTGCACTGCGCAAGTCCTGTTCCCAAATGTCAGTGGGCGGTGGTAGCTCAGTGGCTGAGCATCTAGTTGTATGTAAAAATACAACTCTATCAAATACAGCTGCGTTCAAACCTATTGGTTCGTTAGTTTGTTAGGGCTATTTAAAAAATTACAATCGCCCTAGCTGAGGGCCCACTGTACGGGGTTGTGTGTGTGTGTGTGTGTGTGTGTGTGTATGTGTGGATGTATGCGTGTGTGTATGTAGCAAATTGTATTACAATCAATAAATCTATTTTTAAAAAGAAATTTTCCATACTGTTGCTGTTGCCACACTGCACATCCTATAGCATACAGCGATACACACACAAACACACACACGCACACACTCACATTCATGCAACGCACACACTTTTAATAAATAACCGTCAAGATTAGATAGCAACAGCACCCAACAGCAACAATGACCCAACTTGGCTTAATTAATGTCAATTTAATTGCGGTTTTTGCTTGAGGTGCAGAGCCATATTTTAAAGCTGAACTCATTTGACACACTGCTGACCTACTCTTAAGTAAAATACGATTAGATGTCAGAGCCACAGAGTATAAAAATAAATCAAAGCACAACCTACCTATGTACCCAATGTATATACATATATATCTATACATATATACGTAAACCGCTCCCGTGGGGGTTGGCGGACTGCCGTTAGCTTCCCTTGGTGACAGAAAATCGATAATACTTTGAAGTGCCTCACTCGACTGTAAAATTGGCATACATACGTATAAACACAAGCACATACTTACACACACAGACACACATACACATGGGCTATGTGTGTTTAATCTCGCAGCTATTTCTAGTTAAGTAGCGTAACATAAGTTGTGCCATCCTGGCATAATATTGGATTAATGGCAACTCATTGTGAGGCAGCGCGTAGCAATTAGGAATGTTTATTTATATGCTCATATTGTACATTTTATGGAGCATTTTGCTAATAATTGGTATTATTTCATTTTAATCAACAGGGACTTCTGGACAAATACCTTATTCCAAAAGCCAGCAATCCAGAAAGCAAGGTTTTCTACTTGAAGATGAAGGGAGATTATTACAGGTATTTAGCTGAGGTCGCCACAGGAGACGCACGCAACAGTAAGTATCATTAGGCGGCTTACTAGAAGTAAAGCTTATTATAGAATGATAAATACCAAACATATACTATATCTTTAATGTGTGTTCACAAAATGCAGCTGTTGTTGACGATTCCCAAACCGCTTACCAGGATGCATTTGACATTAGCAAGGGCAAAATGCAGCCAACACATCCCATCCGCTTGGGTCTTGCACTTAACTTCTCAGTCTTCTATTATGAGATTTTGAATTCTCCAGATAAGGCTTGCCAATTGGCTAAACAGGTTAATACAAAGAAAAATACCTTTGTCAAAATGTCTGGCAAGCAAGCGAGCGGCAAGAAAAGTGCAAAAAAGAAAACACAAAAAATCATTTCAATTAATTTTAAAAATATTTTTTTAATTGTATTTAAGTTTAATGCTCATTCAGTATCATATCGAAAACTAATTGTGATCTTGGTTCTATTTTCTTTTTGTTTCATTTAATAATTTATGGTACCCAAATATTAACGTACATATTTTAAGACGTCGTTGAGGACTCGAAAAAAGCTTATCAAGAGGCATTCGATATTGCAAAAACTAAAATGCAGCCAACACATCCAATCAGATTAGGTCTTGCACTCAACTTTTCCGTCTTCTATTACGAAATTATTAATTCACCAGCGAGGGCTTGTCATTTAGCTAAACAGGTTCAGTCTCTTTTTACACAAATGTTTTCTTTGTTGATATTAATTATTAAAATGTTGTTGTTATGTGACTAACAAATCCGTAACTTTGCTTTAAAATAAACACAACACACACACATACACATACATACAAACAGAATCCGAGGAACGTACAATATAAGCATACGTCTACGGCCATCGTATAAGCTCTTTAATTCGCATGTTACGTAAATTGAAAGTGGCTTAAATTAATGAAAGCCTGGCTTATGTTCCCCTGTTGTGCGCCTGTTAACCCTCCATAATACGGTCCGTATCTTGCTGGTGAAGTTATTAATGGTTGTAAGAGAAAGTGCATTAACCGTTAGGTCATAGAGTTCAATATCGTATATTAGTTTTCAGTTCCTGCTAGATAAATATGTTAATTTATTATTTTTTGATTATTTTGCTTAGTTGCCGAATGAAACATAAGGTATTTAAAATCCAATACTAAACCACTTTACAAACATTTATATTTCATTAATTGAATTGAAATGCTTTCGTTTTGCACTTGAACAAGAACTTGTTGTACTTGCATTTACCTTGCCGGCATTTTGCACTGCATTATAATTGTATTTATTTAATTTCGTATACTAAATACATATTGTGTATATATATTATATAGGCGTTCGATGACGCGATAGCCGAGCTGGACACACTCAATGAGGACTCCTACAAAGACTCAACACTCATCATGCAATTGTTGAGGGATAACCTGACTCTTTGGACCTCCGATACCCAGGGCGATGGCGATGAGCCACAGGAGGGCGGTGACAACTAACCAAACAACTAAAATGTTTCCTTTTTGACTATGCAAATATTATTCAGTAATACAAACAAACAAAAACAACAAACAAAACAAAAGAAATATAAAAACAAATCTTTGAAGTCGAAAGCAGCAGAGCAGTAATGTAATAATAAAAGCAACATCAAAATCAACATCAGCATCGACACAATAAAAAACAAATAAACAAAACAAAACAAAATGAAACACACAACAAATACAACATTACACACATAAAACAGTACAGCAGAATAATGATTCAGCTTGTGGCTGTGTGATGATAGTTTGAGGCTGAGATGATTAGGTAAGAGACTATTGTCATGCAACTAATTGAAGAAGAAATTGAATCTGGTTTATACAGTTTATATCTTGTATACATATTACAACAGTCGAACATCAATTGTTCTAATTAAATCAATAAATGTATTCGTGCAAATATTGTAAACTGCGAACAAACAACAAAAAGCCGATTAAAGTCTATGAAAAAAGTAAAAGAAATGATACTATGAAAACAAACATCTTAATTTGCTTCACATGCCGTTCAAGTTGTCTTTGTTAGTAATATGCTCTTGCAAATATTCATATTTAACGGATTTCAAAACCAAATTATCTGAGTCAAATCTTATAATATAACAAATATATAATGAAAAGAAAGTATCAGCTATCAAGAACAAGATTAGGAACAGTGTGTATGGCAAAGATGTGAATTTTTGTTTTGTGTAGTTAATTACTATTCCGCTGTTTTGGCCAACTGCGTACACTATACATATGCCTAAAAGTAATATTATTTATTTTAATTATGTTTTAATAAATGATTACCATTCTGTTTTATATTAACACACAATCAAACGACAGAACACAACACAAGACACAGTCAGTCAACAACAACAACAACAAAAACAAAATGAAGAAGAAGAAGAAGAAATTTATAGTCTTTTATTTTTGTTAAATGCGCTGCGACGCTTTCCTTAAAACAAATCAAAGGCTAATTGGTTTATACACATATATTGTAATTACAAATAATGCCCATTATTATTTTTCGTCGTCAAAGAAGAACAATCTGCATAGCTGCAGAACCCGAATGCGAACCAAAAGAAACAAATTATGTATTATTTGTAATTCTTTTTTTCTAAAATACAACAAATAAAAAACAACATAAACCTTTACTTTTATTTTAACCTCTATATATTTAGTTTGTATTTGTTAACATTTCCCACATACACACACACACACACGTCCACACAAACACAGTGTTGCATTTAGAATGCAGTTATTGATAAAACTGTGTGTTAAATTGTTGCCAATTTAAATATTTGTTTAGTTTTCCAGTTGGAAAGAGCCAAAGAATATTGATAGAGCTATAAAAAAGTTAATATTGAAAAACTTGTTCCATCATGCATTGCGGATAGATTTAAAGGCATGAGTTCTATTGTGCCTGTTAAATGTCATTTTCTTTTCATTTCTTTCTTTCAATACTCTCGAATCAATCAGTTAATCGTCGTGAAACAAATATTAAAAAGTCAAGAACTTAACTACCAGGGCTTTCGCCATTTGGATCGAGTATAAAAATAATTCGTATGATCGATGCGATAACTATTTATAACGTACTTATATATACTTACTATACGCAATTATGCAAAATCAACAGCAATAACAGTATCAATGTGCAATTGTTAATAACTAAATGTCTCAGTGTTTTATTTTGTTTATCATCTATGTGTTTCAATGTAAAACCCAAGAAGAATAACAAAATCGACAGGTGTGTGAAGCAAGTGAATGAATTATGTAAACAAAAACAAAAATCAAATTTTATTTTTCGAATAATGCCATTTTCTGGCATTAGCTTTAAAATGCCGTTAGACTCAACTGATTCAACAAATAAATTGTAAAACTTTATTGTTGACATTAGTTTTGTTTATCAGGCAAATTAATTGCAAAACTTAAACGACAGGCAAGAACAAAAGAAACAGGAAATGATAACTAATCAAAATACAAATACTTATATTGACAGCTAAGTATATTCAATTTAAATTCAAAATGGCGACAACAACAAATACACACATTTAAATATACTATATTGTCCACAAATTTCAAATGATATTTGCAACTGTGTATTTGTGTGTGTATAAAAGCAAGCAGTAACTGTATATTTTCGCAATTGAATTTACGCTTACAATATACATAACAACAAATAATATATATATATATATATATATATATGTTCTGTTTACCCATTTCCAATGGGTTTCAGGATTCATAATGAATGAAACTGCAGTACATAATACATACATTTAAAAACATCCAAAATGAGAATAATACAAAATACAACAACAACAAAACAAGAGAGTGCGCGCATTAATTGTGCGCTTGGAGGCAAAGATTGATGTGGAAATTTAAGTTTATTGAAATTACAGTTTCTTAATTACCAAAAAAAAAAAACAAAAAAAAATAAAAATGAAAAAAAAAGTAATTGTGTTTATATTATTTCTAAAGGTATTTCTCTTTTCACTAATATTATTAAAAGGCGGCTCTGAAGTTCGATTTGTGCTGAAGGATTTTCACATTGAGCTAAGTTTCAAATATGAGTCAGAAATTCTTAACTTTTCAGCCATAAACCAAAATATTTTTTATAATAAAAATCGACAAAATTAAATTAAATTAATTGAAAAGAATGTAAGACTTACCAACTCATTTAGTTGAAAACTTTGGTCTATTCAAACTTCGAGCTTTATCACAGGATTTGTGATCGGAACCTATTTACGAATTAACAAATAAACCAAGCAAGTCATTTATTTTTGGACTTTCATAAAAATTTTCAACATCACTTTTTGGAATGCATAACCTTAAATTTCAAGTATTGACGAAATGTATAGCACGGTATGCGCAACAGGATTTATAACTATATCTATAATATGAATTAATGCTAATGATAATTGCATCGACAGGATCCACCGCGTTCATCTATTTCAGCAATTCCTACCAAAGTGCCAAAGAGCTTGGTTTGGCCCTCCATTTATCGCTCAAATTGATCAGCAACGGAGTTTAAATACACAAAATAATCGTAATATACTATTTAGTCGCCGTAGCAATAATGCCAAAATGATGGCTTTTAAACTCCAGATGAGAAACTGTCCGAATCTTTTTAAGAAATACGAGTGCTTAATGGCATTGAGGTCACAGAATCTAGATTTATATTACCGTTATTTGTGCGATAACACCGCTGAGGTATTGTCCGTAGTCACCGCGGTCGATGGCATAGTCGATGATCTCCGTGGAATGGGCGCAATTATTGCCAATGAGTAAGCGAAAAAATGTGCACCCGAATATATTTTTATAGCACTCATTTATATCGTTTAACCCCAGTCCGAAAATACAGCGTCGCGCCACCGTTTCGAAGGAAATGAATGTTACCAAAGCTGTGGACTATCTGCGTGGATATATCAATGCCCAAGCAGGTGAGACCCGTCCAACACCCGTTGGCTTCACCTTGAAAGGAACGGTAACAAAAGCACCGCCGCAACCCGAAATTGGGAAAAAAATGTTGATCACAACTGCAAAAAAAAATAATTATATGATATATCTTAAGAGAAGGAGGGTTAAGTAGACTCTTCAAAGAATACTCAATGGATGAGACAAATTGCTGATCGTAGGTAAGTTAATTCATATAACGTATACGTATAGAGAAGTGTGTCTAATATGGTGCATAGTAACTTAATTGTAACCATCTTTATAAAGACCTATTGAGACATTCCTTTTTAGTCAGCCTTCCATACCTGCCCATCCTAATATATATTATATATATATCCTATTCAGAAACGCGGCAATGTGAGACCGATTATGAAATATCTTGAATTTTATGGCACTCATCATGGATTTAGCCTTGAAGTTAGCACCTCATCTATTTATCCATGATGTTCAGGAGCAGGCATTGCTGAAGGAAGAGCTTATCAACGTCATTATTTTATATTTGATCCAATTTTTTAATCAATAATGCCAAAAATACAAAATAAATCAAGTAAATTCCCTGAAGCCCGCGTCGGGATGTGACAAACATTTAAACATTCGTCGTATTAATCTTTTTATTTATTTATGATCAGATTTACAGGGTATATATTCCACAGATTAGAGAGAATTGAAAATAAAAACTAGTTCTTCATGGAGTACATATATGCAAATACCTTTCAATTTTAGTTCTGTACTACAATTCTAAAAATGATTCGATCTGATGATAAGTACAAATATATCTACATATATTTTTAATCTATATTTATAAGGTATAACCGAGTATGCTAGTCTTTTATTCCTGTTATTATTTGTCAGCATAAATATACATATATTCTTTTAGATCAAAAGTAGTGTTGTAAAAATTTAATATGCGAACAATAATTATTTTAACTTTGTAGTTTAGCAAATTATTAAATTGACATGTATGCAATCAAAATTCGAGTATTAGCAAAATTATCAGGCATGTATGTACGATCTAATAACACACGCCAAGAATTGAAAGACGTACCTCAATGCCTGCCTCCGTTAGCCTCGTCCAATCTCCGGAGCTGTTGCCCAAGACCCAACACTGTCCCATTAATCGTAACCTATCCAAATTAAATCAATCAGATTGCGAGATAAATGCCACTCAGCTTCCTGATGTGAGTTCCTAAATGAATATACATACGAGTACAGAACTATATATTGAAATACGATATATATATATATATTACATAATTTTGACTCTGCAGAAAAAACAAGGGATATGGCACCGTCAAGTGACCCAAATGAAGGGTATTCGATCGAGCTTGAGAGATCGAATGACAACATTTACGATACAAATGGCAAAGTGTGAGGATCCAATGAAAAAGTATGATTTTTTAGTAGCGTTACGGGATGAGGATATTGAATTGTATTATCATTACGTGTGCAATTACATTGCCGAAGTAAAAGAACTATTTAATATTTATTCCAAAGTCAACGTCTTAGATAGTCCAATTTTTCCGGCGAACTCCGTAGTATTCAATAAGTAAGTAAATAAAGCTGATGAATTATATTAAAGACGATTGCAATTTCAGGAGGGAGCCCAACTTTTGGAACAGTAATCAATTAAACGTATCTAAATGCAGTTCGGATTTGTTTATGTTTATAAGACATAATGTCCCTATGATGAGAAGACATGTGTGTACGCGATTCATCTGATATTATGCATATGTTGATCATTCCGCTTTGCCTTGCAGATGTCACAAGATGGCTCCCAAGAAGGCAAAACTAAGTCTAGGAAAGAGCGACCAAAATTTGTAGTTACCGAAGAAATAGAGGAGTTGCGAAAATGCATACACGACTTTCAGGATGTTTACGACTATGTAAAACCGATTTACCCATATGTGAGTACGAAATGGTAAACAAATCCATCGTCAATTTGCTATTCAAATTGCTAACGGCTGACGTTCAAAACAAAAAGAAAAGAGCTAACGGCTACACACAGTTACGAAGGCGTGGTCAAAGCTGCGGCTGGGCCATGCAAAAGCTCGCGAGCGCGAGAGAGCTTTTGTCTGGCAGTTGCGCACAGCTGTTGCACAGCTGTCATTCTGACACTCACCGTGTGCGTGTGCGTGTGCGTGTGTGTGAGTGTGAGTGGGGTAAACAAAAAAAAAAAGTCCCAACATGATAATCGGCAATTTTCACCCACATTAGGGGACTAGTTGATAGCAAATCTTGGCCGCACTCGTTTAGCAATTAATTGCATTAATGAAACATATTGCCAAAAATCGTGACTAACTCGAGTGCGTCCAAAACGGGAACGTGCAACGTGACCAAATCGCCAGACAACCAGTTCATTGCATCAGTGTTGCGGGTAGTTGCGCTTAACAAAAAAAAAAAGCGTTTGCTGCGTTTAAAGGTCACCTTGAAACGTCAAAAGCGAAACTTCTGCGCTCGACCGTCGCTCTCGCGCTTGCGGCCGCCCAGTCGTCAGTGAAAATCGTCTCGCATGCACATAGCCACGGCATCTGCGGCAGCATAAGATTTGCGCAGTTCATTTGGACATCTCGGCTTCCTCGAAGCTCCTCCAGTTGTGTGCTGTGAATCATTCACCAGCTATTCGCCAGACTTGGACTTCGACTTCGATACGTTCTTGCGTGCGTGCGTTTTGTGTGTGTGTCTGTGTACTTTGCGCCGTTGTTTTTTTGAATCGATTCACTTGAGATAATAACCGCAGCAGTGTTTTTGCCAAAAAAGAAACAAAAAAAATAAAGAAAAATGCCTAGTGATATTAACCAACGTTTCCTCGCACGCGGCTCCCAGCGTGACAAGGGTCTGGCCGTCTTCACCAGCGGTGGCGACTCCCAGGGCATGAATGCCGCAGTGCGGGCCTGTGTGCGTATGGCCATCTACTTGGGATGCAAGGTGAGTTTCCAGTTTTGACCTCTGCCAAGTGCTTTTGCCTTGCTATAGACACCCACACACACACATACACACACTTACGCACATACATATATAAACAATATTTGGAGGAATATTCTTATCGTTCGGCGGCGTTCAGGCATTGAACTTTACGGTCTGCAGACTCCTACACACATACATAAAATATATATTTTTTATAGCTGAATTTTTCTTTTCCTATAGCTTAAATATTATTAAACAAATTAGCTTGCTCTGCAGGTGTCAATTGCCGTTAGATAACCCATGTCGCACAGGCGAAAAAAAAAATTCAAATAAAAGCGCCCGCCCCTCACTACAGTCACACACACACACATTCACATTTACCCATACACCAATGCACATACAATTTGTATCTGTGAACATTTGACATTGAGTTTATTTCGGGCAACTTACAGACGATCACGCAGATATATCTGAGAAAATGCGGTTATTGTTTAAAAAGTTAATTTTTTCGCTTATTGGTTTTATTGATTGGCTGAATGTACTCGAGTTCCATATCTTTTATTCTTCTGCAAATTTGATAGTTAACTTTTTATTACACTTTTCGTGGCGGAAGGCGTCAAAATTTAAATAATTGCAATTGAAATAAATTATTGAAAATTTCTTCATGATGATTTTCGCAATGAATAAATTGTCGCAAGGCTACTTTTTTTTCAAAGTCACTTTCATTTTCTCTTAATTTTATGCCAGAGAATTTTTTTTGGCTACTTTATTTTATATATAAACTAAAGTTTGTTTAACTGTAATAAAATATTATATTTTGTTAAGAAAGTTAAAAAATATGCTGGATATGCTGAATCAGCAGCGGTTTCTGCTAAAGAAATAGCATTTAAGTAGGTTGCGTCATTAAAAGTTAGGAACTTCTTAGCATGAATGACGACATATTGATTAACAATATTGTTAAACTCATTTATTTGTTATCGTTAGAAAATATATATGTTAAGTATGACAAGTGCTGAGCAATACACAAACTCTTTAACTGACAGAAATATATATCATAACTGTAATATCTGGTATGATGAAATTTTCAGAGGACTTCCCAATTAGTAAAATGCAAATAAATGCTTCTACGATACAAATGTATACCATAAACTTAAAGTCTGGTATGATGAAATTTTTAGAATTTTTCGCTTTTGTCAGCTATGTAAACAGTTATGTTGAAGTATATAGTAAAATGTGAATAAGTGCTTATAAGATTTAAACGTATTCTTAATAGAATTTATAGCATCAACTTTTAAAAATGGAATTTCAAGATTTTACATAAAATTGTGAAATTTAGTCTATTCACAAATATTTTCTAAATAAGGGACTTGTTAAGCCGATCTATATAAGACATATAAGAGTATTTCACTTATCAGTTAAAATTCTAAAATACATTAAGATAGCTTCATTTCTAAAGTGTCTTAAAATATATTCCATTCCAATTTATAATCCTTGAAACCAGGTATACTTCATTCGCGAGGGCTATCAAGGCATGGTTGATGGCGGCGATTGTATCCAGGAAGCGACGTGGTCGTCGGTATCATCGATTATACACCGTGGAGGCACCATTATTGGCTCAGCCCGCTGCAAGGACTTCCGCGAACGAGCCGGCCGCCTAAAGGCTGCCAATAACCTAATCCAACGTGGTATTACCAATCTGGTGGTGATTGGCGGCGATGGGTCGCTGACTGGCGCCAATTTGTTCCGCCAGGAGTGGTCCAGTCTGCTCGACGAACTCGAGAAGAGTGGCACCATAACCGGCGAGCAGAAGAGCAAGTACAATGTCCTACATATTGTCGGATTGGTAAACTATATACCACCTAAATATATATATATGTATTTTTATATCAATTTAATTTGCATTGCAGGTGGGCTCGATTGATAATGATTTCTGTGGCACGGACATGACCATTGGTACGGATACTGCATTGCATCGCATTATTGAGGCAATCGATGCCATCGCCAGCACTGCCTACTCCCATCAGCGCACCTTCATTATGGAGGTCATGGGTCGTCACTGTGGGTAAGCAACTTGTTGTCAATCTGTTGGATAGTCCAGATGTAATGTGTAACTACTTATAAATTGTTAGTTCTGCCAAATAGTGCAAATGACTTGTAACGATTATGTTAAATGCCTTCAATACCTACAGTTATTTACCAGTTGTAGCTGGCGTTATATCCGAGGCAGATTATGTCTTTCTGCCCGAGTACCCGCCGCCACAAGATTGGCCCGATAGACTGATCCTCAAACTGGACCAGGCAAGCAATCTACCAACCAACCAACCAACCAACCAACCAGTTCAGATCGATGAATGTCTAACATACATTCATCAAATATCGCTCTTTAGTGTTTGTTCTCTATCTATGTAACAGTCTAGGATAGGATCTCATATATATCAGAAAGAAAAGCGTGCCTCTTTAATTAGCTTTGTAATGATAATAAGTATGATGAAACTTAGACGAAATTTGATAAGGTTTTTCATTTGAAGTGACATAAGACCAAAAAAAAAAGAGGAAATATCTCTAATTGCTTAAGTCTAGACGCTATTGATATATGATATTGATTTGATACTCTACGGTATCTTAACTTTTTACGTCTTATTTCGTGCCTTCTTCCTTCTTCTGTTTTCTATATATACCTTTTGACAACTCCTTCCTATTTTTTATACCAATCTAACATGTTTTTATGTATGTATATATGTATAACCAAATAATACAACATATTTTTACAGTTATTTGTCGCTCGTTGGTGGCCTTTCCTGCGAGGCCGATTTCATATTTATCCCCGAAATGCCACCGAAAGTCGATTGGCCAGATAGGCTTTGCACTCAATTAGCTCAGGCAAGAAGTTGAACACTATATTTATATTTTTGTTCTTTTCAAAATTATCCAAAAGCACACAAAAGAGTGTTTTTTGCTCTCTTTTACTTTCTTTCTCTCTCTCTCATTGGCTTTTCCTTTTGCAGTTGCCAGACACAACAGCAATTAAATAAGCACCACAACGTATATTCAAAACATAAACAAAACACAATGCATTTACACACAGATACACACAGTCACACACACCCACACACACACACATACAGATGCAAGCAGGCACTAGTCAGATATATATACATATATATCATTCATAAATTTTGAGTTTGTATTTTGCTTTATTGCTTATAAAATTGATTTCAAATGAGAAAAGGATTATAGATAGGTTTTGCAATAGGTTTATCATCTGGATGTGGCTGTGTGATATCCTTCAAGACTCATGTTGTAATTAATATTGATCTAATAACAATTCATCACATGCGGCACGTTTCTGTGTTTGATTTCTTTTGTTTTTAGCTATTTAGCCATTTCAACAGCAATTGCTACTGAAGCTGATTTTATGTTCATACCCGAAGAACCAGTTCAAATAAACTGGCAGGATGCTCTATGCAAAAAACTAGCTCAGGTCAGCGAAATGTTCAGGTTTTTTAAATGCGGTCTATTTTATATATTTTATTTTAATCTATCTTTACGATGGTGTTTCTTGGTTTCAATTTAATCGAACTAAAAATATATTGCAAATTTAAATATAAATAAATATTTATAAATTTCATTTAAATTTAATTCTAACATTTCTAACAGATGTTCAAAGAGCTGCAGCTTTTTGTCAAACTGATTCTAGAAAATACTAATTGATTGGACTATTAAATTGGTTTTTTTATTGGGTTAAAGTGTAGCCTCACATTTTACTGGGCAATTTAATTGGCTTTTAAATTGTTTCTTTGTTGACCAGTAAATATATTTACTTTTGCTTCATTCGCTTCCTTTTTGTTGTTGTTATTTTTTATTATTATTAGTTTTACACGCTCACCCGTTAAGCTGTACATACATACATACAATCGCCTATACTAATCATTAATCATAGATTCTTATCTTTGCTAACCCCACATTTGTATATTGTGTATTATTCTCATTGCTTATATAATACGTACTTTGTGTGTCGCCTTAGTTAATAATTTCTTCATTGCTTTTATGTACACACGAATTAATAATAACTCATCTTTGAGAATCGCATAGAGGGGACAATCTAACAGTTTTTGCATTCGTTTTACAATAGGAGCGTTCGGCTGGTCAACGTTTGAATATTGTTATTGTCGCCGAGGGCGCAATGGATCGTGAGGGCAACCCGATTACCGCCGAGGATGTACGAAAGGTGATCGACGAACGTCTAAAGCACGACGCTCGTATCACTGTGCTGGGTCATGTGCAACGTGGTGGCAACCCCAGCGCCTTCGATCGTATATTGGTAAACACATCTATATGTATAATAGGGAAATATTATTTGAGGGAAATTTGATATTTTTGACAGGCTTGCCGCATGGGCGCCGAGGCAACTCTGGCCTTGATGGAAGCCACCCAGGATTCGGTCCCTGTGGTCATTTCTCTGGACGGCAACCAGACGGTTCGCGTGCCACTTATGGAGTGCGTGGAGCGCACCCAAGCCGTGGCCCAGGCCATGAAGGAGCGCCGCTGGGCGGATGCCGTCAAGCTGCGTGGTCGCTCCTTCGAGCGTAACTTGGAGACCTACAAGATGTTGACGCGCTTGAAGCCGCCCAAGGAGAACTTCGATGCCCAAGGCAAAGGCATTGAGGGCTACAGGCTAGCCGTGATGCACATCGGTGCCCCCGCTTGTGGCATGAACGCTGCTGTCCGCAGTTTCGTGCGTAACGCCATTTACCGTGGCGATGTTGTCTACGGCGTAAACGATGGCATTGAGGGTCTCATTGCTGGCAACGTGCGCGAGCTAGGATGGTGTGTATCTACCCTATATACTTTCTATAGAACTATCCACTTAAGTTGTGCTCTACAGGGCCGATGTGTCCGGCTGGGTTGGCCAGGGCGGCGCCTATTTGGGCACTAAGCGCACCCTGCCGGAGGGTAAATTCAAGGAGATCGCTGCTCGTCTAAAGGAGTTCAAGATCCAGGGTCTTCTAATCATTGGTGGATTTGAGAGTTACCACGCCGCTGGACAGATCTCCGATCAGCGTGACAACTATCCCGAGTTCTGTATTCCCATTGTGGTAGTTCCAGCTACCATTTCGAACAATGTGCCCGGCACCGAATTCTCGCTCGGCTGCGACACTGGCCTAAACGAGATCACCGAGATCTGCGATCGGATTCGCCAGTCGGCGCAGGGTACAAAACGGCGTGTGTTCGTTATTGAGACAATGGGCGGCTATTGCGGCTATCTGGCCACACTGTCCGGCCTGGCCGGTGGCGCCGATGCCGCCTACATATACGAGGAGAAGTTCTCAATCAAGGACCTGCAGCAGGATGTCTATCACATGGCTTCCAAAATGGCCGAGGGCGTCTCTCGCGGTCTAATCTTGCGCAATGAGAAGGCCAGTGAAAACTACACAACTGATTTCATCTACCGTTTGTATTCGGAGGAGGGCAAGGGCTTGTTCACTTGCCGCATGAACATCCTGGGCCACATGCAACAGGGTGGCTCTCCCAGCCCCTTCGATCGCAACATGGGCACCAAAATGGCAGCGAAGTGCGTCGATTGGCTGGCAACCCAAATCAAGAACAACATCGATGCCAATGGTGTGGTTAACTGTAAATCAACCGATACGGCAACCCTGCTGGGCATCGTTTCGCGGCAGTATCGATTCACCCCGCTGGTCGATCTCATTGGCGAGACCAACTTTGAGTGAGTGCTTTAATAATTATAAATATAATATAAGTAATTACATAATATATATATATATTTTTTTGTTTTCCCCAGTCAACGCATACCGAAGAAACAGTGGTGGCTGCGCCTGCGTCCATTGTTGAGAATTCTGGCTAAGCACGACTCTGCCTATGAGGAGGAAGGCATGTACATCACCGTCGAGGAGGAGTGCGATACCGACGCAGTCGCCTAACAATTTGTGAAGGCAGCAATTGTCATGCCCAGTGCACAAACATCGTAGAATCAATCTCAATGTTTATTTAATTTCAGTTATACATGTTTGAACTAAGCCGAACGCTGTACATTATTATTTTTGTTAATATTATTTTCAATATAGTGGTAACCACACACATATATATTATATATGAACATGTCTCAGCTCAGGTCAAAGTTTAGTAGCTAATATTAACGATTAGCCAATCTAACAAACAACACTAGGAAAATCCATGTCAACTAACTAACTGTATGCATACATTTTGTAATGTATAAAATATGCCGCCACAATTATTATTTATAATTTTTTCTTATTAATTAATTTGTAAACATTCTTTATTCATTTACTCTTTATTTATTGTAAATTATCTTTCTTTTTGGAATATATCACTTTCAAAATATTAAGAGCACACATATACACATAACTGTTTACCATTGTTTTCACTTCGCATGTGTTTTATACAAAGCTGTATAAATGCATGTTTTATCTGACAAAAGAATTGCTACATATGTTGCAACACTACATAACAAAATAAAATGTATTGAAACACACTGTTAGCATGATATCGTAATTGTTGCAAAAATACATATATACAATGTTAAAAATACATATAACTATATATATATATACATACAAAAACCTTTTAAAGCTACAAAGGCAATGTACGACGTTTTGCTAAGAGAGTATAAAAATGTTAAAGGTTACAAGTCTACACAATAACGCAGATGCGTCGATATCCAACTTAGTGTGAAGTTCATTTCGTATATAAAGATTTTACAATTCAAATAAATCAAACACAAAACCAAAATATTTGGATACATTCTATTCAAAAAGTTCGTTTATTTCATTTAATATTCTATTCAAAAAGCTCGTTAATTTCAGTTGTGAGTTCGAATTTAATTTGCTGCTCATCGTTAACAAAGTGGCAACGCTGTAAGTTCAATTTTCGCCGATATGGCCGCTTTAAATAGCAAATAGTAAAAGAACGCATTAATTTCCAACAAAATTTCGTCGATGTCAAACTAAGTGCGAAATTAATTTCATATGTAAATCAAACACAAAGGACAGATATTTAAATACATTCGCTTAATATTCTATTCAAAAAGTTCGTTAATTTCAGTTGAGTTCGAATTTAATTTGCTGCTTATCGCCAACTAGGTGGCAGCGCTGCAAGTTCAATTTGCGCCGATGTGGCCGCTATAAATAGCAAATACTAAGAGAACGCATTAATTTATATACATGAAGAATTTGGACAGGGTTTTTTGTTTTTTATCACAAGCCTCCTCCAGCTCGCTCGACAGGCATTGTGTTCTTTTTGCGGCGACGGTGGCTAATGGCGGAAAGTTTCTGATCCAGATGCATCTTGGCGTACCGTAAATACGCCGTGTCGCCGTGCACTATGGCCGACATTAGCATAAGGAACTCGTACAGATTTACCTTGCCCTGTGCGTGGCAGTCAATGTCCCGCAGCACGTCGTGCATCAGATCCACGGGCACTTCCTTGACGCCAAACGATTTCATGGCTGCACAGCATTTGTTGATTGAGACGAAGCCGGTGTTGCCATCATCTAGATTTCTAAAGTGCTCCGCATATTTTTGTACCTGGTTCACGGACAGCTTAATGGGTATGCTCAAGTGAGCTGGATCGTATACGGGTGTGTGTCCCATTTGAGTGTTCAGAAATTTGCGAGCCTCTTCGATTTCTTTTGCCTTTCTCGATTTGCTCCATTTCAGCTCGACGGCCATTTCGGCAGCCACTCGCGGCAGTATATCCTCCGCCGCCTGGACATTAAGAAAGGCAACGCGCAGGCGACGGGCCACCATGTCCACAAGTGTACAGGCGTAGTCCTTAACGCCTTGTCGCACTTCCGCCTCGATGTAGGGGAATTCCGAGTGCAACCGTTTGCCTATAATCGGCCACACGGCGCCACTGGAGTTGGCACCAACGGCCACCTTGAAGGCGTTGGATCCGTACGTATCGGACAAGTGTTTAGCCACATCTCGCTCCAGGCCGAAATCCTGTACTAGTCGAATAAACATGTTCGGCGACCAGCCAATGGCTCCATCCAGTTTGCAAGATGTTGCTGTAATTGAATTTTTGCGCAACGGTTCCAACCCGCCATTCTTAATGGCTGCGTCTATTGCCTTCTCGGCCAGCAGCCGGAATGACGTCCACGTGCCGCCCACAATAGATATCATGTTGCCCGGCCCCAATGAAATGATGTGATTCTTCAAGGTCGAATGGGCCAGCTCGTTCGACAGCGTGGGCAGTGGCTTGTAACCGCCCCAAGCAGCTAACACGTCACACCGACGTACATCAAAGTTCGGATTGATGTAGTTTCTGATGCCTTCCAATAGATACTGCACCTCCAATTCAGTTGGCTGTGGTCCCTCGGTGGCCTCGCGCGTCTCATCCGAGGTGCCCATCAGCGTGTGTCCCAACCAGGGCAAGAAAAATATTGTCGAGCCATTATCTGTATACGGATCGAACACACCCACCTCTTCCGGGCAGTAGAAGTGCGGCAGCACTATATGGGATGCCCAGGTGGGCGTGCACTGTGTTGGCGCTTCGGAATCCTCAAGGCGAATAATGGAGTCGCTCAAAGGCCCAGTGGCATTTATCACCATTTTGGCCCGTATCGTGTAACCTTTGCCGGTCAGCTGATCAACTGCTTTGGCTCCCATAACCATGTTATTGTTGTCGCGTATCAAATCAACGACCTTCATATGATTGCAGACGTCGGCGCCATAGCGGGAGGCTGTTAAGATGACGGCGAGGCACATCCTAGCATCGTCGTGCTGCCCCTCGTAAAAGACGAACGCGCCAAAGATGTCGCGACGCATCATGGGAAACATTTCGAGCGCCTCACGAGTGTTCACGAAGGTAAAACCTTTTGTGGGACCGGGTGCCATTAAATGATAAAGATGCAGCTTCACCCAGTAGATGGGGACCTGCCACCAATGATGCACTGGCAGCATTATTGGGACTGGCTGATTCAAGTGCGGCGCTAGATTAGTAATGTTTTGACGCTCCTTTAGCGAGGAATGGACACGGCGAAATGCGGCTAGGTCGAGATGCGCGATTGCCTGATCGAGATCTCTGAGACCGCCATGCAACAATTTGCTGGATTTCGATGAAGTGCCACTGCCAAAATCATCCGCCTCTACTAGTGCCGTTTTTAATCCACGCGTAGCCGAATCCAAAGCACAGCCAGCACCCACCGCTCCGCCTCCAATAATCAGAACATCATATTCGGTGCGCCGCAATGATTCCAGACTCATATTGCGACTAGGCAGCTCACGCTTCATCTGCGGCACTTTGCTTCTATCCTGGGATGCTGCGGTAGAAGAGAATGCCAGCATGGAGCTGCCGGCCAGGACAGCTACGTGAAGAAATTTTGACATATTAACATAAGTTGTAACAAAAAAGGAATTCACCTAAAATTTGTTTCGTTTTGATGAAATAACAAAAGACAACCAATTTTCAATACGTTCATATTTAATAATATTTAAATATATGTGTATATTTGTGTTGCATGTTGGAAAGTTAAACAATTATCTATAAGAAAACTCAAACCCACTTACTAAAGCAATTAGTACAAAAACAAAATGCCAAAAAACATTCACATATTTATCTTTAAAACTTAGCACAAATTCACTCTACAAATTCCTCTTCGACTCCAACAACAAGACCGTCTAAACGCCTCCCAGCAAGCGTATAACACACATAAATAAAGGCATTGGATGGGCATCCAATTGTGTTTCTGTCAGATGGGGAGGCGTCGGCGGTCCAGCGATGGGGCAAGTGGAAAACAGTTGTTAGCTTTACTGCTGTTTAGCATTGCCAAAGAAGAATTTGTAAAAGAGCGTTGCGACCAGGCAGAGCACCAAGGGCAACAGCCAAGATTTCACAGAACTCTCCTCGTTCTGTGTGTCTGTGCTCCAGGTGGGTTCCGATTTTTGCGCAACTTTCGTCCGCTCCTCGGCAACCAGTTCTCCAATTTTGTACTTTTTCATCATGTCACGAGCATCGTTGCTGTGGCCCACATCCTCAAAGTTTTCGGTGGCATCTTTGCCGGCCTGTTCGATGAGCACCTCTTCGCCGCCGGGATGCTGCAACAGAGTGAATATTAAATACCCTATTTATATATGTAAACATGCAAATGGCATGTCTCATCTGTTGACCGTGAAACAATCAAAGCAGGAACAACAACGATCTAATGTTTAAAACATATCACATGCCAGTCATGGGTATCGATAAAGGGGATATAGATTTTTTTTTCAAGTGTGCGTTAACGTCGAAATCATCATTGTAAGGCAACGTTTGACTTTCATCATACAAACTTTAATTATTTTGAGTACAAAATGTGCACCGTAATCATTATAATACACTTTCAAAGTGGCCGGCTTCTTATCACCTACAAATGTAGAAAACCAACAGCAAAAGTCATTGGAAAAGCATCCATGCAGTTATGCGCCTTCTGATATACATAATAATAATACTAATATTTCTATACTTTCCAAACTTTGATTCACCTACATTTTTGAGAAGTGAACCAAGTTAAAACCAAGTAAAACTAAAAACAATAACAAACTTATACCACACCTCAACATTTTTTATGTGCAACATTACTCTTTTTCTTTTTTAATTTACATTTGCAAGCTTTGAGGTTTTGAAAACTGTGCTGAGCTATATGTATAAATTTAAATGACTTTCGTCGAACATTGTTTTCCCATTTGGCTCCATTTGCAGCTGTGCCTACGTAAAAATAGGGGCTTCACTGGTCGAACAAATGAAATTTAAATATTATTAGAACCAGATTTTATTTAACTTTTGCCCTATTTCCATTGATAATGTGAACATTTTGAAACTGCGCTCTAGCAAAGCAAAAATAAATATTTCAAACATATATAAATGAAAACTTTAAAAATGCAAATCGTGTTTTATTATTACCCATACAACATATTCATAAGTTCAAGCTAGGTAAAAAAAAATCAGTAGGTCATTCATTGGTCGTAGGTCAAAGTACAGGGACAAATTAGATTGCTCGTGTTAAAAAGGTAATATTCACTCACACGCAATAAGTGGACTTATGTACAGATATCTCATATATATATTTAACACTGCTAAGACGAGTTATAAAAACTAACTAACGATGATAAGACAACTTTTACCCCCTCCTAGAAGCAACTATTCAATGGGAATTAAATGGCAGCGGCAGCGCCCGCGGCCTCAATTCGACGTGTACGACGGAATTCTTGCTGCTGCCGTTGTTGTTGTTGTTGTTCAATTGCTTACCTCGTTCAGGAATGATGTGACATCGTAGACACTGTTGTGGATGAGCAGCCATGTGTCCTTGTTGGTGTTGTGTTTGGCAACTTCAGCACGCGTAAACGTTTTCTCTCCTTCGGCTGACATGTTGATGACTTGTTGAATTGAATTGCGTTTCTATTACTAATAGAGTTGGATTAAGTTCGATCGAACGACTCGCTGAAACTGAATGAGCGAACAGAAACTCTGATTGTAGTTCATCTGGTTCGTTATTTACTATGTTATAAAAATCACAAACTTAACAGCTGCCAGAGCTGTTGATAACAGAGATCAACTTTCTTTAATGTCAGATATTAAAAACAAAAGGTTATTAATAATTAAATTTAATAAAAAAGTATTAAATTTAAAGTATATATTTAACTATTATAATAATGCAACCACTAACAGTATTAAATGTTGACCGCTGTTAAGTTACTGGTAATATAACTTATTCACAATGATAACAGAATCATAACAGTGCCTTAACGAGCGCGACGCGTCTTATCGATAAATATTGTCATATCGATTATTGTTACTTTTCAAACAAGAATTTCACCAAACAACACAAAATTTACTTCATTTACTACAACTAAATTTTATATATAAAGGGGTTATTCAGAGGAAGACATACAATTTAGTTTGTTTCGAATTTGAGTTGGATCAACATGCTCATAAATTTTGATAATATCATTAAAAAAGTAATTTTTGTTAGTGGAGCGAGAAGAGAATATCTCATTATGTATTAATTTTTTTTATGACAAATTTATTAAATTTTCATGAACGTTTATTTTTAAATGTATTTGCTCCATAAAACTTATGACAACCTGTACATATTTTAATATATGAGATAATTTGTATCTCATTGTGAGGATAATTGTAACACTTTATCATTCAAAAAGACAACCTACTGTGATATCATTCATAAAACTTAAACATATCCTAGTTGATCGGTAAAAACGTGTCTTATTCATCATCTATTTGTCGGGTATACTACTATTATATTAATAGAGGTATAGGATTGAACGATAATAGACAGAAAAATTTACCACTTACTCCTTATCGCTACCAGACTAAGAACCATTCACATCAAAATGCTGATATCATGTATACGTTGCGGTAATTTTATTTACCTGCTATTTGCTATGCATCACCTTTTAATTGGCTTCGCCGTCTAAGAATCAATCGTGGTTAGATTTCACGTGGTATTATGATAAGGACAATTGATAATCTATAAAATGCTTGGACTAAATAATAATTACAATAGTAAAATTAAATTTCACATGCGGCAAAATCTTTAAGCTCTTATTTAAAGGTTTTAATACATTGAATTTCATTATGTTTATTAAGAAACATAAGTACTTAATTACTTTTTTATTTGTTTAATATTTTCATAATATTATATATATGAATATCTTAATATGTATGCATATTTTATATTTTATATAATATTCCATTTATATATGTTGGTATTCGATTGTTTAATCATCTATTCCATATTATGTATAAAAAATTGTAATATGCTAAATTAGATACTAGATAAGCATACAATAAATAAAAAAATTTTATTTTCGTATACATATATTAATTTCTTTAATATCTTTAAAACGCTAATAAAACACATTTTTCTTATCAAAAATTATCAAAAATCCAAAAATATTTTACTATTGAACAATGAACACAGAAATTATCTAAGAATCGTTTTCAAAGTGATAGGAAAATCGCAAAAATTTCAGACAGTGACAAGTAAATAAGTAAAACATTATCAAAAGATAAGTGGAATGGCTCAAAAATAAGTTGAATTTAAATGGTGAGTAAGTTTAAGGACATATGGTCTAGACGAAAGATATTTAAAACATGTATATAAAGACTTTCCCCTCATCTGCTATGTTAGACCAATATGTTTTACTGGAATTATTTACAGAACACTTAATTAGCTTTACACAAGTTTCGTTTATTTCTGATTATCTAATACAAAAAATTTGTTGCTTTTTTTTACCGATGTATTTTTTAAGTACCTTGTAAACCGGCGCTATCTGCTGCTTAGCGTTGGGAAAATACAATAGCATGCTCTTTTGAACTATTTGCAATTGATAAGGTAATTTAATATATAATCGATTCTGAAAGTATTTGGGCAATGAGAGAGCGAGAGAGAGGGTCAGAGAGGGTCTTCAATGCTCATTCAGAAATGAATGATGACATTGCTAATGAAATTGTTAAATTCTGTAATTTATTATGGGTTCCCATAGATTTTGGCAACTATTAAAAGTCAAGTTCAAGTGCCGTTAATGGCCAATGAAACCAATTAATCAAAAATTATAATTTCATTCAAATAATTAAATAATTCAAAAGTGTTTTCATTTAGTCGAAGTGTGACAAATGCCTTATGAAATTTACTCTTCATTAGTTTGGCTCGTGGCGTTTCTCTTTTTGGTTACTCTTCCAATATTAATAGCACAATATATTGATAAACATTATCAGCATGAGCCGATATCACATACTATACTTTGGGGCCCAGCGATTCAAATATAAGTCCATATGTTTTCGCCACTTTCCTAAGTCTCTTTTTAGCCGTGGTTCCACTTAGTTCGTGTCTTCCCAATAACAAAAAGCGCACGAGAAAGTGTTGAATAATTCATCAAAATGACCGCGTCGAACGGTAATGTCGTCAAGGACGACGACAATCGATTGTCACACTACAAAACGAATATTATCTTGGGTGAATCCTTTGGTTCCAATGACAAAGAGCGCAAAAATTTGTGAGTTCTACAAAGTATACCATAATAAAGTATATACCTAAAATAAGGATATACAAAATAGTTTAACTGAATAAAAACCCTAAGAAATCGTATATAAAGTATATACCTTAAATATATCTCTATATACGAAAAAATATTAATTATATATATGTGTATTTTAAAGACAATTAAAAAAATCTGAGCAATAATAATTACATTTTTCCCCTATATCAAAGCTCTTAAGCTTCTAGCTGTCATAAATTGTTATGAATTGGATTTTTAATTATAGCAATGAAAATAGTAAATAATTAAATAACAATAAAAACAAATTTAAATCGAATGATGAAAAAGGATGTACAAGAAAGGAAGTACAAAATTAAGATCAGATTAAATCAAATATAATTTTTTTTTTTATGTATTAAATTGTAAAGTGTGTGATAATATAAAGAATAAGAATAATACATAAAAGTAAAGTGTGATAAATTATATCGTGTTATCCTTTATACCACTTAGAAATAGAATATGAATATGATGTGCTTTTGCTAAATGTGTTTATTAATATGATATGAAATATGAATAACTGGTTTATCCACCTTTCTGACAGCTCCATTAAAAATAGCGGTAACCATGATCGTGCATTATTTATATTCCGCATGACTTCGTCAAAGCGTGCACAATATGGTATTTGAGTGTCATAAATATTATTGCTCTGATAGAACTTAAAGCAACAAAGAGCATATAATATTTTTTCTACTACATATAATAAAGAAACAAAGTGCTGCCCGGGAATCTTGTGATTGGGACTGGGGGCTCCTTTATCACATTATGATGACGAACGTGACTGACTGATATAAAAGCTCAAGAAGGCGCATACATATGCGAGTATAATAATATATTTGCCAGATATTACGAATCTATCCAAGCGTAACGTAATTCTATGGGCGATATTTTTGGTGTCTGGGGTCAGCGATAAGAAGTGTGCGATTACCTACCGTTAGTTTAGCACGCGTACCCAATTTTTATGGCTGCAATAGTTTTCAAGTGTAAACTTATAAAAATCTTAAACTTTACAGCGAGCCAAATAAAAAGAAAAAGCAATCCAAGAATGAGAAGGACGAGGAAGACGACAAGGATGAGAAGCCAAAGGAGGAGGTTGAGCCGGTGGGATTTTTTGCGATGTTTCGCTATGCGAACAACAAGGATCGTTTACTCTATCTAATCGGCTTTCTCTGCGCCATCGTGACGGGTCTGACAACTCCAGCCAACAGCTTGATCTTTGGCAATCTCACCAATGTAAGTATTTTGTTAAGCATACCCTATCATTAGAGTAAATCTTGTCTATAAGTCATAATTGACCAAGTGAAGTGCTCTTAACATTCCCTTGTTTACATTGATAATAAAAAGTGTTTACGTACGGCCTATTAGTATTATGTAATATATATTATTCGAATTTATTTTACTCTCTTAGGAAATGCTTGAATTAGTTAGTTTAATAACACCTCCTAAATATAGGGAAGGATTTCCCTTAGAGGACGCCCTCATGGATGCGGTCCGAAGTTTTGCGTTAAACAACACTTACATTGGCATCGTGATGCTGGTCTGCAGTTACGTTTCCATCACGTGCTTCAATTATGCAGCCCACTCCCAAATTATGATCATACGATCGAAGTTCTTCAAGTCGGTACTCCATCAGGATATGAGCTGGTACGATATCAATCAGAGCGGCGAGGTGGCCAGCCGGATGAATGAGTAAGTCGTATTGTTGGCCAACTATTTGAAGGTTGATCGATAATCTAACTCTTGGTCCTTACCACAGAGATCTATCGAAGATGGAGGATGGCCTGGGCGAGAAGGTTGTCATTTTTGTGAATTTCATTGTGGCGTTCATTGGATCGATTGCGCTTGCCTTTTGGAAGGGGTGGCAGCTATCCCTGGTATGCCTGACTAGTCTGCCGGTGACATTTATAGCCATGGCCTTCGTGGCCGTGGCCACATCCAAGCTGGCCAAGCAGGAGGTCAGCATTTATGCCAGCGCCGCCATCGTTGCGGAAGAGGCTTTGTCCGGCATCCGTACCGTTAAGGCATTCGATGGGGAGTACAAGGAGGCCGCCGCCTATAAGGAGAAAGTCGTTGGCGCCAAGCTGTTGAACATTAAGCGTAACATGTTCTCCGGCATTGGTTTCGGACTATTGTGGTTCTTCATCTATGCCTCGTATGCGCTCGCCTTCTGGTACGGTGTCGGCCTGGTCATTAAGGGTCGCGAGCCCGATTCCTATTATGCAAACTACACGCCCGGCAACATGATAACCGTATTCTTCTCCATTATGATGGGCTCCATGAATATAGGCATGGCCTCGCCCTATATCGAGGCGTTTGGCATCGCAAAGGGCGCGTGCGCCAAAGTGTTCCAAATCATTGAGCAGATTCCCATTATCAATCCCATCGAGGAGCGCGGCAAGAGCCTCAATGAGCCGCTGACAACCATCGAATTCCGGGACGTCGAGTTCCAGTATCCCACACGCAAGGAGATTCCCATACTGCAGAAGCTAAACCTGAAGATTCATCGCGGCCAGACGGTGGCTCTGGTGGGACCTTCGGGATGCGGCAAGTCCACCTGCATACAGCTGATTCAGCGCTTTTACGATCCGGAAGGCGGCGACGTTTACTTCAATGGCACAAACATCAAGGACATCAACATAAACTGGCTGCGTAAGCGCATCGGAGTGGTTGGCCAGGAGCCGGTGCTCTTTGGTCAGTCCATATACGAGAACATACGCTATGGCCGAGAGGATGCCACCAGGGAGGACATCGAGGCGGCCGCCGCAGCTGCAAATGCAGCCGTATTCATTAAGAAGCTGCCAAATGGTTACGATACTCTCGTCGGTGAACGTGGAGCTCAGCTGTCCGGCGGACAGAAGCAACGCATTGCCATTGCCCGTGCTCTGATCCGTGATCCGGAAATTCTACTGTTGGACGAAGCGACCTCGGCCCTCGATACGGCCAGTGAGGCCAAGGTGCAGGCTGCCCTCGAGAAGGTCAGCGAAGGTCGCACCACCATCATTGTGGCTCATCGCCTCTCCACGGTGCGACGCGCCGACAGAATTGTGGTGATCAACAATGGCCAGGTGGTGGAGTCCGGCACCCATCAGGAGTTGATGACCATTAGGAACCACTACTTCAACTTGGTAACCACCCAAATGGGTGAGGAAGACGACAATGCTCTCAGTCCCACTGGCAATATCTACAAGAACTTCGACATTAAGGATGAGGACGAGCAGGAAATCAAGATATTAACCGACGATGTTGAGGAGGAGGCGGATCAACAAGATGACAAGCTAAATAAGAACAAGAAGAAGAAGAGCAAAAAAGAGAAAACCAAAAATGCTCCGATGTTGGGCATCATGAAAATGAATCAACCCGAATGGGTCTATTTAACTGTCGGCTGCATATGCTCCATCATAATGGGCTGCGCGATGCCAATTTTCGCGATACTCTTCGGCAGCATTCTGGAGGTGATGGCAGATAAGGACGATGATTACGTGCGGGAGTACACAAACAAATACAGTCTGTATTTCGTAATCGCTGGCGTTGTTGTTGGCATATCCACGTTTATGCAAATTTACCTCTTCGGCATTGCCGGAGAACGTCTTACGGAACGTCTGCGTGGTCTTCTATTCAGTGCCATGCTTAAGCAGGAAATATCCTGGTTTGACGACAGTGCCAACGGCACTGGAAGCCTCTGTGCCCGCCTATCCGGTGATGCAGCCGCCGTACAGGGTGTAAGTACAATCGAATATGATCCGTAACTGGCTTTACTTATGCGCTCACCTTCATTTACCTTAGGCTACGGGTCAGCGCATTGGCAGTATCATCCAATCGATTTCAACCTTGGTGCTGGGCATCGCACTGGGCATGTATTACGAGTGGAGCTTGGGTCTGGTGGCCATGGCGTTTATACCCTTCATACTGATATCCTTCTATCTGCAACGCACTGTCATGGCCCAGGAGAACATGGGCAATGCCAAAATCATGGAGAACACCACCAAACTGGCCGTTGAGGTGGTATCGAATATTCGTACGGTGGTTTCCCTCGGTCGCGAGGACATGTTCCACAAAAGCTACATTGAAATGCTGACACCAGCAGTTGAGGTAAGGGACCGAAAATAACTCCAATAAATCCATAAGTCTATAAGTATTTCTTCACTTATCGTACATATATTTGGCATTTTCTATTTGTAGAAAGCGAAGAAGAACACACACTATCGAGGCGTAGTCTACGGCTTGGCCAGGTCCATGATGTTCTTTGCCTATGCGACGTGCATGTATTACGGCGGTTGGTGTGTGATTAATCGTGGCATCAACTTCGGAGATGTGGTCAAGTAGGCAAAAGCAAACCATTAAATTGTAGCCGAGTTAGTCTATAACCACGTTTTCGCCCACAGAGTGTCACAAGCGCTGATCATGGGCACCGCTTCCATTGCCAGCGCGTTAGCCTTTGCTCCCAATATGCAGAAGGGCATAAGTGCAGCTGGAAGCATACTGGAATTCCTGCAGCGAAAGCCACTCATTGCCGACAGTCCGGGCGTCTCGCTGAAGCCCTGGCACTCCGATGGCAATGTGCACTTCGAAAAGGTGGAGTTCACCTATCCGACGCGTAAAGAAGTCCAGGTACTGCGGGAGTTGGTGATGGCTGTCCAAACTGGCCAGAAAGTGGCCCTCGTTGGTCCATCGGGCTGTGGCAAGTCGACCTGCATTCAACTGCTGCAACGCTTCTACGATGTGGACGCCGGAGCTGTGCTGATCGATGACCAGGATGTGCGCCAGTTGGCCATCTCGAACCTACGCATGCAGCTCGGAATTGTCTCGCAGGAGCCGATCCTATTCGATCGCTCCATACGCGAGAACATTGCGTACGGCGACAATTCCAGAATAGTCACCGATCAGGAGATTATAGCCGCTGCCCATAAGTCCAATATACATGAGTTCATTGCCAATTTGCCACTGGTGAGTTCCACTCAGACCTCCTGCATGACTGATGATGATAACATATACTATGTTATGCTCCTTTTTGCAGGGCTACGAAACACGAATGGGCGAGAAGGGCGCCCAGTTATCCGGAGGACAGAAACAACGTATTGCTATTGCACGTGCCCTGATCAGAAATCCGAAGATTCTTCTCTTGGATGAGGCCACGTCTGCATTGGACGCGGAAAGTGAGAAGGTGAGTTGGACACAACTAATCCCAGATTTGAAATACTAAAGATCTGCCCGATCTAACAGATCGTTCAAGAAGCATTGGACGCAGCTGCCGAGGGACGCACCACGATTAGCATAGCCCACAGATTGTCGACGATCGTCGACTCCGATATCATCTATGTATTCGAGAACGGAGCCGTCTGCGAGAGCGGCACCCACAAAGATCTGCTCCAGAAACGTGGACTCTACTACACATTGTACAAATTGCAAACAGGCGCCATGTAAATATTGTCCGGAATTGATTACGAATATTTCTGCTCAATATTTCATTTAGAATAACAAATTTCGATCAACGACAATCTAGTATTTAAGAGCGATTAGTATTATACTGTAAATATAAAGAAAATTCAATATATGTACATATATATTATTTTTAGCCTTTAAGAAATATTTATGAATTTGCCAACATTGTTGGAATCGTAACTCAATAAAAACAATATAAAACCCAAATAAAATTTGAATATTTATGGAAGACTTTTTGAATGGATTACTGATAATCTATCAAATCGATCTGTTAGCCATATCTATGAAGACTATATAATATACATACATATATTATCAAATATTGTATGATTATCTTTGCACGTGCGAAAGCATTCAACAAAAACAAAACATTGTCGATTACTCAAGTCCGTAAGAATTCGAGATTACGCTGCGGTATACCTAAATCGTGATTATGTCGGCCAGCCGATAAATAAGCACTATTAATATACGTTTCATAATTTAAATCAAATCGTGAAATTAATTGAAAGCTTGTTAACAGGCAAAAGCTTTGCAACAAGAAGTCATAAATCCACAATGTCTGGATTTTCAGTTCATATCGATCACACGATTGCAATTCATTATATGTAGATATATGTATATTATATTACCTTTATTTGATAAGGCAATGCATAGATACGGCAATATCAAATACCTGTTATCTCCTTCTTGCAGGGTATGATGTGCTTGTGCGTGTTCAGTATCAGAATATTGATAAAACGTTTCGATTTTCAGTTTGTAAATAATATTTTTGTTCACGTATATTTAAAGTTTACAAATGTAAAGAGACTATGTAATTGCATTTTACCCAGTCAACTTTTTGGTTATCCACTGGAAACCAAAGAATAATTTTGCTTAAATTATGACTTCCGAGCTGCCAACGAGTGTTTTCTCACGTGGACGTCGTAGGATTTGGGTTTGTGCTGCTGTGCTCGTTATTGTACAACTACAACTAGTTTAAAATAAACGTAAAGTAAAAATAAGGAAAATCTTACATTAGGCACAATACAACTCCACACCACAAATTTACAATTGTTTTCTATCCAGACGTTAAGTGCATTATAAACAATAAAAACTTAATGCAACTGTTTTAGCTGAGTTATGATCGACAGTCGTTGTTGTCTGCATCTCGTAGGTCGTTATCGTCCACGCATATTACTACACAATTTGGGTAAATGCTTTTTGCTTATGAATGATCAGGATCATTTTTATATGATTTTGAAGAATCAGGAATATGATGTGCTTTGTTTTGTTTAACGTAGAACTTAATCGAAATCCAAATGTGATTATTATGAAATAAGGGAACAACAACTACATCTATGGTTGCCTAATTTAGTTCTTCTCCTCCTTCTTGGCCTCGCCGGAAGGTTCACCCGAACTGCTGCTGCTGCTGCTGCCACCGGCAGAGCTCTCACGTTCAGCGGACATCTTTAAAACGAATTTATTAATAAATGTTCGATTATTGTTATTTATGAGGTGCCTACCTTTTTGTATGCCATCTCGAAGAGCTTCAATGACGACTGCTGCAGTTGGGTGGTTGCTTTCCTAACTTCCTCTGGATCAGCGGTCTCCTTGTTGGCAAGCAGGGTGCGCAGATCAGCAATTTCCTTTTTCAGCTTCTCACACTATAAAAAAATACAAATTACTATAATGTTCAGCAAGTGGTATTGTTTAAATAATTCCTCTGCTGCGTACCTCATCAGCTGGTAGCTGGCTCTTGAATTCTTCCATTTTGGTCTCTGTGTCGTGTACAATACTCTCGCCTTGGTTAACGATTTCAATCAGTTCACGCTTCTTCTTATCAGCACTTGCGTATTCTTCAGCCTTCTTAATCATGTTTTCGATTTCATCCTTGCTGAGACCACCGCTCGACTGAATAACAATCTGTTGCTCCTTGCCAGTGCCCTTGTCCTTGGCAGAGACATGAACGATGCCGTTTGCATCAATATCGAAGACTACTTCAATTTGTGGCACTCCACGTGGTGCTGGCGGAATGCCGACCAAGGTGAAGGAGCCCAACAATTTGTTGTCGTTGGCCATCTCACGCTCTCCTTGGTGCACCTTAATCTCCACCTGAGTCTGACCATCGCTGGCAGTTGAGAACACCTGCGACTTCTTGGTAGGAATGGTGGTATTACGCGAAATCAGGCGGGTGAACACACCTCCCAATGTCTCGATACCCAGTGACAGGGGAGTAACATCAAGCAAAAGCACATCAGTGACATCGCCGGCCAAGACACCGCCTTGAACTGCGGCACCAACGGCAACAGCCTCATCGGGATTAACGGAACGCGATGGTTGGCGTCCAAACAGCTCTTGGACTGTGGACTGCACCTTGGGCATACGCGTCATACCGCCGACTAACAAAACTTCGCCTATCTCCGACTTGGATACCTCGGCATCGGACAATGCCTTCTGGCACGGCTGAATGGTGCGCTTGATAAGGTCTCCGACGAGACTCTCCAACTTAGCACGGGTCATTTTCAGATTCATGTGCTGGGGTCCAGCGGCATCCATAGTTAGGTAAGGCAAATTAATGTCGGTCTGTTGTGAGGACGACAATTCGCACTTGGCCTTCTCTGCCGCCTCCTTCAGACGCTGCATAGCAATGTTGTCCTTGCGAATATCAATACCACTGTCCTTTTTGAACTCTGCCACCAAGAAGTTAACAATGGCGTTGTCGAAATCCTCTCCGCCCAGCAGAGTATCGCCATTAGTAGACTTCACCTCGAAGACGCCCTTTTGGATTTCCAAGATGGAAATATCAAAAGTACCGCCACCCAAGTCGTATACAGCAATACTAAAATGTATAAAAATATATTTAAAATAGATTATAAAAATAAAAAAGGGGCTGCTTTACTTACATTTTATCTTCGGTTTTGTCCATTCCGTAAGCCAGCGCCGCTGCTGTTGGTTCGTTAATAACACGCAAGACATTCAGGCCAGAGATTTGGCCGGCATCCTTTGTAGCCTGACGCTGCGAGTCGTTGAAGTAGGCGGGTACAGTGACCACGGCATTCTTGACTGGAGTGTTCAGATACGCCTCGGCGGTTTCCTTCATCTTGATAAGGATGAAGGCACCAATCTGCGAGGGCGAGTAAACTTTGCCATCAGTCGATGATACCCAGGCATCACCGTTGGAAGCCTTCACAACTTTGTAAGACAGATTTGTAATATCTTTCTTAACTTCGGGATCGTCAAAGCGGCGGCCAATCAAACGTTTTGTGGCATAAAAAGTGTTGGCGGAGTTGGTGACTGCCTGACGCTTAGCCGGCATTCCAACTAAACGTTCACCATCCTTGGTGAAAGCAACATGTGAGGGTGTTGTGCGTGCACCCTCCGCATTCTCAATCACCTTTGCTTGCTTGCCCTCCATCACGGCCAGGCAAGAGTTGGTGGTGCCCAAATCGATACCAATAACAGCACCTTTAACTTCGCCAGATCTGTGAGCAGAAAAATGGGGGCAAAAAAAAAGAAAAACAATAGAATAACACGTGTTTTATATATTTGCAAAATTGATAAGAATACGAGCGCTGGCCAAGAAAGAGAAAGACACGCGATAAGCGCCGACGTCATTAAAAAGAGTTGTGCAGTTCTGATTGCGCGAAATGATGCAGTTACACATTTAAAAAATGTAATTTAAACTATTTTCTGCCGGAGTGGTGAATAAAAATTTGTACTTCTGTGTTTTGAAAAGACAAACTTAATTATTCTACAATTATATAACTCTTCCATGGATCCAAAAACAATTTATGAATAAAACGGAATTAAGCAAACAAAAACTTCAATAGATGAGCAAAGAAAGAACTACTAATTATCACGACTGAACTAGAATGTCCAACACTGTTAAGAACTACATTGGTATGTATATATATGCATGTGCATTCATATGTGTTAGTATTCACATATGTGTAATAAATGAAAAATAACTGATGCAATACGGTGTATTCGAGAAGAAATGTAATATCAATACATTAATATTGTCAAAAATATCTATCAATAATTTATTACATAATTGCCCGCCTATTGTTTAGTTGCCGCATTGCCGCATTGAGATGCGAGAAATCAAGATTAACAACATGAGCTGTGAAGTCAAAGTTCACTTACTTGTAACGCATTTGGCCGGATAATCCATTGCAGGCACCGGGCAGATTCTGTAATAATAGAAAGTAAGTGTGCATTATGAATTATATGTTAAAAACATACATATGTAAGTGGGGAACATGCACTGAAAGAACATGCCGCACCGAGTATTATGTAAAGCCGATTTGTACTTACGCGGAATATGCTAGAAGCTGCGAACGAATTTGTTGGCGCAGCAAGGGAGGCCTGGCGCGCAAGGCGTGGCAGAAGCTTGGGAACGCGCAGCATAATTGTATTTTACTTTTTAAATTTCACACTGGCACTAATTATCAAATAAAACAGCTGCAAACTGCACCGCTATTAGGGCGAAAATTTCGTCAGAGCGAACCACGAGCACGTTTCCCTTACGAGGGCTGGATGTAGACGGGCGGCAGAGATGTGAGTACCGCACAACCGATTAATCGGCCTTAATGGAATTGGAACAAAATACGCAGCGTTGCATTTAATATGACCCACAGAGCTGCCAACGTTTTTTAGTGGCAAGTGTACGTGTGTTTTCTTTAAATTATTTACAAAGCGTTCAGAAATGATTTGAAATTTGTGTATTTAATAATTCGGCAATACAAACTGTAATATCTAGCTTATGAGTAGTTTGTTCTATGACGTTAGGGGCTCGCCTTCTCCAAAAGATCTGTCCGACGCACCCTGTGTGTGAGGTTTTCCCAGCGTTTCGTGTTCCATCACACGTGTTGTTATTATTGCGTAAAGTAGTACAAAAAAAATAGTTTCAAAATTTTCACCAAAATTGAATCATAAAACGTCGGTTCGACCGATGCTGCCTTTGCCGTTATTGTACACCCGGTACATTAGACACTCTGAGCGTAATCTGTCGATTGTCTAACTTTAAAATTCGGCGTTATGGCATCGGACAACGAATCCGACGCCGAACTCAATGAAAACTACTACACATTTCTCAATTTGCCGCGAGATGTAAGTGCATTAGTGTCACGTCACCTATATGGATGATTGAACTGATAAATAATCTTCACATTTGTAGGCCACCATCGAGCAAATTAACACCGCGTACCGGAAGCAAAGTCGCATTTACCATCCGGACAAGCATACGGACCCAGATAGCAAAAAGAAGGCAGAGATAATGTTCAATCGAACGAAACGCGCGTATGAGGTCCTCTCCGATCCCCAACAGCGTGCTATCTACGATTCTGTAGGCGATGAGGGTCTCAAAACAGAGGGCTGGGAGATAGTACACCGGACAAAGACGCCGGCAGAGATAAGGGAGGAGTACGAACGGTTGGCACAAGCTGCTGCCGAGCGCCGCTTGCAGCAACGCACTAATCCGCGAGGCAACATCACAATCAATGTGAATGCCACGGAAATATTTACGCCCTACGATGACTCTGAGATGCCCCGAGTCGAGATCGGCTCAATGAGCATTGCGCAGTCAATTGAGGCACCTATAACACGTAAGGACATGATTGTCATGAGTGGCAATCTGTACTCATCCAATGGCACCGGCACTGGCGGATTCATGGTCGCGGGCCGTCGACTCCTCAACAAAGGTTGGATGGAGGTGTGCGTCGGTGCTGGCAATGGTTTACTATTGGGTCTTAAGGGTAAGCGACTGGCACTATCATTTGCGCTGTATGAGGTTTATTAAATTGTAAAGATCTGTACATGCACCGGCGTCAGGTGGACGCACACTTACATCGAAGATTACGTTGAACGGCGGCACCAACATGAATTTCCAGGAAAATGGTGTGATACCCGCCGTATTTTCTACGTTGGCCGTCCAACTGGACAAGCACACCGTTGGCAGCCTAACTCTTAATGCCGGTCCTCAGTCGTCCATGTCCACGCAGATCGATCACTCAAACGAACAGCACGCCATTAGCTCATCCTTTGTGATAGGTACACCTCACATCTACTTCGGTGTCTCCTATACGCGCAAAATGCTGGAGAACGAGATGAAGTTAAAGCTGGCTACCAAGTAAGCAGCCTTTACTTATATTTTTATACGATTTGAATTCATTTTTGTTTCTTTTTTCTTCAGGGTGGGCACATTTGGATTTCTAGGCGAATATGGGGTCGAGAAAAAGGTTTCCAAATACAGTTCGGTGATAGCAACCGTTTCCATTGGCGTGCCTTCCGGAGTCATACTCAAATTGAAGTGAGTGACCCGTCTGTGCAGAACACTCAATATGCTAAAACCATTCATGATTCCAGAATAATACGTTCTAATCAGTCGTATGTGTTCCCAATACATCTGAGCGATGAGATAGTCCCCGCAGCCGTTTTTTATGCAACAGTGACACCCATAATTGCGTGGTTTTTCGTTAAAAAGACAATTATGGATCCAATGGAGGCCGACCGTAAGAGCATCGAAGTGGAGCGGTCAAAGAGGCAGAACGAACAGCGTCTAGCTGCTAAGAAATTGGAGGCGATGGCAGCCATACACTTAATGCAGAGCACCTACAACCGAATTACAAACGAGGAGCAGCTCCGAAAAGGTCTGGTTATCAAGAGAGCGATATATGGATGCATTAACGAAGACACGGCGGAGTTCAAGCCCGAGGCATCCCATGATGTAACAGTGCCCATTCAATGTCTAGTCAGGGACGGTACATTACAGTTATATGAATCGTCGAAGGTATGTCTCTCTAAATACTCCATGTATTTTTCTTTAAATCTATTCATCTGTCTTTCAGAGCGATTTGCCTGGCTTTTTTGATCCAAGTTTGGGAGATGACAAGATCTTACGCATCGAGTATACACATAATGATGTATTTAAATCTGTCAATATAAAGGATAATGAGCCACTACGACTGCCAGGGTAGAACGCATTGAAATTTGTATAAATCTTCAGTTTTTTTGTTTAAAATTGTTTTTATAATTAATAGTAGGCGTATAAACAAAAAAGAAAAACATAAAAAAAAAAAAACAAATATAAAAATCCATGAATAGGATAATTTTTTAATAGGCTGCAGGTCTAGTACAATGTTCACTTGATTTGATTTCATGGTATTTTATTTTAGATTTTCCAGATACGCTTATGTAAAAAAATATTTTGATAAATAAAAATAAAGCAGCTAGCCGTATCTATAAATGAGCAAGGTGAATTAGTATAAATTTGAACTGAACCGCCAATGGGCCAACGGCAATGAAACACCCTGTTGTTTTCGCGATACGAAAACAGCTGTTGCAAGATGTTTGCGTGTGGAATCGAACAACAATATTTGTAATTTTAAGTTGAAAACGATGCAGTAGATGCATTAGAATGCTATTTAAAATAGCCATCAACTCGAATAAGGAATGACGCAATCAATGGACCATGACCATATTTACAAAAGCGAATCTCATACGCTTCGTGGTCGGCGCAATATGTCTTCTGCTGGTGCTCAACTTTCTATGGACTTCGGAGTCGGAGGGATCCAGCAGCTCGTCGCTGAGCAAGCTGAGGTAAGCGGGTGTCGCATATTTAGTTACCGATGCATTGCCTAATTGCCACTTTTGTTAATTAAGCATTCGACGTGTGCACAAATACGCACACATACACAACAGAAACGACAGCTTGAGTGGCACTGGGAGCGATAAGGAGGGCAACCGAAACAGTGGTGGGCAAAGGCTGCCCGCGGCTCCGTTGGTCCTATCAAAAGATCGCGACCTGAACATCGATCGCAACTCAACCTCAACGACTGTGATTGCGATTGCAAACTTTACTTCCATTCCACAAGACTTACTGCACGCGCATCCGCAAGATTATGCAAACAGCACATTCAATTCGCATTTGCACCTCACTCAAAATTGCACTGATCCCGATCCCAGAGATGGTAAGTGATTGAGATAAACATGTGAATGCAAGTCTAGTAACTGAATCTATCTTTAAGGTGGACCCATTACTCCCAACACAACACTCGAATCTCTTGATATTATTGAGGCAGAGCTGGGGCCTTTGCTGCGCCCTGGTGGCGCATATCAGCCAAATGATTGCATCGCTCAAAATCATGTTGCCATTGTCGTGCCCTTCCGTGATCGATACGCACACCTTTCGGTCTTCCTGCGCAACATACATCCGTTCCTAATGAAACAGCGCATTGCCTATCGAATATTTATAATAGAGCAAACCAATGGCATGCCCTTTAATCGTGCTGCCATGATGAATATTGGTTACTTGGAGGCCTTAAAGCTTTATCAGTGGGACTGTTTTATATTCCACGATGTTGACCTTTTACCTTTGGATGAACGCAATCTGTACAATTGTCCACGTCAGCCGCGGCACATGTCCGTTGCAATTGACACGCTGAACTTCAAGTATGTTGCACTGTCCAATTTGATTAATTTTATAATTGATTGACTGATTACACAGGTTGCCTTACCGCTCAATATTTGGCGGAGTTTCTGCCATGACTCGGCAGCACTTTCAGGCTGTAAATGGGTTTTCAAATTCGTTCTTTGGCTGGGGGGGTGAGGACGACGATATGTCGAACAGGTGAGACATTGTCAGTACTTAATGAAACATATACTAATTATATTTGCTTTTCAGATTGAAACATGCCAATCTATTCATATCACGTTATCCCATAAATATAGCTCGCTATAAGATGTTGAAGCATCAGAAAGAAAAAGCCAACCCCAAACGGTGCAATTTCCATTAAATTATTAATATTATGTTCTATATTAATTTTATTCCTTTTTTAGATACGAAAATCTGCAGAACGGTATCGGTAAAATTGAGATGGATGGAATAAATTCGATCAAATATGAGATTTACAGTATAAAGGATTTCCCGACCTTTACTTGGTACTTAGCTGAGCTAAAGAATTCCGAGCGAAAAAGTTAGCCAAGAGAGCAACAAATTTTATAAAGACAAAGTTGCAATCGCGAATCTAAATTTCGTGCAATATTTACTTATGTGTGTACAAATGACAACATTACTTTTTCAGAGTAGCCTAATTAACTCAAATAATAGACACACAAATATTGTGTATGTAGCAGTCCAGTCAATATAAAAAAACAATACATATGTACTTTAGTAGTGCAGCTAGTCCCATTTAATACTCTATATATTCTAATGAATGTATAGACTTTGTTGATTTTTGTTTCTTCCCCATCATTTTATTAAAAATCTCTCTTTAAAAAAAGACAAAATTCTACACCAATTCCTACAAGGTGAAATGTAGATATTACTTTTGTGATATACAAATTGTTATTCGATCAAAACGATAATTAAAAAGAAAAGAAAACTCTCTCTATCTTCGGTACGCCGAATCATACATATACCCTTGCAGAAGACCTAAAGAGTAATAGTCCGATAAACTACATATAACTATCAATAATGTAATATCATGAAAGACAGCTTTCTTGACTGATTATTTCAATGGCAGTTATTTAGTAATCCGATCCAACTATCAAAGGGTGCAATATTGTGCGGCAGCTAAAACGACTCTTAAATTATATCAGCTTCTGCAAGGGTGTTTATTATCTACCATACTTTAATATACAATACCAAATGTAAAACTTATTAAAAATACATTTTACTATACCAGAATAAAACTTTTACTATATTATCAAACATAACTCGTTTCGCATTTAGTATTAAGCGGGCGCATCTTCGTTGTCAATCTAAAAGTAATCAACCCATAAGTCCAATTAAAATATAATATATCATCGTTTCGTTGGTTAGATTTCGTTTTTATTAAGGTTACTTTGATGTTTATGCGTACGTGTATTAGAAAATATTTATGGCGTTGTAACGACTATGTTACCTTTTACGACTGGGTTACATTTAACTTGTTGGGCAGCTCGATGGCCACTGATAATTAGTAGACAATATTCGAGGGGCAAGGGGGAAAACGCAAATATAATTATGGCGAGTGGGGAATTAGATTCCGTGGCTCATTTATTAGTTTGGTATGCAAAATACAGTTAAAACAATTGGCTTTCAAATAAAAACTTAAATATACATATGTTGACCGTTAGAGGCCTGCTAGGGGTTTTCACTGGTCACGTTGTAATATAAATGCTTTTTGTTGTTTTCTTTACTTATTTCTTGGATAGTGAGCAAATGTTTTGGAGCAAACTAGGTTAGTGGGAACTACTACCGAATCCAACAAATTGCGCAATATGTATATATATACAAACAGATAATAAAAGAGATATCAATTTGATCAACAAGTTACAACAAATAGAGCATCCAGATTATAAGCAAACCGATAAGTGGTTAGGTAAACAAAATTATATCAACGACAAGCAGTGGGTAGGTAGGGGGCAGGAATTAGCGTTAGACCTATTAACGGCGATATTAGAATCCTATATACAAGTGTAAGCGATGCGACTCGATGCGATGCGATGCGATGCGATGCGATGTTCACATTATTGAGCAGGGCATGGCACAGCAGAGGGGCAGGCACAGGGGCACAACCGCGGCGCCGGACTTGCTTTTCGTCTTTGACTTCGAGCCCGACTCGTACTCGTACATGCCCGATCCCTTGGCCCAGCGACCCTGTTCAGCAAACAAACAGAGTATATTAGAGTGTTGCAGTTGTTGCTGTAAGTTGAATTAAAACTTACGCCTCCCGCGGAGCCGGCGTGCATTTCCTCGCGCCTGGTTGTGATTGTGTCGTGGCCAGGTGGATAGTAGACTTCCTTGCCGGCCTTGTTGACGGAGGGCACGTGTTGCTGCTGCGGCGAGGCGACTGCAGTCTCAATCTCCCGCTTGCGTATCGGCGTCTCAATCTCCGAGCGGTCCACGTGATCCGTCTAAGACATGAAAAAGAGTGTTATGAAAATCTGCTTAACAGAATCCCCGTTTAGGCCTCAAAGTTTACGCACGGTGCCGAAGGACTGCATTAGATCGTCTACACGCTGCGGAGGATTGCCATTGCCCACGGGATACTCCACGCCGTCCACCGGGAAGGGCGAGGGTGAGCCGTAGTCGGGGCCAGGTCCGCGCCGATTGTTGGTATTCGTTGTGGAAGAGTATTTGTATGTGTACGTTGTATTATTCGGCGGATAGCCGTTGCCATTCTGGGGCTGTGGATAGCTATTGCTGGGCAGCTGCTTGAGAGGCGCCGCATGCATGGGCTCCAATGGGTAAGGCACCCCACCGTTGGGCGGGCCGTGTATGGTATTAACGGTATTTGAAGTCTCGGTCTCCTTGTAGTAGTAGCGATTGGTGCCACCAGGAGGCAGCTGCGGCTGACCCGGACTGTGGGGCGATCCATAGTTGGGACTGTGGGCTGGACTGTGGGGATAACGCTGATCGTTTATCGTATTCACATTGTCCGTCTTGTGTATGTTGTAGACAATGGTCCGATTGGTGTTCGGCGGCACCCCATTGGGACTGACAGCTGGTCCCAGCGGCAGCTGACGAGGCTGCGGGCTCATTCCTCGCGTGGTTGTCTCCTTGTGCTCCCGGATCTCATACGACTGGTTGGTCACCAGCGGGCGATCGTTGGGCTTGTTGAGTGTCGAGTAGCTCTCCGTGTTGTAGACCACCGTTTGGGGCACATGCGACGGCGACAGCTGCGTATAGTTCTGGCTGGTGTTCACTGTTTCGTGCTGCTTGTAGCTGCTGCTGCTCAGCGTGTTGTTGTTGCTGGTGCGATTGATGGTGCTGGTGGCGCTGCCAGGACCAGTCGATGGTATCTCATAGGTGTAGGTGCGCACAGTGGTGGTCACCTTGGTGCCCGGTGCTGGCAAAATGCCATCGCTCAATGCAATGTCCTGCAGCTCCTTGTCAATGTTCACATTGCTGCTGCTCACCGTCTGTGTGGCATTCACGCTCGGCACAAGCTCCACATTGTTGTTCAGCGTGCGATTGCTCTCGTAGATTTTGGTCTTGCTCGAGTAGTGGCCGCCAGGCGAATGGCCTGCAAAAAGAAATCGAGTTACAAATTTATCCATATTATATATACATATTATTATTATTATTTGTTTATTTAATCTCACCCAGCGTGTAGGGCTTCTCGTTGGTTTGGTACTCGTCACGCTTTAAGTTGTCCTGAAAGCTGGAGTACTTGGCCGTCGACTGCAAGGTGCTATAGTCGCTGGGATTAAAGACCTCGACATCGTCGTTGATGGGCTGCTGTCCACCAGAGTGCTTCGTGGTCTTGATCACGCGCGTCGTCTTGGTAATGGTGCCCGAGGGATCTGTCCGTTCGCTGTGGAGAGGAAATCGTGTATAAGCGAAAGCTAGATAATTGATGATTTTATATATTCTTAACAGTTTGTATAACTGGTATATGGAACACTCTGATATGAAAACCTATTCTTAAATAGCGCTCATGACTAGGCCTATACTTAATATAGAAGAGTGGAATATTTGAATTTTTCAAATTAATTACTGAATTATTCAATTACTCAGTGGAATAATTACTATAGTGGAATATTTGAATTTTTCAAATTAATTACTGAATTACTGAATTACTTCATTTAAATTATTACCAGATTATATAGTGGAATATTTGAATTTTTCAAATTAATTACTGAATTACTGAATTACTTCATTTAAATTATTACCAGATTATATAGTGGAATATTTGAATTTTTCAAATTAATTACAGAATTACTCCATTTAAATTATTACCAGATTATATAGTGGAATATTTGAATTTTTCAAATTAATTACTGAATTACTCCATTTAAATTATTACCAGATTATATAGTGGAATATTTGAATTTTTCCAATTAATTACTGAATTACTCCATTTAAATTATTACCAGATTATATAGTGGAATATTTGAATTTTTCCAATTAATTACTGAATTATTCAATTACTCAGTGGAATAATTACTATAGTGGAATATTTAAATTTTTCAAATTAATTACTGAATTATTCAATTACTCCATTTAAATTATTACCAGATTATATAATTTAAAGTGGAATATTTGAATTTTTCAAATTAATTACTGAATTACTCAATTTAAATTATAACCAGATTATATAATGTATTTAAGTTTTCAAATTAACTTGTATGGTATACTCGAAAAAAGTACATAACAATATTAATTTAATTTAATTCAATAAAATATATTTCTTTAAGTCCAATAATTACAACTTACAGCGTTCTATAAGTAGTGCCAGTGGGTAAAATTTCGCGATCTCTGTTTGTATTCTGGCGCTCCTGTTTCAGATCCTCAAGCAAGGCGTCCAACTGATCGATGTTCTGATCGGCTCCCTTGCCCTGATAGGATATATTATTATCCCCAGAGCTTGAATATTGATATGAAGATTTCTTGTACGCATAATTCTTGTCGTTCTGTGGATATTTAAATATTTGAAATTCTGAGAACTTACATTCTTGTTAAATATTAAATATTAAATATTTACTTACACGTCCGTTCCATTTTGAAGGCGTATCTCTCAATGAGGATGAGTAATTTTCCGAGCTGCTGGAGTACTGCATTTCCAATTATTGTTTTCTGCTGGAATGACATCAAGCGAAAATATTCAGAAAATATTTAAATTTAAATATATGAGTAAGTGGTAATTTAGTCATATATGCGTAGATATACATATAAATTGAACATAGCGTAGGTGTAACTGTAAACGTAAACGACTTCGAGCTGGCAGGTTGATTCGCAGTTCATAAGAATTTCAAAAATGTTGTATATATTACACCCACAAGACATTTCAATATGTACAAAAATGGTGCTCGTTTTTTTTTCTAGACCACCTCGAATTCTAGGGTGATATATTTGGCGCTTTAATGGATCTTAAGTCATTAAAGTGGGCATCACCTGAGAAGATTATCTGTCAATAGCATCGAGAAAACACAAACATGCAAAACAATCAAGACTAAGCTAACCAAATAAACATATAGAATGAATCCCTCAGAAGACGCGTGACTATAATATACCCAGTATTTTTATTTATTATTAGTCAAAAGTTGTGATTAGCAATAGTATAAATAAATTGAACGTAAAAACATATATAAGTTAAAATAAATGGATATATAAAACTTCTATAATAATCACAGTATATTTGTTATAGGCAAATGTTGTGATTAATGCTATAATAAATAAATTGAAAGTAAAAAAATTTATAAGTAAAAATAAATGGATATATAAAACTTCTATAATAATCACAGTATATTTGTTATAGGCAAATGTTGTGATTAATGATATAATAAATAAATTGAAAGTAAAAAAAATCTATAACTGAAAATAAATGGATATTTAAAACTATAATAATCACAGTATATTTGTTATAGGCAAATATTGTGATTAATGATATTATAAATAAAAAGCAAGTAAAAAATTTATAGGTGAAAATAAATGGATATATAAAACTTTTATAATAATCACAGTATATTTGTAATAGGCAAATGTTGTGATTAATGATATAATAAATAAATTGAAAGTAAAAAAATCTATAACTGAAAATAAATGGATATTTAAAACTATAATAATCACAGTATTTTTGTTATAGGCAAAAGTTGTGAATTACGATATTATAAATAAAAAGCAAGTAAAAAATTTATAAGTTAAAATAAATGGATATATAATACTTCTATAATAATCACAGTATATTTGTTGTTGTGATTAATGTAATAATAAATAAATTGCAAGTAAAAAAAATCTATAACTGAAAATAAATGGACATATAAAACTTCTATAATAATCACAGTATATTTGTTATAGGCAAATGTTGTGATTTACGATATTATAAATAAATAGCAAGTAAAAAACATCTATAAGTGAAAATAAATGAATATATAGTTAACTTTAAAATTTCTATATTTTTGTTATTAGTCAAAAAAAAGTTTTGTTTAACAATATTATTTGTATATTGAAAGTAAAAATATATATAAGAGAACATAACTAATTATATAGTTACTTTTATATATTATTTTATATGTAATAAATATTATAAATAAACTAAAGTAAAAGCCTCTACTAAGAAAAGTTACTCAAAAACTTCTCAGTGTATGAAATTGCCTTAAAAATTTCGGCAACAAGAGAACAAGAAAAAAGATAATGGCATTGAATTTCAGAACTAACGACGCGACACAGATACAATATAAAAAGCTATACACACACGTTTCTACAAAGTCAATGTCAGACAGGTTTTCACTTTTAACGCGATGTCCTTAGCTCCTTTTTCGTACGCCGAAACAATTCCATAAACCTGAATATTCCGATCGCCGTCTGACTACTGAGTTGATGAGTCTGTTTTTTATATTTCTACATGTATTTTTTTTTATTTTATTTTTTTTTTGATTTAGTGATAACCTTGAGAGAGATTTCAATGAATGACTTTGTATAAGGCGCACGCGAGAGAATAACAGATGCAAAAGTTCGTTTAGCAGACACACAAGGATGAACGAGGATGATGTCATCAGTGTCATAAACAAATATTCGACAGACTGCACACACATGCACACACACACACGCACATGCATACATGCATACATGCATACGTATGAACGTCTAATCACGTAAGCGTAATAAATCACAGCGACTAAGGCGACAAAGCAAATCAAAACACATTAAATCCCATAAAATAAGGTAAAAATTTGTAGGGCCCATTGATCTTGTTGTTCTGTCTGCCGCCATATGGTCAATAGTTTGGCTAATCAAGAAGCTCACGTAAGCAAAATATGCATGTATGTATGTACATATATACATACATAAAAAAAACATCATAAAATAAATAAAAGACTAAATCTAATTGACGCCTGGATCACACACAACACGTTTTTTAGTGGCGCTACGAGGCAAATTGATTTTAAAAAAAATAACTCAATTTTTTATTTTTGTAAACTGGTCAGTGTGAGGGAGAAGGCGAGAGTGGGAGAGAGAGGAAGCAAATAGTAGCGTGTAATGCGTATGTTTGTTTTTGCATACTCTTGTTGTACAATTCAAAATGATCTCATATAATCGGAACGAGAGACAAAAAGTGGGAACATGTTGCTGCCTGTTGCTGCTGCTGCTGCTGCTGCTGCTTGTGACTGGCATTGGAGTGGGCGTGACGTAAAGGCGGGCTAAGGGGAAGCAGCGACTCGCAAAATGCCAGCAGCCGCGTTCTACAAACATACACACATGCACATGTCTGTATGTATGTATGTATATAAAGCGAAGCAAACATAAAATAAACAAAATAGCAAACGAACAACAAGTTTGAAATGGCCGAAAAGAGCAAAGCGAAGGTGTTGTTGTTGTTGTTCAAATTTCCGAAAATCAAATTGGAAACGTAGGCGAAAAGGCGTAGAACATGCATTTGCATGTGTATGCGTGTGTATGCGTGTGAATGTGTGCATTGGTATTTGTGTTGGGTTGCCAATTTGTGTAGCTGGTGACGACGCTGCCACTGCTGATGTTATTATTGCCTCCTCTGCCCACCTACGCAGCAGCTCACAGTTCAATCTAGTTAATACACACACACACACACACACACATACATATTTGTATATAAACAAGATATAGGCAAAATTTGAATTTGGCTAATTTAAGTTGAAATTTTAATGCCTGAATACGCAAATTTAGACAAATGCTCGTTATATCGTTATATCGTTATTCTTTTTTGTGCTTTTATTTTATTTTTAATTTCTGAATTTTTTTTTTTTTATATTTGCCCGAATTTACGATTGACAAGCACACAATGAATACAAATATACTCTACGTTGTCGTCGCCTTCACTGTCGAGACTTTCGCCTTTTGCTGTACAATTTTTGTTGGCCCGTACGTACACATATTTATGTACATACATACATATGTATGTATGTATGAAAACAAATAATTCTATTAATAGTTCACTGCCACTGTTCTTTTGGCTTTCAATACGAATACTGTTTTTGTTGCTCTTGATTCAAAGAAATAAAGCGAGTGCGCCCCACAAATGAATCATCGTCCACCCATCCTCAACTACATACATACATGCATACATACATACATACAAACATACATACATTAACACATGCATACATAGCTAACGAGTTATCCATAGGATGCGGATGCAATTGAATGCGTATTTTTATTGAACACTATTTCAATTTCTCTTTGCTGCCAAACACGAGTGTGAAGCGCACACACACACACACACACACACATAAATGCTGTACAATAGATACAGCTACAAGCTAAGAGATACTCATACACATGCACATACACATGCGAATACGTAGGGAAAAACTAAAACTCGTTTCTATGTGCGTTTGTCTCCGTCATCAGTTTGTATTTAAGCTTGTCTGCTAGTTCAAGAGATAGCTAGATTCCATAGATACACACACACACAGTTAAATATATATATATATATATATGTGTGTGTGTGTGTGTTTACATCTAGATAAATACATTCACAATATCATTCACTGGCACTCACTGTGCACTTTTCCAAAACCCAAATTATTGGTGCAGACTTTTGTCCCGTTGTTTTAGTTGTTGTTGCTGTTGTTGTTGCTGCTGCTACTGTTGTTGTCGTTGTTGTTGTGGTTATTGCTGGGAGCGGCGGCGGGTTCAGTGTTCAGCCAAAAGAAAATTGCCACAATGCGCGGGCGCGATAGTCTTAGAAATTCGTATATGAGTGTGTGAGTGTTTGTGATATGTTAGTGTGTGTCTGTGTGTGTTCGTGTGTCTACTACAAAACGTAACGTAACGGTAACGGAACAGCTTTGCTTTCAATACGCGTACGCGCCTCGCTGGTTTGTGCAGTACTGAGGCTTCACAATTTTGCACTTGCCACGAGCAGCGAACACGATCACAACAGATCAGACCCCCAATTGACCGATCTATAGGTTACGCTTCACAACCGCTGCTCTCTCACACTCTCACACTCTCCCACTCTCTCATTCTCTCATTCTGTTCGATGTCAAAGTATCAAGCTTTTTCATACGCTGCTGCGCACCATTTGAAAATAAATTTACATTTCATTTATTGTACATGAGATTTTGCATGTCATACATAGATTTTTAAATGTTAATTACAAAATTAAATATTAAGCTTTATAAATACAGATTTTAAAAATCTTTACCATCCAGCTCGTAACTCTATTCGAATATTTATTTTCGGCTTAATTTAATGCAGCGAGCACTCAATTCTATATGCCATTAAATCCAATTTAAATAATGTTATTGAGGTCAATCGCGAGTATAAGGCTTGCTTTATTTCAAACAAGCGTATGCTTAAAACTGTGACGTCATCCTCTCGCACTTCAACCGCAAGTCACGAACCATGGACCCAACCTGTTACAAAATTCTCAGCACGCTCTCAGCGAGCATCCCGACGTCGACGTCGTCGTCGGCATCTCCCCCGACGTTCGGCCGCTTGGAAAGCTCATTTTTGCGCGGTCGACGAAAAGCTTTTGGCTTTGGCGTCTCGTCTGAATAGTTTAGAGAATGCGGCTGCTTTATGTTCAATCAAGACAAAAGTCAAGTGTTCTTTTATTTATTCGTATCATTCTTAGAGCGGTGTCCATGGATTTAATAAAGTTCAAAATTATAGTTTATGCAATTAGTCATGCTTCTTCTTTTACAACAAAACAGTAAATTAGTTCACTCAAATTAGCGTTACAACTGAGGGTATGTTTGCAGATAAAAAATTACGGTACTTATGTTAGGGGAACACCTAATCCTTGGCGGGCACCTCGATGACGCGTGGTTTATCAATAATGCGTGCAGTCTTGTTGCCCTTCTCCACAATGCCAATAATCCAGGCCTGGTAGCCCTCCTGCTTCTCAATGTCTTTGCAATAGGCCGCTGCCTGTTCCCTGGGCAGGCAGATGAGCAAGCCTCCAGAAGTTTCTGCCGAATGGCCCTGCAGTAGCTGGAACATGTTGCCACAGGCCTTGGCTACAGCTGCCATTTTGGCAATAACTGGAAGATTATGAATAACAAAGGAAACATCCTTCTTCTGGTGAGCGGCCAGAGTTTGTGCATGGCCCAAAAGGCCAAAACCGGTTATATCGGTGGCTCCATGTGCGTTGTACTTATGCATAAGACGAGCGGCTACTCGGTTTAGGCGCGACATAGAGTTCATGGCACGATGATATGCCTTACGCACATCCTCCTCAGACACAACCAGTTTAATGCGATTCCAACGTTCGGGCTGATCGATCCACTGATGAGCATTCACAGCCACTTGAGTTCCCAACGGTTTCGTCAACACTAACACATCGCCAACAACAGCATTATCGGGCACTATATACTCGTTTGGCTGGCATATGGTCGAGGCGACTCCGCCAATGGTGCACCAGGGATTCACAACGCTCTGGCCGCCGGTCACGGTGGTGCCTGCTTCCAGTGCTGAGTCCTTGAAGCCACGCATTATCAGGGGAATAACAACATCGCGCTCCTTTTCCGTCATTTTGGTGCTCACGGCGAGAAGCATAAGCATATTGTCACAATCAGTTACACCCATTGCATACAAGTCGCTGAGTACATTTGCGCAAGCGATCTTGCCCATCATATAGGGATCGTCAACAATTGGATAGAAGAAATCCGTAGTCTGCACCAAACAAAGGCCGCCATGGCGTAGAGGTATAACGGCACAATCGAGACCAATGCCAATGCGAGGAATGGCCACATTAAGGAATTGCGGCTCCTGGTCCTGAGCGGAATAGTCTTGCTGCAGTGCTGAGACGAGCTTTGAGAGGACTTCTTGTGGCACTTTGCAGCCACGTCCCTTAAGGTCCGCGAAGCGTGTCAGGCGGAAAGATGCATCTAAATCGTGTGCAGTTGGGTCAAAAGGCCGGCGGAGCTCAGCGTCACCGCCGCCATGCAGTTCGAGATGAGCTGAATTTAACACGTCCGCAGCGTAACTCATTTTGTGCTAAAAAACCCAATTAAGTAAACGAAATGTTTTCATTAGTCAGTGTGTTCCAACTAGAATTACGCACTTTTTGCCGCCAATAAAACGGGTGGTAGCAAATAACTCGCGTTCTCCCTGGGCACCAATACACACGCAAACAGACGTGTACATATACAGATTTTCAATCCGATTCTGTGTATGTGTGAGTAGTGCGGGCTGCCATTGGCTGTTTGCACGATGGCGGCTGAATCGGGCGAAGTCAGTATTTCTCCCTGTCGTCAAAGAACAAAACGTGAACAATGTCCACTTTCTTCAATTTACAAAAGGCTAATTTTTGCTCGCTTTTCAAACCGAAAAATATCCAAATACATTACCTCCAATCAGTACTTACATTTTCGCTTTAAGATGTGCAATGAAATACTTAATAAGCGACAATAAGATTTTATTTAGCGCGTTGATTTTGCTTTTGCACCGCTGTCGCTGTCTGAATAGGGTTGCATGGATGGTATATCGATATAGTCGCCATCGTAATGTCAAATACAGCACTGCCAACTTGGTTCAAAAGTGGTGGCGCGTCTTAAAGTAAATATCTTTAATAATTATAAAAATAAATTAAATCTATTACTAAAGGTGTGTTTTTTTTTTTGAATAGGAAAAGTTATGCATTACTTACAGTATTATGAGAACTGGTTTGAGAAGTGGCACTCGCGCTGGTTAACAACAAAGGTAAAGTTAACGCAATGGCCAGTAAGAAGACAGAGTGAAAGACAAGCGGAACCTGTTGCGCGAGCGCAGCTTGAAAGTAAAAGTGAAAAACGTAAATATCAAATTGGAAGTTTGTAGCATATTGCATTAAGAAATATAATAAGCTCTTGGTTTAATATAGGTCTGTCGTAGATGAGGAATATCTATAGAAAATCATTTTCTATTGGCGAACAAACAATAGACTTAAGAAACAAACTCTTTTTTTGCCATGGCCATATCGAATCAATGACGAAAGAGACACATACACACATAAAACGTAAATAAGCAAGTTATAATTGGATCATGAGTCAACTGCGTTTCGTTGTGTTTCTACTGCTGCACTTATTCGCTTTAGTCAGCACAGAATATGTTTATGGCGAGCCTAAATATAAATGCCCAAAGAAGTGAGTCTTTATACATCCATAAGTCTTCAATAAATAATTAACTGAACTGTATATATTTGTTTTAAGGCCACAAGTTTTGTATCCCTGCCTATGTGTGAATAGCACCGATAATGGACTTTTTGTGCGATGCGAAAACACAAATTTGGCCACTCTTTCAGTGGCCCTGCAAAACTTGGCATCTCTGGAGCTGCCCGTGGAGGAGTTGACCATATATAAAGGCCACTTTGGTTAGTCGATGCCTTTAAGTAATAGAGTTTTATACATTTATTTACTCATGGTAATCTTAGTGCGATTATTTGGACCGCTTTTTGCCAACATTAAGGCACGGATGTTGACCATTGAGGAGACACCAATTGCCACTATTGAGGATTACGTATTTTACGGAATTAACAATACTTTGGAGCAGATCAATTTGCTCCGCACGAATCTAAGTCAAGTTGGTCAGTTGGGATTTGGGGTAAGTGGTTCAGGTAACGAATCTATATTAAAATAATAATTATTTGTCGCGCAGATATTGGGCCATACCCGACAATTGGTAATAGACGGGCATGCATTCCAGCAACTACCCAAAGATCTGTTTTTAGGTCAAGAAATTTCAAATAAGCTGGAAATAATTCGGCTCACAAATGGACTCTTGAGTGACTTGCCTGTGGAGACATTTCAACCGCTGCGAAAGCTAAAAACGTTGGATTTGCATGGAAATCAATTAGAAAACCTTAAAAGAAATCAATTTAAGAATCTGCGTGAACTGGAAGTTCTGGACATAAGTCATAATAAAATCAAAAAGTTGGAGGCCCAACATATTTCGGATTTGACCAAGCTTGGATGGTGCAATGTATCACACAATGCTTTAAACGAACTGAGCCGTGGAACCTTTGCAAGAAACTCGGTGCTGAAAGTTCTCAATCTGTCTCACAATAACATAGGAAAACTGGATGCAAATAGTTTTCGAGGAATGCGTTTTCTGCGTCGCCTCTTTTTAAGCGACAATGCGATCACCGATGTGGGACGTGGCACATTTGGTTCTGTGGCACGCATTGGAACGATTGACTTGGCGCGCAACAAGCTAAAAAAGATTGAGTATCAAATGTTTACACAAATGAATTATGTCGAGGTACGTTAAAATAATAACAAATTTGATAGTCGATTCAAAAGGTTAATTTCTATAGCTGCTCGATTTGGCGGAGAACAACATAACCAAAATTGAGAAAAACTCGTTCAAGGACATTTACCAGGCAGTCATAAATGTATCTCACAATGCATTGGAGTTAATTGAAACAGCTGCCTTTGAGAATTGCGTTAATATAACAGTTCTAGATCTCTCCTACAATCGTCTTGTGAACTTTTCGAGGCGCAGCTTCGATGAAACAACCTTCGCCACTGAATTCCAACTTAGCTATAATGGCTTGACAAATTTGGCCCATGTAATTATTTTACATTCCTATATTTTTTGCAATATCTAAACACTTTTGACTTTTAGGTACCAATTCAAAATATGTCTGGTCTGCGGGTGCTGAATGCTTCACACAATAGCATCACTGAAATACCTAAAAACTGTTTTCCAAAACTATATGAGCTACACACAATCGACGTATCGTATAACAACATATCGAGCATATTCAATGGCGTGTTTCAATCTCTTTTCTCCCTGCGTAACATCAATTTAAGTTACAATAGCATGCAGGAGATAAAATCGTCTACATTTGGAACATTACCAACCTTATTAGAAATGGATTTGAGCCATAACAAGCTTGTTTCTATTGTACGAGGGTCGCTGGCCAAGTTAACAAGTATGCGTCAACTCTATTTGAACAACAATAGCCTGCAAAAATTGTTCCAACTGCCCATCTCGTTGAATGAACTGCATATGAGCCACAACAATATAAGCTCGATTCCAGCAGGCACTTGGCCAGTTATGAATTCACTAATATATTTGGATCTTAGTCACAATCAGATTGGGGATAGTTTGGATGCAAACAGTTTCTCTGGATTGCTCGTGGTGCAGCGTCTCATGCTACAGTCAAATAACATCACAAAGCCACCATTGGAGGCGGTTTCCGTTATGTCTACGCTTCAGTATCTTCATTTGGAAGTAAGTATAATTTTATTATAAATATACAAATTTACGATCAGTAGACTTGGTCTTCTGTATTTTTATTTCCGTGCCCTCATTTTATAATTTTTTTTAAATGTTTCTGCTTGTAGAACAACAACATAAGCGTTCTAGAGCGAAGTGCATTTGGCAAGCTGCCAGTTTTATTTGAACTCAACCTTTATGGCAATCAAGTCTCGGATATAAGGTAAGTGCTTCGACTTGACATTGCAGTCAAACAGTTTCATTTAAATGAATAATTCTCTTATAGCAAACGGGCGTTCGAGGGGCTTTTGCAGCTACTCACACTGAATCTGTCGATGAATGGGCTAAAACAACTGCCCAACGATATATTCATTGGATTACCCTCCCTGCGCACTTTGGATCTGTCACACAATAGACTTTCTAAACTGGACAATAAAACGAATGGTGTGCTGGATGATTTGCTTAGTCTCGAGACGCTCAATTTGAGTCACAATCGCATTAGTTTTGTGACAAAGAAAACCTTCCCCTCACATCAGTATATACCCTACAATCTCAAGCACTTGGATTTGAGCTTCAATCAAATGCCCGTGCTAACCTACGATATAACCTTTGGCACCAAAAAGCTGCTCACATTGAATGTCTCCAACAACCAAATCAACGAACTACGACGTGGTGTCATATCTAACTTTACCTCCCTTCAATCCCTCGATTTGTCGCACAACGAGTTATCAAATTTAATGTCCGAGGAACATATTTTCGACCTGCCCAAGAATTTGAGCAGCCTTGATATATCGCACAATCAAATTTATCATTTGCCTTTTGCCAATCTTGTAAAGACGCAAACGCTGAAGTACGTTGACCTAAGGAACAATAAACTTGAGGATATTCCAGCCTCGCTGGTGGCCACCATGCAAAATGGTAGCGAAGTCTTTCTGGCCAACAATCCGTTGTACTGCGGTTGTAATATTCGACCGCTTAAGCACTTTATGTTGCAGCAGACAACACCTGACGAGGATTTGAGCAACGTCAAATGCCATACGCCCAGTTTGGCTAAGGATGAATATCTGCTGAGCATGGGAGACGAATATCTAAACTGTAGGGAAGATGAGTTGGAAGTATATGCCGGCATAGAGTACAAACAGCTGACTGATGTTCGTTTTCGAGAGGTTCAAACGTATGTATAAATATAAAGCTTCACCTGTATATAGTAAGAGTATACTTAACTTCCTCTATTTCTTATTTTTAGCAACAAGGCAGGTAACTTGACACTGCGCTGGTTTGTCTCAGCCATAGCAGATGTGACCGACTTCAATGTGTACATACGAAGTCAGACCAATGAGGTATTGTACCAGGCGGACTATGCCTATAACCAACGCATGGCACAAATTCCCATTTCCGAGCTGCTGCCGCATGGCGAGTCGAAATTAAACGGTGCTGAGATTTGCATTGTGTCTCGTGATAGCGATGGCAACACGCGTCGCTGGTTTGCCGGCCAATGCCAGACGCTGCCCTCGCTCAAACTGCCCAGGACGTACTTCTTTGGGAACTTCCACGTAAGGAGCGCAGCCGGCGCCACAAAGTCACAAAATACCTGCCTTTTGTACATAGCCTTAACATTGTTTGTTATCCTTGCCCAATATGTGCAATAAATAAACGCGTGTGCATACTGCTAACACGCACAGTAAGGACACGCTCTGCTCTGACCTTACAGCCACAGCTGAACATGTGCGCGCCGCGCTGCGCACATGTATTTGTTTACTTGGCCGTTGTTGCCGCCTTGATTTGAGTGGTGTGGGTAAATGGGGTTGGGGGCGTTGAGCACAATTGAGAATATGTTAAAGCCCTGCCAGCTGATGCTTTCGAACTTTCATTCACAGCGAAACACACAAAAGCAAAGAAGGCAGCCAAGCGCCGCAACTTCGTGTGCGTTCGGCTCGTCATTCGACGTTTGCCGTTCGGCTTTTTGTTGTTTTTGCACGAGCAAACGTCACAGAATGACGACGAAGCCGATGGCAGCCAGTGTGAGCGCAAGAGCTGGGCTCGAAAGCAGAGCTTCTCAAACAAATGCGCACTCGCGCGCTCTCGTTCTCTGCTTTAACTTGGATGACGCTTATGAGTGCGTGTACAGTGGTGGCAAAAAAGATGCGTAATGCTTATGTTTGCTAGATATTTAAAGAGGAAAGTATATAAATTATAAAATATGATAGATTTATGAATAGCGTACCATTTTATTTTTATATTAATAATCTATTATATATTACTAAATATATATTCAACAAAAACTGAACAACAGCTTTATTGTAGCAAACAAAATTGATTTATTACAAGCAGGCTTATAATCGAATTTATTATTTAAGGGGTGCCTAATATTTATAACCAGCACTGTGGCAGCGCGGCCAGGACATGTGCACTTTCACTAACAGCGCTCTCGTTTTCGACGTGTTGTGCTTTTTAGTTTGGTGACTTTGCGCTGCTTTTGCATTTGCGCTGGCACTTTGCCTGTGTCCTTATCGATTTTCAGCGAAATTTCACAGGCTCACGGCGCACGTCAGTGCCAGGCGAAGATTCACTTGTCGCGCTGAGTTCGTTCGTGTCGTGTTTCGCACAGCACAGCAGCGAGTAACAGTACCAGAGCCGTTATGTAAAGGGATTTCAATAGAAAGTACATAAAATAAGTGAACGCTGCTGTGAGCAATATTATAAGCGCCAGGCATTAATAATTGTAATTAATAATTGATTAAAGCAGCATTGTGATAACACAGCAAAATAAAAAAGTAAAAAGAAAAAAATAGAAACGCGCTGAGAAGTACTTCAATTAAATATGAAAGAGGAAACACGCTGCCCAACTGTGCCGTAACACGGGACATTTAAAAGAAAGAAGAAAAAAAGTTCCAGGTAGCAGCAGAAGGAGACGCGAAAAGCAAAGGCGCAAGCGAAGACGAACGAAAATGTAATAGAGGTCAAAAGAAGCATTGATTTAACGTGCACTTTCTTCTGTTCCGTTTTCTCCATTTTATTCGCTTGCGGTTTTAAGCTGTGTGCGTGCGTGTGTGTGTGTTTATTGGCCCTCAATTGTGTTGCGTAAAGAATTTGTTTAACATTTATTTAACGCTTTCCGTTTCATTCAAAAAATTTACAAGCGCACACACACACTCATATGTTCGTTTCTGTGTGTGTGTGTGTGTGAGTGTGGCGCCTATAAGTGTGTGTATGTACAAGTTAATATATATGTGTATATATTCGTATGCTTGTGTGAGTGTGTGCGAATTGTGGATGACGAATTACCGAAACTTACGTATTTTCGCCTCAATTTAAATACCCATAAATCGCCACAGCAGCTGAAAGACAAAGCGAAGCACGAGAATGACATGTAACACGGTTCAATATCCCAGAGAAGACCTAACATAATTACATAATCAAATAGAAGAATTTGCAAAAAAAAAAAAAATAAATAAAAAAGAAAAACAAACAACAAAAAAATACAAAAGTAAAACAAAAGAAAAAGAGAAAGGATACAACAACAAACGATTAGCACAAAGCAAAGTAAACTATATTGAAAACCAACACCAAGTGCAGCATTACTTAATCAACGCCCCGGAAACGCCTAAAAGCGAACTATGCAAAGTTCCACATTATATTAATATAGATATTACCAATAACCTATGTACCTGCAACAAAGAAATTGAGCAAATTTTAAATAGACACCAACACACGCGCACACACAGTCACACACCGAGAGGCGTCAATATTAAATAATTAACAAAATTTAGCAAAGAACAAATTACTTTTAAAAATATACAACAAAAATAACAAAATTTAAACAAACAAAAACAAAAACAAAAACATAAAATTATAAACACCCTCGCTACAAGTAATATACATACATATATATTATATACAGGAAAAGTGCTATAAATAATATATACAATTATATAGAGACGTTATATTCTGGCATACACACCTATATACATATGCTTATATAAAAACCGTTATGCGAATCGTTCAGCGCTGGATGTTAAAGCAGTCAATGAAATAACTGAATTACTAGAGCTATAGCTAAAGGAAACCTCGTAGTTTGTAGAACAAGCGTCTTCTTCATGTAGCAAAATCAAATTAAATATATATCTATATACATATATGCATAATTAATCGCACTTAACGACTAACAAAACTACCAAGTAGTTGCCTCTCTATATACAACTTGAATAGAATATAAATGGAAACATATATGTAGATGTATATGTATATGTATATGTCTATGTATATATAGATATGTATATGTATATGGATTTATTTTTATAAAGCCGCAACGAACTTGATCTCCAACGTGAGCTAGAACTAAAAATAAAATTACGAAATGACGAAATTACGATAAGCCAACAACTAAACGCTGTAATTAAGGCCGCAGCTAAAACGTGCAGGACAACAAGGACATCGCTGCCGTCGCCGCCGTCGCCGCCGGCAAATCCTGCACACGCCTCTAATTCGCTCGCGTGCTGCTTGTGCAACATTTATAGGTTACATTTAGAGAAAGAGATATACCTAAATATACATTTACCTGTGTGTTGGGGCTCCTTGCATTACGCGCCTTGACGTAACGCTCGCACAAGTCTCGCCCGGCTGCCCGTCTGCCCGTCTGTTCGGCTCCGCATCCGGACCCCAAAAACCGGACCACAATATAGCTACATACATATATATACATATGTATGTATATATATATATATCTATATGTAACGGTAACACCATAACGCCTTAACTTCTTGACTCACAACTTTTCACAAGCCATTATCGAAGCGAAGACCGCAAAATTTGTTGCGTTCATTGACCGCAAGACCAAGTAGAAAGGAGGAAACAGGAGCAGGAAATCGAAGCCTCTAGAAATTCATAGTAATCTTTGCCGTGGCCTCAATAAATAAAAAGTGATGCTAAATAGTAACCTTATTATAGCCGTTTCTTGTGATATTCTAAACATATGTAAACACCAATTAAGTATATAAAAAAAAACCAAAAAACAAAAAAAAAAAAAAAACAAAACAAATACGAAACCTGTGTGTGCTCTCCGCCTTCTTCTTCTGCCCACCATCCTTCAGTTCGCCCGCCCCGCCTATCATCGCCACCAAACTCCACCTAATAAAAAAAAAAAAATAATAAAAATAATATAATATAATACTATAATAACGATATCCCTTAGAGAATAAAACGACGTCTATAATCCAAAGTACAAAAGAACATGAAAATAAGAGACACTCGTTATCTACATATATTATTGTAGGCATATACGAAAGTCAATAAGAGTCGAAATAAAAATAGCAACATATGGTATTAATATATAAAATTCAGTAGTCATATACGTTAAACATAATCTCAATCTGAACCTTAGCGAGCGCCCAACTGAGACTCAAACCTAAATCGAAACCAAACCCAACCAATCCATAAGCAATATATCTAGTGCTGTTAACTATTTTAGAAACTACATTTTAGACAGTCAACCTACGTTACTTAACACCTCCAACTATAACCCACCAAAACCTACACACACTCACACACACACACACACACACACATACGCATACGCGCGCACGTCAATTGAATAACGGTGTTAAGCCAGTGAAATAGTAAAAACAATAAAAAGCCGCTGCAAAACAATAAAAACGCTCAGCATGCGGTCGCTGTGAGTGATAGAGCGAGAGAGCAAGAGATATAGAGAGAAAGAAAGAGACAGACAGAGAGAGAGAAAGGAGAAGGTTAGAGTAAAGAAGTTAGCTAAGCAACAACGAAAAGCAATTATTTTGTTTATGTGTCCGTGTATGTCGTATATTTGTACTTGTGTTAGTTAATTCCAAATATCGAAACGAAAGTTGAGCCCACACACACTCAGAGAAAACCTGAGAGACAGTGCGACAGAGAAGGCAACAGTGAGCGAGACCAAACACAAAAACAACAAACAAACAAACAAACAAACACACACACACACACACACATAAAGACTCAACTTCAATTACCATATGCACCATATAAACGATGATAAAGCCCAAAATTGCGCCAGGCGTTACGAGTTTTGCTCTATGCCAATAACAACAATAATAACAGCAAATACAACAACAACAACAGCAACTACAATTGCAACAACAACAGCAACAACAACAACAACACCAGCAGCCGCATAAAAAATCCAACAGCCAAGGCAACTGTGTGTGTGTGTGTGTGGGTGGTGTGTGTGACTGTCTCTGTGTGTGGTTGTGTGTGCGCGCGCGTTTTTATCCGTGTGTCGGCGGCAGCAGCAGCAGCAGCAGCAGAGAAAGTTTCTGAAGCACCGCGAAGGGTAAAAGGAGCAGCGGCCATAGCTGTGCGCTAACTAACGGCGAGAGTCAAAATTTCACCGTTTCCATGCGGAGGAGCTGCGGTTATAACTGCTGGGTTATAACAGAAAATGCACGTTAAACACACACAGCGTCGAGTCAGCGGTCCTGGAGCCTTCGGAACATTTACCAACGACCAACGGTATGCAATTATATTTAAATTGTCCTTCTCGTTTCTTTACTTAACTTATATTGTTGTTGATTAATCGTATGATTGTTACGTTACGTTACAATGCGTTACGTGCCGTATCGTATCGTATACGGTGTACATGTGCTTGCATATATATATATATATGTATATATGTATATATGTATATATGTGTATATGTATATATGTTTATATGTGTATTTGTGTGTGTGTGTGTGTGCGCGTAATGTTGTGCGTGCATGCATTTGTTATGCGTGTGCCAGCGGGTGTTTCAATGTGACGTTGAGGCTGCGGGTATGATCGACCTAAATCCCAACATTTCATCAAATATTTAAGAAAAAGCGTGCTTATCAATAATTAAGTAGAGCTGTTACGTCCTGAAACATCGGTAAGCACACGCACGCCTGCCTACACGCATACAAACATACACACACACACACACACACACACACACACACATAAACACATATACACACATGCATACATACATTGATACATGAGCGTGTACATTTTAAAATATATATAATATACATACATATATATTTACAATGAATGTATTTCCGTTTCCGTTTCATTTTCAGCATTCCCATTTATTTGTGTTGTTCCTTTGGTTTGTTTGTTGTGTTCGTTTGTTTGCTCTTAAGTTAAATTGTTGGCATTGTTGTTGTTGTTAATCTAAATGTGTGTGTGTGTGTGTGTGTGAGTGTGTGCTACGATTTGCTAGATTAAATTGTAAAAGCAAACGAACATATTTGTTGCTGTAATAACATATGTATGCACATACAAATACATATGTACATATATACTGCCTGCTTATGTCAATATGTCTCTCAGTGTTTGTGTGTGTGTGTCTGTGTTCAAGTTTCACTTGTTCAATATTCTTATTTGATCCCATTTTGCTTATTTCCTTTGGCTTTTTCGAGCACAATGCAACTGATTTCCGTCCATTGAATGGCCAGAGGGCAGCGCAAGGCGTTTGGGGGCGGGGCAGTCATCCGTCACTCAGTCAATGCAATTACGAAACTAGATTAAAAGCCAAGCGGCCAACAATGGCGGCAAAGGCAACAACAGCAACAATGGCCAAACAACAATGAGCAACCGTTCAAAAAATAGTGTCAAAGTACTTTGAGTGCACTTGTACGCAGTGTGCAAAAAGCGTTGCATACACACAGGCGCCATTCAATTACTTCTTCACTCTCTGTGCGAGTGTGTGTGTGTATATTTATGTGTAATCGTGTTAGCGTGAGTGTATGTCATCCATGTGTACATGTCCAACGACAACATCAATGCAGCAGCGGAAGCTTTCGCTTTTACTTCAATGATTAAGCCACTGACCGAATTTCGGCTACCCTGTATATGGGGTTTGCATATGTATTTGTGTGTTTGTCCAGTGTATGAGTGTGTATCTTGTGTATTGATAAAAAGGCTTGCTGTCATTATTGTTGTTGCTGTTGCTTGCACATTGTAGCTGACACACACACACACACACACTCACATACACACACATACAGAGAGTGAGATAAACAGTTTTGTTAGCCTTTTTGTGTAGGAAACTCGATGTTTCCAATTGAACTAGTTACAGCATTTTTTGTATACTGTTAACGGCTGCACATAGCAAGTACATACATACATACACTCACACATACGCAATCATACATGAATTCTATTTGTATGAGTGGCATATAGCCGGATTCCACGATATCAGTTCATATCCGTAAAACTTTTGCATTTGTAAAAGTTGGCCAAATTTTGTGGCTTGTGGAATTCGTCTATTAGTTGATTTACATTCAGTTATTTTTACTTATCATCTAATCTGTGTTCCATTTCTATTTTGTTTCGTTCCGTTTTGTTTTGATCCAAGTCAATATGTTGTACATTTAAAATTATGTTTGTCATTGTTGTTGTTGTTTTTACAGAAAACTTGCTTAAAAGTACAAATGTTGAAAAAAGCATAACTTAAAATATATATAAAAAAAAAAAAGAAACAAGTAAAATAAATTGAAAACAAAAAAAAGCAAAGCAAAACAAATCGAAGCGCATGCGAAACAACTTTCGCATCAAATCCGAAAAAAGAAACAAAGTGAAATCGAAATCGAAATCGAAATCGAACGAATCAGCGTGAAACACTCGATTCCGTTTCATATTTCGCTGTGGAAGCGAATTTTGCGTACTACTGACATCATCAGTGAAGGTACTCACAATTTCAAATTGCCTCTCTCTGCCTCTACCTTTCAACTACTACTAAATATGTACTACTACCAAATACTACTACTAACTACTACTTCTACTACTACTTCTACTTCTACTACTACTACAACTACTACTTACTTTTGTACTAACTATGTACTTGCAACAGAACGTCCCTCAACACCTTTAATGCTATTTACTTGCTACTCCTTTTTCCCTCTTGCAAGCTACCTTAAAACTATACAAAAAAAAAAACAAAAATAAATAACATAAACAAAGCAAAATATTTCTCTAATTAACTACTTAATAGTTGTATAAATCACTCTGCTATCCTCCTATCTTTATTTGATGCATACTAATGTATACGCTACTTATTATTAAATATATATATATATAAATGTACATTTTTTTTTTGTTAATACTTTATTAATTATGTCCCTTTGCCAATGCCAATGAACTTTATACTAATATACATTTATTTGTGCTCGTAAACCCCTGATTAAAAATCCAAAATGTAAAATAAGTAATTGCTTGTTTTGATACTCTTGCAAACGGGGGAATTTCAATGTTACATATACATACATACATACATACATATATAAATAAATATACATATCTCGATCAGTAATGAGAGCGAAATATTTGTCCGTATTTCTGTTTTTATGCAAATTTTTAATCCCGCAGCCTTGAAGCTATTATCGTGAAACTTTGCATATATGGATTGAAATGTTGCTCAAGGGAATTAGAATTAAGAGTCTATTCGCTTATTTCAAGGAACTTTGTTTTGACGGCAACGGGAAGTTATATCAAGAAATCTGATTTAAATGGAAGAATACTTAAATTCAGCTGAGAAAAGCATGAAATCAGTTATTTTCCAATTTAGTTATTTATAAATCTTCTATATGTAGTTGGGTATATATGAAAAATCAGATGGATCGGATATTTATATGTTATATAACCAACATTTCCATGACAGCGAATAAGAATGGATGTAATATATATGTATATAACTATATTATTATGTTTCTAACTCTTGTTTGTAAGTGTATTTCAACTGCGGCTTTCCGTAGTTTTTTTTTTTTATTTTGCTTTATAATTTTTCTTGTTAAAGCTTGCTTTTGTACCCGAACGTAATCAAACAAAAAATCTACCCGCAAAGTTTGCAAGTATATATGTATATATATATATATACTAATGCTTTAAGTACCTATATCTCACTATAATTTAATTTGAAGATCAACGGCATTAATTTTGAATTGGCATGACGGTTGAATATGACGTAGATTTATTTTCAGCTCAATTTTAATTGTTTTGGCAGCCGAAAAAATTGCAAATTACACTCGAATAATTAATGGAGCGACTTTTGTTGTACCAAATATATATATGTACATACATAGCTGATGAATCTTTTTATAACAATTCGTGTTCTATTATAAGAACGTGACCTATGGCTCTATAGTCGGTAAATTCTTATTAATTATAGTTTGACAATGGAGAATTCAGCAATTGTTCACTGATTGATCCTTTGTCTGTGTTTCAAATCTGGTTTCGGTTTAGATTTATGCACAAGTTCTCTATAGTGGGTAATCAAAGTGTATTAAATGTGGAAAATTCCCAGCATATTTAATTACTTATCAAAGTACGTTGGTAGGGGGATAAATAAATGCCAACCCTCTCCGTCTCTATAAATCAAATGGATATTCTGCTTATTTGAGAGATTGACAGAATGAAAATTGAGTGGCAGCTGCAACGATTTATATTTTCCATTTTAATTTCCATTCTCGATTTACATTCGCAATTTTGTGCAAATTATATAAATAAGAAATGATTCAAATATATGTGATTATGTGTACAGTTATTTTCAAAATTGGAGCAGATCAATTTGTAGTGGGTTCTACGTAAAATTCATGAGAGGCACGCGCTCGACCGATTGCACAAATCTTCATATATATGTATGTTTATATATATATATATATTTCTATATATAAGCTTTTATTGCAATATATACATATGTATGTATGTATGTATGTATGTGTGTGGGGATTGCAGTTACTGCTGCTGGGGAAATTGATATAATTTCGATAAACGAAATGGAATGCAACCGCAGCCGGGTCCGGCGCAATTACGCTTTTTCGAATTTACGCTTAATGCCTTCAATTGGCTCTTGAATTAATAATTGTGTCGCATTGTGTGTGTTTTAAAACTGGCTCTCATTGTGGGCCAGTAACCAACACCGACAATCCAAATGGCTTTATTTAGCCAGTTTCGTTAACGTCCCTGACCACAAGCCAAGAATTGTGATTGCGATTGCCCGAGGATGGGAGCACGTGCTCGACGATGGAGGGCCACTTGAGCCGTGTCTCCAATGCGCCAAAGTTGACATTGGAGCAGACGCTAGTCAATACAATTATCCGGCAAGGTTGCCAACTGCTTGGCATCCGGATGCGGCTTGACAAGCCGCAGGGCAGCCGCTCGAAACTTTTGTCCGCAACACTTGAGCACTTGAGTAGCCCAATTCCCAAATTCAAATCAGAAAAGACATCAAATTGACAACAATAAAAAAACCAAAAAAAAAAAAAAAAGAAACAACAACAATAAAAAAAAACCTGCTTTCCCTTTGAGTTCGAGCCGCATCTCAAGTTGGACTTGAAAGCGGATTAACATCAAATCCGTAGCCGTTGCCGTATCTGTATCTGGTATCTGGTGTCTGGTATCTGAATCTGTGTCTGTATCTGCAGCTCGCATCTTTTTGAAGGGCCAAAGCCAAATGCACAGTCACTGCGCTAATGCGCAAACATTTGCGAGAGTTGTGGAATGTGCAAATATGCAATTCGAAATGCATATTGAAATGCAGATAATTGCATTTGGGTTGCATCAGGGAAATGCAGTTACAGTTGCTGCTGCTGCTGCTGCTGCTCAATCGCATGTCGTGAGCGGCTTAATTGAGTGAAATTGATTTTAGTTTGTTCAGCGATTCGATTTTTGCACTCAAATTGTCAATAGAAAATGCAAAATGTGAAGCAAATATTTGCATTGGGGCAAACAAAATTGTTCGCTACCCACACATTGAAATTTTCCGTTCCGTTTGCGTGCGAAACGCGTTGAGATTGCGACTGAACCAGAACCCATCCGCCAACCCATCCGCCAGCCCCTCTGCCCCTCTGCTCCTTTGCTCCTCGGCTCCTTCCTTCAATTTGTAGATACAAATTTATACATACATATGCATATATGTGAAGCATTTTACACGCACACACACATGCGTACTTGAAATTGTTTTTCCTTTGTTCGAATTATGCACAATGCATAACTGTAAATATATACACGCATATTTCTGCTTGATACTTTTCCTAAGCACCTCACGTTTCACCTCGTCGCCTGCTTCACTGTGCACAGTGTGCTTCCCACTATTTCTATGTGTCACAACCTGCCCTTGAAAAGTAACGGTACCGAGCGTATTCAAAGCCAAAACAGGTCTCTGAAACAACAATCTTTCCACCTAAGTTTTAGCGCGATATATAATGAAAAAAAAAAGTTTTATTGCCAAAAAAATAGCTACTCAAATTTTTAATTGTTCTAAAGTTAATATTATTACTGGAAAAAAACTCACTTACGTTAATTAAAACAGATTTTCCATAAAATTAAAAAAAAAAATGAAATATATTTCGTGTTCTATATGTATGATATAATAAAAGGTCGATCGCTTTGGATTCGAAAGATGAGTTTGAACCGGGTTTCCATTATATTTTATTACATCTAAATAAGAAGAAAAATACAAGCTATAAACCCATATTTTAATTTTTAGCTCCTCAAGCCTTTTAATACCAATGAAATTCTACTGGAATTTTAGATAAGTCAGAGCAGGTCAGGGTTCAGCTTTTAAAAATACTTTATGATCATAGAAAATTAAATAAATCGTTTTCACATTATTTTTATCAACAGTTTCCACTGTCTGTTAAGATGTTAAACATTTGTATATTTTCCAGCGGCTATATTTTATCTGCATATATTGCTGGGACCCGGTTCCCCAGAGCACAGGCCATATATAATATATTTATTTATGTTCGCCGCAATCTGTCGCGTTCTTATCTTATCAGTAGCTTTTAGAAACATTTGATTTGGAGCACTTCCGCTGATATTCGGTTAGAGAAGGGGTTCAGGAGGGGTCTCAGAGAGGACTTGAAGAGGGTTAGAGGTCGAGTTTGTTATACATGTGTACATACATATCTTAGATATTTGTCTGAACTGAACGCCTGCTTACAACTCTTGCACACACACACACATACACACACACACATAGCTGCATCTGTAGCTCTATAAGTGTATCTGTATCTGTATACGAGTATCTTTATCTGTATATGAGTATCTTTATCTAAGTGCCATGCGTGTTTCTAAACATTAATTTAGTTCAATTTTTCGCGCGATCAAAAGCAGATGAGCATGTCGACTGCTCGGCTCCATTGTATATAAACATACATATATATATATCTGTCTATAAAGCTATAAATACTGGTCTTTAAATTGTATCACATGTACATATACACCACATACATGCATATGTATATCAATCTGTATATATACACTCGCCGAGCATTTATGATGAGCTCAAGCCCCTTCACACACGCCTCTCCCCTCCCCCCGCCCCACCCCAACACTCACCACCCCTTCGCACAGCCAAACAATTGCACAATCAATATTTATAATTAAGAATTTCTTTTGTTTATTTGTTTGTCCCGGCGTGTTTTCCACACCGTTTCCTGCTCACTTTAGCGTAGCCTCTGTCCAGTTTATGCCCCGATCTAAGTCCCGCACTCGCACCCGCACCCGCAACCGCACCCGCACAACATTTATTTCTTTGCCAATTTCAAATAGATAAATTTGTATGTTTGTTGGCGACTACCGCCATTCATTCCGTATCATTTACCCGGTTCTCATTCCTGTCTCTGTGCCTCTTGTAGCGCCAGCCGCGACAACTTGTACCCAGACGATCAGCAGCAGCGGCATTCGCATTCGCATCAGCACTTGGTGCGTCAGTCTCTTGTGAGCCTCAGCTACGCACAGGCGGGATCGAACTCCGCGGCGTCAGCGGCAGCGGCAGCGGCAGTAGCGGCGTCGGCGTCGGCGTCGGCAACTGGACCCATACCCGTGCACTCGCACTCCTCGGCATCGGCCTCTGTGCGGAACAGTCCCAGTCCCAGCCCGGCGGCTGATCAAAACAGCTGCAGCAGCGGCAGCGTTGGAGTCGCTCTTGGAGTCGGTCGCAGTCGGCGCGGCGAGGCGGCGGATCGCGATCGGGATAGAGACAGAGATCGGGACGGGGACAGCGTCTCGCTGCTGAGAGGAGCCGCTGGCTTGGCCCAGCTGGGACTTGATGAGCCGCGGGCGCAACGTCAGCGCAGCAGCAGTCGGCTATCAAGCGGCATCTCGAAGCAGAACTCCTGCGACAGCCGGAGCGGTTTACGCATCCTCGATCCGACGCCCTCGCACAGCCACAGTCCAGTCAGCTGTGGGACCCAGAGCGTGAGCAGCACTGGCGGCCACTCGGCTCTGTACGATGCCTGTCACGAATACACGCGCAGCTTGAGTGGAGCACCGGCATCCGAGCAGGAGCAGTCGTCGGCGGCGATTGGAGCAGCGGCCGGTGGCCTGCTGAAGAGCCACTACAGCGAGCAGCAGCTGTCGGAGCCGCACTTCACCAACCTCAACCTCAATCTGAGCAGCGAGTACGACACGGGCAGCGACAAGCAGCAGCTGGTGAACCAGACGTACATCTTCAAGTGCATCGCGAACAGTCCCTCGTTCCTGCGCACCAACAAGATCAAGGAGCAGTCGAAGAAGCTGCGCAATCTCTCGCTCAAGACGCGCACCGCCAAGAAGAAGGGCCAGATCATTTCGAAGTCGAACGCCGTGTCGGACAACTCGCTGCATCCGGGCGACAAGTATCTGAATTTGTATCTGGTCGAGAAGAAGCACTCGCTGCAGCCACAGGTCGCTCCACCCGCTGTTAATCCGGTGCCAGCATCGGTCTCGGCACCCCCGACAGCGGCCAGCTGCTCATCCTCGTCTTTAGTTGCATCGGCGGCAGCGGCGGCGGCGGGACGTCAACAGCAGCTGCCGGCATTGTCGGCGGTTGCCGCACGGCAGCAGCAGCTGCTGCTTAACGGCTCGCTGAAGGGCAAGACGAAGACCTTTCCCGCCTATCGAGCCTCGGTGCGGAGCGAGAGCGACGACAAGGAGTACCAAGGGGGCAGCAACACGATACCGACGACGGGCAAGAGTCCGCCGGTGCCGCACTCGCTGGCGGCCAAGATCAGCGGCAAGAACTGCAACAATTTGCTGCACAACGCCGGCAACAAGCTCAGCGTGAGCAGCAACTCCTGCCACAAGCTACATGCCCACAGTCACGGGCAAGGACAAGGACACACCGGATACACCCAGCATTTGGCATCGTCGCCCAAGAGCTCCGTCTCCAGCAACGGGCATCTGAACAAGTACTGCCTGACGGATCTCACGCGCCGCAAGGCCGACTTCAATCGCCAGCTGAGCGCCCCCACGGACTACACGCATCACTCCTCGAGCAACGGATCCCAGCAAGGCTCCGAGGCGGCGAATGAGGCGGTGGGCGAGTCGACGATCACAGTAGCCAGCGCTGGAGTACTGGGCCACGGTCACAGTCACAGTCACAGTCACAGTCACGGACAGGCACACGGTCACGCAGCCACTGCGCCGGCCACACTCAAGTCGCTGCAGCTCCACAATTTTGGTGTCCATCATCCGACGCCACGCCCCACGTCCACGTCGTGCACCAACAGCTTCAATCGGCGCCACATACGCAGGCACAAGAGCAAACTCAGCGAGCGGTGAGTGTTCGAATACTTTTATTTACCTTTTTTACTATTCTTATCACCGACAACAATTTGGCCAGTTAGCCAGTTAGCCATTTAGCCAGTTGGCCACTTTTGGCCTGTTACCCAGTTACAATGACTTGCTCGGAGGCGAGGCTTCAATTGCAAAACGAATTACGCATGCAAAGTCGTTGTTGTACCCTGTACTTGTCGCAAATGGGTATATTGATTGATAACAGAAAAATTATTCAAGCTAAAAATATAATAATATAATAATAATAATAAATAAAATATAAATATACATAGTGTAGTATATAAAGCATACGATCGTTCTCTTTTTCGCCTAAGAGGTAAAGAAAATAGTTCTATTATTAATGCTTAGCTCTAGAACTATCAAGTATATATACCTAAGTACATATAGAATAACTGATCGGTCTACCTTTCGTCTAATTGCTTGTCCGTCTGACTCCCCGTTCGTTCGTCTGTCTGTCTGTTTGTAAGAATGCGTCTGTCTCGGAAACTTTAAGAGCTAAAGGAAATATTCTCATTATTTTTATAAATATAAAGTATAAATACTAAACCGATCGGACTTCTTTTTGTCTAATCGCTCATACATATGTCTGTCTGTCTGTCTGTTTATATGAATGCATCTATCGAGGAAAATTTAAGAGCTAAAGGAAATATTCCATTTTTTTAACCCATTTTGTGTATCTACTTAATTTATACTAACGATTCATAAAGATGGGAAAATAAATATGGAATGAGGTATTTTTCTTAGGAAACAATCCACATGATTCAGGGTATTTTCTCGTCGAGCACTGCCGACTAGAGCACACTTAATTATTTTTGTAGTGTTGTCGATGTTGTTGTTGTTGTCGCTTGTCGTTAAATTCGCGTCTCATGTCTTTTACCGGTTTTCGTTAGCTGCTTATCGAGCAGCATTTGCATAATGCCATCGCATCGTCTGGCAACGAGTCTCCGAGTCTCGATCAGGGTCTGAGTCTGGGAGTTACGCTGGCTCCAGCGACTGGCCGCGTAATGAGCTTCTAACTTGCGAGCAGTGAACTTCATACGTACGTTAAGCTTCCGAAAGTCCCCCAAAAAAAGAAACAAAAATAAAAATATGATCAGTGCGAAGGATTCTAGCTAATCCAGTGACTCGTGTAATGTAAAGCGTGAGTTCTCGGAACCGTAACCGTGACCGTGACCGTGAATGTGAATGTGAATGCGATATTAGGCATTGGGAATTGATTGTTGTCTCGTTTGATTGCGTTGTTGACGCGGAAAACTTTCGCGCCATTATCATAATCAATTGCTTTTCTCGGTGACTCGCAGTCGTTTTTCTATAGAAAATAGATTACTACCAGAGGCAACGGTGTTTGTCCCCCAAAACCCGTCCCCTTCACCATCCCCATCCCCATCCCCATCCCCATCCCCTTCGCCGTCTCCATCTTCAGATCTAGCTCGATGATCGGTGCCGTTGTTGTTAGCCTCCCTGCTCGGTCTCGGTAACCCGTTAGACCAATTCATTTACATAAAATCTAGAGGTAATTTTCGTTCTCGCTGATAGTGTTTTTTATATATTTTTTTATACATTTTTTTGTTTTAGTTTTTTTTTTTGTGCTTTTATTGGCGTCAATTTTTGAAGAATAGCAACGAATTATAGTCGAGCTATAATTTGCGACTCGGCCCGTCGCAAAATCAATTAAAAAGCAAACGCAACACAACAAATATTGTTTTTATTTATTTATTGTGCAACAGCATCTCGAGAGCTTCAGAACAGGTTATCTTGCCGCCTCGGCAACAGCAACTACAACAACAACAACGCTGAGCAAAGTAGCTTACAAAAATTTAAGAACAGAAAAAAAACCCGATCATCGAGCACAATGTAAAAAACAACAACAACTGCGAAAATTGGTTGTTTGTGCCAGTCGATCAATTATTTAATTACGCGCCAAATTCCCTTTTCGGCATTCCGATGCTCCGAAGCGCGATTGCCACAAATTGAACGTCGAGGTAACGGCTGTAGCAAAACAAACAAACACATAAGCAAAGCAAAGCAACAAACAACAAACCAACAATAGGCAAACAATAACAAAACAAAACCGACTGGAGGACGCGCACGACGAAATCAACCAAAAGAACGAACGAACGAACGAGCGAACGAACGAACGAAAGTTCCGAATCAAATCGGTATTCATTTTCGTATTTGCAATCGTGTTTGAGATTGTGTTCGTGTTCGTAATCGGTATTCGTATTCACATTCGGTATTCGGAAACGATATTCGAGAACGCGCTGCTCCGAATGTTTGCCGGCGTTCGGTGGCTGCGCGTTTCTGTTGCCGCCGCTACTTAGTTGCGCTCGGTTAGCGGGCTTGTAATAACTGAAAGTGATAAATTACGGTATATACCGAGACGGAGAACAACGGGGCTTGCATGTGTGTGCGTGTGTGCGTGTGTGTATGCAAGTGTGCGATAACACTAAAGTTGCGGTCGTCAAATCAGCGAAAACAGCTGCTTCAACACGTTTTGTGTTAACAGAAACAATTGAACGGCAACCGCAATCGAGAACGCAATCAATACTGCAACCAAAACCGAAATTCAAGCCTGCAGAGTTCAACAATAACATAAAATGTATTGGATAACAGTGGATAAGTGCGGATAAAAGTTATCCGATGCCTTGGCGTCGTTTTGTGGCTTTTGAACGCGTCGCTATTTTTAACGTACATATCTGTCCATATACAAAAGAGCGTATAATAATATAATAATAGCAGCAAGAATAATATGCTTTCGTAATAAATTCATTAGGCTAATGCGACCGAAGATTAAATTAAATCAGCTTCATCAGGCTTAATTAATCCGAAGCTTTCCCATTTAAAAACTACACTCAATTGAGTGTGAACAGTGGAACAGTGAACAGATCAACAAAAAAAAAAAAAATACAAAACATACAAAAAAAAAAAAACAGTGCACGCTTCTACTTTACCAAACAATAGACATCCATCGCATCAACGAAAGATAGAGCTAGAGTGCGGGAGAGAGAGAAGAGGGAGAGCGCAGACCACGCGATTTCGTGTGCCAATAGGGCAAAATTTCCGCAACGAGCAGAGACGTCGAAGACCTTGACAATCACCGAATACAAGGTGAGATCTGGATGCTGCAACTGCAACAGCAACAGCAACAGCTGCAGCTGCGACTGTTCATTGTGCGTGTGCAACAATTATGAGAATGAACAACAAAGAGAAAAAAAACCGGCATACAAAAATATGAAGAAAAAAAACATAAGCGATAATTTCACTTGCTTGCCTTAGGCCTGCACTTGTAACTTTATACACATAGATATATATATGCATGCAAACATACATACAAACATACATATTATACTGAAACTGTTTTGATTCACTTTCCAGATTGCTGAACGGCGATAGCGAAGAATCAGTCCGCTGCTCATACTGCTCCGTATTGAATGTGAATGAGAACGATTTGCGAATTTCATTTGAGAACACCTGCACCGACTCCCTGGTCACCGCTTTCGATGATGAGGCGCTGCTAATATGCGACCAAGGAACCGAAATGGCAAGAGCAAAGGTTTTATTTGTACATGTGGGCACAGGCATTCCCATCATTATCACCATCACCATCACCATCACCAACACCATCGTCATCACTATCATCTATCCACCCACTCATTTAGATATAAATATATACATATATATGTATTGTATAACGCATTCGATATATGAAGCATTCATTACAAAACGATGACAGTAACATTAATCGTAGCTCAGAGTTTTGTAATTGGAGGCAGCTGGGCAATATCTATGAATCGGTGACAACTAATCGATTTTTAACAACAACAACTACTATTTGCAGGTACACTTTGATGATGTGTCGTTGTACGGCACTCCGAAAGAGGAGCCAATGCCCAACATACCGATAGTCTCGGAAAAAGTCTCGGCCAATTTCCTAAAAAGTCAATTGCAATCATGGTTCCAGCCGACGGACAATCGTCTGGCCATGAAATTATTTGGCAGCCGAAAGGCTTTGGTCAAAGAACGCATACGTCAGAAAACTTCCGGGCATTGGGTTATACACCCGTGCAGTTCATTCAGGTAATTAACCCTAAACCTAAAAAAAAAATATATATACATATATTGTATACATATGTATTTATTGTTATTTTTGTATAGGTTTTACTGGGACCTTTGCATGCTTTTATTATTAGTAGCAAATCTTATTATCCTGCCAGTCGCAATATCATTCTTCAACGATGATCTGAGCACACGATGGATTGCCTTCAACTGCCTAAGTGATACTATTTTTTTAATAGATATTGTAGTCAATTTTAGAACAGGTAATGTACAGATTATATGCAGTATATAGAGCGGAATTTCTGAACAGTTTCAAATTGTTTATTAATCGATTTTCAATTGTAGGAATTATGCAACAAGACAACGCTGAACAAGTAATATTGGATCCAAAGCTTATAGCTAAACACTATTTAAGAACCTGGTTTTTTCTCGATTTGATTTCATCGATACCATTAGATTATATATTTTTAATTTTCAATCAAGTAAGTTAATCGTATATTAAGAAACAGTACGCAACATTTTGATTAAGATTATGAAATTGCAGGATTTCTCTGATTCTTTTCAAATATTGCATGCCGGACGCGCTCTGCGCATCCTCCGTCTAGCTAAATTACTATCCCTAGTTCGTCTCCTGCGTCTGTCCCGACTCGTGCGCTACGTCTCTCAATGGGAGGAGGTCTATGTAAGTACACAATTTTGGTTCATTTCCTAGTTTCATTTATTTTTTGTTCTCTGCAATACCTTAACTCTTTCTTTGCATAACATACATATATGTATATGTATATATATATATATAAATTGTTTTTTCCTTTTTATTTTTTGAAAGTCATACTCGGAACAAAAAATATATATATATATATACTTAAAATTTGAGATTTCGATTTCGATTTCGTGTTTTCAGTTTTACTTGAGTTTCTTTCAAATCAGTTTTTATTTCCCAACAAATTTTCTGACCCTAAGCTCAAAGTTTTTTCATTGCTGCAAAACATTTCACACAAAAAAAAAAAAAACAATAAATAAATACAATTTAGGTCTGGGTTTAGGCTTTAGTACAGTCAACAAACAGTGTTCAGAGTTGTCTATATATAGTCCACAGTGCTCACTCTTGATTTCATTCGTAACGAAACGAGGTCCAAGATTATTTTCAATAGGGCTGACGCTCAAAATGTTCAAACAATACATTTGCATTAGTTATATGTTAGATATATATATATACATATATTCTGTGTCTTTGATTTCAGTTGGAGAAAAAAAATAAGAAAAATATTCTCTTGTGCTATGATTTTTTTGTTTACCTTAATTGTATACCTAAGTATTTGTGCTGATATGCGTCCAAAATTTCCCAAATTCTGTGCCTGAACCAACGCTGTACAAAAGCCCAAAAACAACAACAAAATTCAATTAATTTTATTAATTATAAAGTTTGTAAGTTATCTGCCAATATTTGTTTTCAACTTGTGTTGCGTTGCTCTCCAAGCCCAAGTCCAAATCCACGTCCAAGATTGAGTCCAAGTCCAAGTCCATGTCCATGTCCATGTCCAAGTCCAAGTCCAAGTCCAAGTAAAAGTCCAATACTTCCCTTTAAGCCTATTAAATTGGCCAATTTTGCTGCAACAACACTTCACAACAATCCACCCAAAAAAATAAAAAAAAACTCTCTCGACATTCTCACATTCTCTTGAATCCTTCGCTCTACCGCGGGGGAATGGTTTATCTGTTGATTTATATTTTAAATTCTTGTCTTCTTCTTGATTTTTGGCTTTAATTCATATTTCTTGTGTTCGGTCAATACTTTCTTTCAATTCGTTTTCTTCATTTTAAAGTTTTGTTCTTCATTTCTTGCTGACTTTTAAAGCACTGAAAAAAATTACCAATTCTTCATTGCACTATGTACAAAAAAAAAATCTTTGAAGACTTTTTTTCGGAGTCGAAGTACCACAACTGAGAAACATTTCAATAATTTTCAAGTGTTGAAAAATGCTTTTTTTCCTCAACACTTTCTTGCGCAACGTCACCCAAAAAAATTTATTTAAAAAAAAAAAAGAACAACAAAAACAACATTGCCTAACTTGGACTCAAATTTATTGTTTTATAATTATATATACATATGTATTTATTTAAAAAACTGTCGAACTTTATACAAAACAAAATATTTGTAATAATATATAAGTATGAAAGAAAATCTCGCTCGCATACTAAAAAATCAATTTGCTTATCGAAATCAGAGTAAAAACCCAACAATTATTTAAACAATACAATAAAAAAAAAAAAAAAAAAAAACATAAACTTAGCAAATTCAGGGATAATACCTGTGTATATATATGGTTTTAGATTCTGCAGAATCTACAGAAAAAAAGTGCTGATCGCAGAGGGAGAATGCACAGAAAAGACAAAGATGGCTTGACAAAAAGCAACCTAATTCTCAAGGTAACAACCAAACAAACAAAAACATCTTAAAAATTTTTATGAAATATAAAAATCAACACTATCAAAAATACAAAAAAAAAAAAAAAAAAAAAATTAAAATTAAAATTAATTTTACAAATTTCAATTTTCAATTTTTGATAAACAAAAACAAAAAGCCTTGATTGATTGACATTATAATTATGTATTATTGGTACAACATAGCTCACATTTTTTTTGAGATATGTTTGAACCAAAAATTGAGTTTTAGTGCATATTTCGTTCGTTCGTTCGTTCGATTGTTCGATTGTTCGATTGTTCGATTGTTCGTTGATCATGTTTGCTTGATTTTAATGTTCGTTCGTACATTCTGTAAATTTTCTAAGACTGCCTTTTTATCTACATATATTGATTGATTGATATACATACATATTTTGATCTTAATTTGTCGCATCATTTGACGCCTGCAGTTAACAATAATTAATATCAAAGAAATGAAAATTGAATACAATTTGCGCTATTTTTGAATGTATCCGATCTTCGGTTCCATCGAAGTTTGTTTTTATGCACTTCACTGCAAGAGGATTAACTGAAGTTCTTTGATCTGTCCGATTCGAACACGAAACCTTAAGAATCCAATGAAGTTGGCAAAACGCAAAGGATACTTATAGATTAGCTATTTCTAGATATTCTATCCGAATATAGTTTCTCGACTAGCATTAGCCTTCATGCATGAGCATGTCTCATTCAGTTACTATTTAGCCAACGATTAGTTTAATTTCTAGTTATTTGGTTTAGTTTTTCTTGCTTTTGATTTTTAATTTGTTTCCAATCTATTTTTTAGTACAGTGTAAATAGTAAAAAGTACGCCTGTGAATTGCATCTAGACACAAACCATAGGTTACGATACAACAATGTTAAATCAACGCGAGTTCGAAATTCGAACTCGAATTCGAATGCGAATGACAATCGCCAAAGAATTTTGTATAATTTGTTCAATGCTTTTTGCTTTAACACTAGGCAAATACAAATACAAATACGATAAACACGTCAATAATATGGTCTGTCAGTAAACAGTAAACAAAGAACCGTTATATAATACTCGTAGTCTGTTGACAAATTGTACATATCGTAGCAACAGCAGCAGCAGCAATAACTGTTCAACACAACTTCACGTCCGCATCTCATGTACAATGACAACAAATACAACTACAAATACAAAAAAAACAAAAAATGCTGCGGCTGCAAATATTTTGTGGCGTTCCTTTTGCGTATGCTTTCTGCCCAAGCAGCTGCACAATACACCAATAATAATAACAGTAATGCTCAAACAACAACAACAACAACAACAGCAACAACAACAACAACATGAGCAGCTGCATACATTTTTTCTGATTGCGAGCACTTCTGTGAAGTTGAACGTTAATTGAATACTGTTGAACAACGAACACGAACACTGTGCTACATACATGTACAAATACATACATACCAAGTAGTTATTTGCATACATACACATGTATACACACAAAGTCTTGAACGTATTGTATAGCATACATTTGTGGGCAAGTGCAAACAAAAACAACAAATAAAACGCTTACTACCGCAACAACTGCATCTGTCACATTCTAGTACATAATATAATTAAATAATAACGCTATCGTATTCAATCAAAAAAAAAAAAAACAACAACAGCAACAACAACAACAACATCACCAACACGTTTGATATCGTAATCAATGCTTTTGCTTTTGTTTGGCGCTCAATTGCGTCCGCGCGCTTTCTTGCTCCAACTCTACGCTCTTATACTGCTCTTATACTCTACTTAACTGTACTCCCACTTTCTACTACTACTACTACTACTACTACTACTTACTACAACTTAACTACTAATAAACCTCTGCTACTGTTGCCAATTAAAAATATGTTTTTCTGTTACGTTTGTTTCAACATTTCTTATTGTTTATTTCTCTTTTGTTAACTGGTTTTTGGTTATGGGCTTATGTTGTTTTTTTCTTTTCGTTTCTTTCTTGTTTTCCTCTCTTTTCTGTTTTTCTATTTTTCTGTTTTTCTGTTTTTCTGTTGTACAAAGATTTCAGCAAGACTCGCGTGGCGATTCCTCGTTTCGTAAGTCTGTGTGTGAATTGTGGCCAAGTGTCCTTTCAACAGTCGGCGTTGAAAAATGTGTTGAAGATTGAAAGCCTGTCAGTAATGTTTTGTAGTAATCTTTAACACAATTACACAAACAATAACAGCACAATGAAACACACAAAACAACAACATGAAAAACAACGGAAAAAACTTGAATGCAACTATTTTTTACTCTATATTCTGTCCATGGGTTTTAACTATATTGTTATTGTTTTCGTTTCATTGTTGATTTTCGTTCTAAACTCTGTACAGATACAATAAAAACAAAAACAAAAAAAGAACCGTAGCACTAACAAGTGAGAAAAGCGCAAATGCTTTTGATTGTAAAATATATAGTTTGGAGTAACATTGTTTTCAATAATTTAAACGTTTGAACGGCTTAGTGAGCATATAATACATAATAATATGTATATTTATCATACTTCCCCATACATAATACTCGTTTACTTAAGTATCAATTAATTTGGAACTGAGCAAAGTTAAGATGAGCACTTGTACCATAATAGCAGCTGATTTTGCACTAAACAAAAACAACAACAACTACGTAGATATGGTTTGATTCATTGCTCTCAGAGGTTGTAACACACTTGTTGTATATTGCCTAATAATAATTTAGACTCACATATTTTATAATTATTTGATTTATGCCTAGTTTCTATAGCGATTTTCTTCTGTCTGCATCAATATACATATATATATGCATAAAGCCAGCTAAAGTATGTGTGTGTGCTTGTTTTTGGCCAAACAAATGGCAGTTTATGCCTAGCCAAGCACACGAGTGTTGCATACTTTTCGGCGCCACGGTGATTCCAGCTTGGGGCATAAACTGCCAGCCACTGCAACAGTACACAACAAAATTCTAGTATTTAAATATGGTTTCACTTATGATTTCTTTTCTGGCTGTGGTTTGGTTTATTTTCGGTTGCTTTCAATTTTGCGCATAAAAGGCTACAAAAACTTCCAAATTTTATAAACTTTTTTCTTTCATTATTGTTTAATTGGAATATAATTTGGTTTGTTGTATTTTAAATGTGAAACTCACAAGTGTAACACTCACATACAAACACACACACTACTCACACACACATACACTTATACACACACACACACACACACACACACACACATGTGTAGACAGTGCGGTGCTGGCCTTTCGTTGATGTGCACTCTTATTGATAAATCTGGTTGCAGTTCCTCAATATGGCCTCGGTTTTTATGAGGATCTTCAATTTAATTTGTATGATGCTCTTAATCGGACACTGGAGCGGTTGTCTGCAGTTCTTAGTGCCAATGTTACAGGGTTTTCCATCAAATTCCTGGGTATCCATCAACGAATTACAGGTTTGATCTCACATATCATACTTATAAATTTTGATTTAAATTCGAACACAAAATATGTTAACTGTTTCAATTTTAGGAATCATATTGGCTGGAGCAGTATTCATGGGCATTATTTAAGGCCATGTCACATATGCTGTGCATAGGATACGGCAGGTGGGTAACACATGCATAAAACTTACCTAAGTAAGCCAATTAAACTTTTTTATAAGTAATAAAAATTCGAATTAATGTATTTGATTTGGTTTGTGAATCTGCTTTTCCACTTCATGAACCAATTTTTTGGTTGCGGTCCCCGCTAATAGTGTGTTATCTAATTGTATTTATTTCACATATTAATTAAATTATTATTGTTATTGTTATTATTATTGATCAGATTTCCACCACAATCACTGACGGACATGTGGCTGACGATGCTATCGATGATATCGGGAGCCACGTGTTATGCATTGTTCCTTGGTCATGCGACCAATCTAATACAGAGCTTGGACTCCAGCAGGCGGCAGTATCGGGAGAAGGTCAAACAGGTGGAGGAGTATATGGCCTATCGTAAGCTGCCGCGCGATATGCGGCAGCGCATAACGGAATATTTCGAGCATCGGTACCAGGGTAAATTCTTCGATGAAGAGTTAATACTTGGGGAGTTGAGCGAGAAATTGCGCGAGGATGTCATCAACTATAATTGCAGGTGGGCGATCCTTGAACAGCCAACAAACCAACCGTAGCCAGGCTGAGTGTCTAACAACAAACAGATATTTAGAAATATTTTTGTATATTTGTTAGATATTATGTACTATAGTTCATTCTTTAATTACTCTTCGCAGGTCCCTCGTGGCGTCAGTGCCTTTTTTTGCTAATGCCGATTCGAATTTTGTTTCTGACGTAGTTACCAAACTGAAATACGAAGTTTTCCAACCAGGTGAGACCTATTTTAAACAGTTACCTTCTAAGAGCTAATAACAACTTCTGCTATTCAGGTGATATTATCATAAAGGAGGGCACGATCGGTACTAAGATGTACTTCATACAGGAGGGCGTTGTGGACATTGTCATGGCCAACGGCGAGGTATGCATTGAATGATCATCACACGCGCTGTTGCACATTTACAGGGTATCTATGTGTCGAACAGGTTGCCACCTCACTATCGGATGGGTCCTACTTCGGTGAGATCTGTTTGCTGACCAATGCGCGTCGTGTGGCCAGCGTGCGAGCCGAAACCTATTGCAATCTATTCTCGTTGAGCGTGGATCATTTCAACTGCGTTCTTGATCAGTATCCGCTAATGCGCAAGACCATGGAAACTGTGGCTGCCGAGCGGTTGAACAAGATTGGCAAGAATCCAAACATAATGCAACAAAAGGATGAGCAGCTAAGCAATCCCGAATCGAATACAATTACGGCGGTGGTCAATGCGTTGGCCGCCGAGGCCGATGACTGCAAAGATGAGTGAGTATTCAAATGGAATCCATCCAGCTGTATTCCAATCTTAATACCTACCACCTATTATCTCCAGTGACATGGATCTCAAGGAGAATTTACTGCATGGGTCAGAGTCGAGCATCGCTGAGCCGGTGCAAACGATACGCGAGGGCCTTCCCAGGCCCCGAAGCGGCGAGTTTCGCGCTCTATTCGAGGGCAACACTCCATGACACTGAGGCATCATGATCAGCCCATCCGGCACGCAACGAGCAACCATCTGAGTAGCGGTTCGCAAATCCCCCCCACAAAAAAAAAAGAAGAAACAAAACAAAACAAACAAATAGTAATACACCCACAGACACAACCACAAAGGACACACACACACTCACACAAATGCATACAAAAAAAAAAAGAAGAAGAAACAAAACAAAACAAACAAATAGTAATACACCCACAGACACAACCACAAAGGACACACACACACTCACACAAATGCGTATATAATAATTAGTAAAAAAAAAGAAGAAAAAACCCAAAAAAAAAAGTACACAAAAATGATGAATCAATTTACAGTAGTCTACATATATATGCAATTGCGATTTAGTAGAAAATGACAACAACAACAAATGAAGATGAAAACAAAATGAGATAGAAAACGTATTACACAACAATGTCCTCAATAATTATTCATAATTTCAGCTCCGCTAACTGTGATGAACTTTAATATAAGAATCGAAAAAAATGAAAAACTAAAAAAAAGATGAGTACATAAATAACTTATACGATAAAACAAAAATTCAGCAGCCAGTTAAAGCATTCACACAGATACGACACGGCCACAGAGAAAATTACAGACACCCACATACAGAGTTACAGATGTACACACATACACACACACACACACACACACACAGTTACACACTACATACATGTATAAGTAGCAAATCTACATATAAGTTTTATGCCCACGATATTGTAACGATAACGAAGTGAATAGACTTTTGAATTGCTACATAGGTGTTAGTCCTATGGACCTACTACTAACAAACACACACACACACACAGACACACATAGACACACCAACTCACACCTGTAGTTAAACACTACACACGTGCATAAACTTATGATATAATGAAAACTGTTACGTTATGCATACATAAAAAAAAAATAAAATAAAACAAAACAAAAAACAGAAGGGAGAAAAATAAAAATTTAAATGCGCGTAGCTATTATGTACTCAAGAGCAACCAACAAACAAACCAACAACAATTATGTATTATTGCGATTATATAGCATATTTAAATACGCATTGCAAAAAGAAAACAAACACTCAGCAATACGAGTAAACACGACAACAAAATACAACAATATTATGATAAAAACAAAAAGCAAATTTAACGAAATGCATTAGTAGTTGAACTATTAGTTTTTCACTCACTACAAAAAAAAAAAACAACAAAAAACCAAAAAAAAAAAAACTAAGATGAAGGAAGAAGGATACACACGCTGACACAACGTAGTAGAGAAGCCTCAAAGTAAAAAAAAGTTAAATAAAAAACCTCATGGCGCCGTCCTTTCAACGGTGACCAACAAAAACAACAGCAGCAGCAGCAGCAATAAAAAAAAAAAAACAAAAACAAAACAAGCAACATTACATAAGCATTGACTATATACACAACATACAAACATATATACAACAAAATGATGAACTACATTAATAGATAATGTTGTCTTTTATAGGGAATTGTTATGACGATTCAGTTAAAAATAATGTATTTATTGCAATCTATAATTTTAATTCAGCATTCTGTTTCAACAATACTATTTAGTTGCGAGCGAGATCTTTTGCGTAGTTTGTGCGTCTTTGTTTGTCTTATTTTAAACATAAATCAAGCGAAAGACAACAACTTGTTTCAAGATTTATGTAACTTAGTATTTTATTATACGTAAACTAATAAATGAAAAGCAGAAGGACAGCGTTTGCCTTAACATAAGACCATCCCGAGTTGTTTAATTCAATTAAAAATAAAAACAAAAACACGATTATAGCTTGATCACAGTTAACTCTTTGGTGACCCAACTAACTAACCAAAAACAGAACTTTTAACATTTCTTGTTAAGTTCTAAGAAAACAATTCTACGGCTTATAGCAGCGGCGAACCCATCCTGATTCGATGAGTGCCACGTTAACGTTCTTTGTATGCATTGAAGTATCCGGATCAACAAGTATCATGGTGCATGTATTGTCCTGAAATTTAAAGAATATATTTGGGCTTAGCAGTTCGTTTGAACAATAAATAGGATCTTACATCATCGTTGATTTTCTCAATCTTCGCATATAGCCGTCGATAGCAGACAAGATCGTAAAAGTAGTTGCTGGCCTCCGCCGAGAAGCATGAACCCTGTCTAGGGGTAATACAGGCCAGTCTGCCGGGCCAACACTGAGGTGGCAGTATGGCAAAGTCCTTGCACAAATACTTAAGATCGCTGTGGCATATCCACATTCGATCTCCGGTATCCACAAGTTCCACCTGTTAGAGAAGCTTTATTATTTGCTTTGTCGTAAGAACGAATTTAAGTGCTTGCCTCCACATTCTTTCTGCTGCCCGCTCTGATATTTAATACTTGGGCACGCTGCCAAACAGTTTCCCTAATTTGAACAGCACCTAAATGCCCCACCATTATAAGGAATAATGGAATAGTATAGTTCATCTCGTCAATATTACAGTAAAATCGCCTGCAAAGTTTTAAATAATATAATGCATTTTCAGTTATTGACCAAGTTTTGTAATATACGTACTGCATGTTGTAGGACATGGCTTTGTATTGTTCGTAATCTTCGTCATGTATCCAAAATTTGAAGCTATGCGGACTTGCCACCTATAACAATATTCTTAATACAAATTGTAAAGAAAAAGTTAGCTGAGTACCGTAACAAGCTGCACTTCAATAGGATTCTCCAATTCACATTTCTTGTGGATATCTTGTTTAGGCAATTGATGGTCAAAGCGAACTGCATCCTTGGGATATTCAACACTCATGACTGCATCGTCCTGCAATAAATGTTGCAATTTATGTTTTAGGTATATTAATAAGTATTCAATCAATTATTACCACAGCGAAGACCGGAATGGCATCGGATTCACTTCCTTCATCCGAGGAGATATAATCGATATGTGCTTCCTCCCATCTTCTTTCAATGTTCGCTTCAATATTTGATAACATAACGGGTGGTGTTTCCTTCTCGTATTTGTAATTCAATACTTGATCATCCTTAAATTTATAAATATAATTGGTAAAAATCTGGTAAGACATAAATGTGTCCATACCACAGCATATGTTGGAATAGCATCCTCATCGCGTCCCTCATCAGACGATACACATTCATTAGCATTCAACACAGATGTTTGATTGTTATTAGTCGATGTTCTGTTAACCAAGAGACTTGACTTAGGTTCATCTTTTTTGTAGTCTTCCTTTACACCTTTCCCAACAAATATTTCCAAATTGCTTTCTTTTCTTGAGGTCGAGCTTTTATCATCTTTATTAATAGTCAGCTTTGAAAGTGATTCATTCAATGTATTTGTATTCGTTGTCAAATCAGTTGAATTGGAGGAGGGGCGTGAATACGACTGAGATTGACGGTAGCCGTTTTGATTATTATTGCAATTGTAAAACATAGGTTTGATTTGCTTTTTACTCCTAGAATAATTGCTTTGCTTCTTTTGGCACTGCACGAGACTTTGAATGTGCGCGGTTTTAGGATGCCTTTTCGCCAGTACCTCGGCCATCGGTCCACAGCCCAATAACTAATGAAAAAAATAGTAGCTTAAAATACTTGTATTATTGTATTATATATATATAACAAATAAACCTCAACAGTGTCGGGAATGGAGTGTAGAAAACTTTCAATGTCTTTAAATCCAAGCCTTTTAAAGGGCACGGGGCTGCCCTCTTCGTTTGCATAGTCTTTTTTTAATCTCTCGACTGTCATACGGTTTGGTGTCGACACTATTAATGAGTGTATGACTTTCTTAACGTAACTTAATAAGCCCTGTTCATCCATTTGTCTTATTTGCCTTTTTTAATAGCAGAACACGCATTAGAATCTTAGCGCTTGCATGAAGTTGGCTGCGGTTACGTTCACGTAGTGCATTTATTATTATGAGTTTGTCATTCATATCTTTTTGTGCGACAATATTTGTTTTACAAATTTTAATACATATAATGTATATGTAAATGTATCCCAGCGTAAATTTAAAATAAGCAACGATTTCATAAAGACCATTTCTTATTGGTGCTTAGTCGAGTTTATTTCGATAAATATATCGAAACTCGACTATAGAAAATTGTGGTATTGCCATTCAAAAATATTTCGGCAATATAATATCAACATTTAAAAAACAAAATATTATAATTTGTAATCAGAGAAACAAAAGTAATTTATAATTTAACTTCAAAGCTCATCGAATTCAGATAAAAAAGCTAGCTTTCTTTTGATTAAGTGGCAGCACTGAAATCGCGGAACAGAAACTAGTTCTATCAGTCTCGTGTAGTGGCAACGCTGCGGACTTCGATTACGATACGAGCTAAGTTGGCTGTGGTTCGGTAGCCGAACTAGCTCTTTCTTTTTACTTCCTTTTGGTTCCGAACAAGCAGCAAAATGTCGAAGAGAGGTATTTTTTAACAAATTAAATCCGAATAAATAGTGAAAATTGCGGTTAATCAATCAAAAATTACTACGCTACAATGAAGTGCTTACAACAATATAACTGTTTAACTAAATATTTGTGTTTTTCGTCAATTAGGACGTGGTGGTACCGCGGGAGGCAAATTCCGCATCTCCCTAGGTTTGCCCGTAGGCGCTGTTATGAATTGCGCTGACAACACAGGTAATGCACAAACAAATCATAAGCCGGTGCAGTGAGTTCTAATATGTAAACCTATACATTGTGTTTTATAGGTGCTAAGAACCTGTACGTTATTGCTGTGCACGGCATTCGCGGTCGTCTGAACCGTCTGCCCGCTGCTGGTGTTGGTGACATGTTCGTTGCCACCGTCAAGAAGGGTAAACCTGAATTGAGAAAGAAGGTGAGTTTGTCGCACAAATATTAAGTGAAATGTGCAAAATATATTGCGTACCGCTTGCTGTCACAAATATAAATACATACGAAATGCGTATGTATGTGTGTTTGTGTCTGTGTTGCACGTTTCTGTGGCATGTGCAAACAGCGTATGTATTTCGCACTTCTCAACATTAACGTGTTCTTGATTAATTTACTAATGTTTGGTTTTTAACGCGTGTTTATTTATAGGTTATGCCTGCCGTGGTCATTCGGCAGCGCAAGCCGTTCAGAAGGAGGGATGGTGTTTTTATATACTTTGAAGACAATGCGGGGGTCATTGTAAACAACAAAGGCGAAATGAAAGGCTCGGCCATTACCGGGCCCGTTGCCAAGGAATGCGCTGATCTGTGGCCCCGTATCGCATCGAATGCAAGCTCTATAGCCTAAGCAGTCCAAATCAGAAATAAACCCAATAACGGAACACAATATGTTATTAACTTAGAACTGAGTCTAGATTGTTTTATTTAATGGCACTAACACTCGTCTACAGTGGATGAATTTCGTTCAGCTTATGCCTTGGGTGCCTCCGTTCGCAATGTGGGCTTTGGCCGGGTCACCTCCATCGATATCTTACCGTTGGCGCCCTTAAACAGCGCATAGCACACCTGGAATGTGAGACCTTCCAGCGAATCGCCGTTAAATTTGGTGATAATGTCTCCGCGCTGCAGCTTGCTATCGATTTCCGGGTACTGTCCTTGTATCTGTGAATGATGCGTTTATCAACTGCGATGCGCACGTGGTATCGGTTATACTTACGATTTCGGAGATGGTGCAGCCGCGTTCGTTGGGCGACAGCGAAAGACCCAGCTCCTTGCCGCTCTTCTTCATGAAGTCCACATTGAACTTTTCCAGCTCTGGGGGATCGGCTCGGTAAACGGTAAAATTGACATTCTTCTCATAGGTCATGTGGAACAACTGATGCACCTTAAGCGTGGTCATGCTCTCACAATGCACCGGCTTGCCATTGATGTCGCAAATGTGATCATAGATCTTCAGGCGATTATCCGCCGCCAACGCCCCCTCGGGGTAAATGTGTGTAATAACACAACCAGTCTGCAAAGTTGAGCGCATATAGAAGGGCAACTTGTGTGTGTGTGTGTGTGATTATGTATGTGTACCTTGACGTTGTTGTTCTTGCCGCCAGTCACTATTACGCCCAACGGCTTCTTCTCCACCTTCACCTCAATGAGTATCTTTTTGTTTGGCTTTATTTCGGCTGTTGCCGGTTCCTGTGGCTTTTCCTCCTCCTTTTTGACTTCAGCTAACGAAAGCATGATTGTGATTCAGTAAAACGTGAGATCATTCCAATACGTACCTTCCTTCTTCTTTTCCTCGACTGCCGCCTTCTCGCTCTTAATGGCCTCCTCGGTCTTGAGCGTAAGTAGTATCATAGTCACAACGCCCTCGGCTCGTTTTATCAGTCCGGTCGCCTGAAGGAGGGAGAATTAGTCCTAAACTGGCGGAGAGTCTTGTTACCTGCGTGTCATACTTCGTCATAGTTGGACTCCAATGTCACGTCCTGGTTGATCGCCAGCAGCATGTCGCCAACTTTGACGCCCGCCTGGATGGGATTTGCATAAGATATGCAGTTTTATTTTAGGGATAGCTCAGGTGGTCGCCACTTACCGCATCTGCATTGGAACCCTCGCGTAAATCGGAGATAAATATGCCGTTGCCCACCTCCGCATGCTTGCCATAGATGACCATTATGCCCAGGAATCCCTCCTTCCGCACTTGCACGGAGCGCGCTTTGGGGAACTGGTCAAAGATGAATTTAGTCTGCAATTGAAGGATTAGTTATTAGCTGTCAAAGTGGAAGATTGATTCGTTGTGGCTAGCCTCGTCTGTGGATGCTGGGAACTTCGTGATGGGTTTGACGCACATTCCCTCGTCGTTTGGTTTGCGGCGTGAAGTGATCAGGACGAGCTTCTCGCCTTCGATGTTCTTGAACACTGCGGAGGCGTTCAAGTGGCAGCGATTCTTTAACACATTGCCATTGACCTCGACGATCTCGTCGCCTGGCTTCACATCCACGCTGGCCAGCAATCCATTCGGATCCACTCCGGCCACAAAGCAGGCCATTTTCTGTCTATCCTTGTGGCCAGCCAGGGCGATGCCCAGCGGCACGTTGCCCTGCCTCTGAAACTCGACGCGGCGCAGATCCTTCATCATGTTATAGCGCTTGTTGATCTTCGCCATGGTGTAGCCAAACTCATCCTCCTGCTCCTTGTCGCGTTCCTTTTCCTGCTTGTTTAGCTTGCAGTTGCCGGCGGACGCCCGATCAATCTGTGAAGAGGTAACGAGTTGGGTAACAGTTGATATACATGGATCTATATGCATACAAACCTCAAAGCCCGCTTCGGTGCGGATGCGACCGGTCATATCCCGCGTATCCTCATCATCCTCGTCGTACTTGATCGGCACGTGTTTGACTCGTGTGGAGGCCGAAAAGGTTGCATCCCGCTTTGGATCGTTGCGCATGGTCGGCTGCCTGGCCATGCCCATTCCTCCCATATTATTACTGGATGTTTGCTCTAGGAATCAAATTGTAAGCCAAGGTATTACCAAATAGATGAGAGTGTTCCAACCTTGATTAAATTTTTGTTTGGCCTGCATGTAGCCATTGCTGCGTGGATCGTTTTTGTTTGACTCATCGGCCTTGTCGAATGTTTGTATCTCCAACTCAATCTTAAAGTCCGCATCCTTGATGAGATCGATGACCGCTTGTTCGGTGGCATGCCGCACATCCTTGCCGTTGAGCGATAGAATCCGATCGCCAACCTGTGAAAGCATAATCTATAATCCTCTCTTTTACATTCCTTAAACTCTTAGCTAGAAACCTTGAGTTTTCCACACAGATGCGCAGGACTATCGGGCACAATACCCTTTATAAATATTCCCGTTGTTTTCGTGTTCGGCGAGTCCTTCACCTCGCCGCGTACAATGCAAATGCCGAACGATTTCTTGCCCGTTTTGTCTAATGTCACCATATGGATGTGCTCTACGAAAGTAAGGGGTATTAGATAGCATATTTTTTATATTTTTAATAGAATTCATTTATTTTCTATATAGCTTCTCTACTGTGCGATAAACTAAGTAAAATGTTGCCTAACTAAGTGATGATTTTCTGCCAAGTTAATAAATAACCTCTATCCGTCAGCTTGACTGACTGTATAAACACGTTTATCTCGAAAACCAGAACAGTTACAAACTTGAAATCTTAAACATATATTCTAGGATATAATGCGCAGAGTTGGATAATAATTTTTTGATAATAAATTGTTCCATTTGTCATATATCAAGCAAAATCCTTTTTATACCCAATTTTTGTAGCTTTGTTGGCTGTAACTTCGGTAAATAATGTCCGATTTTCAAAAGGTATCTCTTTTTGAGCTCGTATAAGTCAGCAGAATCGATTGACATTCAAAAAACAAAATCTAAATTTTGACGATTTTTGAGAAAATTACAAGCATCACAATTTTTGTCAAAATTGGGTCGGTAAAAAATCAATATTTTTTGATTCCCCTATATTCTACCAAGTAAACAGAGTTCCAAATGGCTTGACTTTTAAAAATCGGACTATATATAACCGAGCTATGGCCACATGAAGTTATAAATAAGCTCTATCTGTATAAACATGTTGGTATCCAAAACTTTAAGGACTACAGGCGTAAAACTTGATTATCGTATATCATTTACTAATGATAATTAACTTAAGATAATGTTTTTCGGCTTTACTTTCATTGATTATTCCATATTTATGTATATATATGTATCTGTTTCACTTTTTTGTATTTATCAAACTTTTGGGTGCAAGACTTTCGTATATTGTATTTCATACATATAATTCACATATTAATAATATTTTATATGGCTGATTTATATTGTTTTATTGATTCATTTTTCAATATTTTTTATATAATTTTGATAAGTTTCCGACACTATTGCAACAAAGTAACTTTTTGGGGATTAAATACCCAACTTTGACAAAAACACAATATTTAATTAATCACATTAACTGTTTAGCTTAGCTGCGTTACACCTTTATTTGCACCTGTTCTCATGTGTTATGTAATCAGACAATTAAGCATATAGCTCGATTTTTCAATGTCAGCTCATATAAAGATGCAAATCAGATTGTTTCGGGGTTATTGTGGAGTACTAACCGCCTCCGCCACCGGCACCGGAATTCCCTTGGAATTGAACCATATTTAATGAATATAAAATTTGTAATTTATGTTTTGTTTTTTGTTTTTTAAGCGCTTAACATTAAACGTTGTTTTTGTAGTTGATTTTCGTTAATTTTTAGTTGTGAGCTTTTGCAGTGAGCCCATTGAAAATCGCGCCTAAACTGATTTTGCAATTAGCTGTCTGGCATTCTTGCTAACTGACTTAGTGGCCATTCTATTTTGAGTCTGATTTTCGTATCGATTACACTGTCCAACAAAATATGGCTTGCTGCAAAAATCGAAAGAAAATTTCACATATCCTCGAGTTTCTGTTTGCTTTGTGGACTGTGGAAAATATCTATTAATAATGAAATATATTTCTGTTTATTTAATGTTATTTCTTGTAGCACAGTGTTATTGATTTACGAGAGCATTTCACATTGGCTTCAATTGCATTGAGTAACTTTCTCTGCTGGGCAGATATGACGCAACACACACACACACACACACACCTGCATATCAGTCAAAATATTTAGACCAAATAAAAGAAAGAGCGTGTCTGGCTGGCGGCATCTTTATTGACAATATTACAATATTAATTTGTTTGCGCGATTTGCGCATTGGAAAAGTCAGCACTCCGTAAATGGAAGCCCATCAAATGCCGTCCATATGCCAAATGCCCATCGATTTTAGCTGCTTGTATGCATTTATTTTACACATGCAACAACAAAAAAAAAAAAAAATAAAACAAAAAACAAAAAAAGAAGAAAGTACAATAAGTATGTGTAGATGTTTGCAAAGAATATAATTACATGGCTGGAGAACATGTGTGCAACAACATCATGCAACATAATCAAGCAGCAGTTTGTGGCAAACAGATTAAAAAGCTAATGGGATCCTCATATCCCCTGCCCTGCAATATGCAAATGAATTTAATTTGTCTACAGAACTTAAATGCATAATCAAGATTTGCATTTTAATATCTGAAGAGCCGGACAGGATGGGGAATGGGGTGTGGGGAAGGGGGAGATGAGGTAGGCTACTGGGCTACAAAGCTACGCAAACATTTCCATTAAATGCTTCAAGGGACCAGAAATATGAATATTGTGCGAGGAAATGCAAAGCGTAAAGCGCAGCGCACAAAAGTTGGGTAAACAGAGACGCTCAAAGAGACGGGAATTACTAGTGCATACATATGTATATGTATGTGTGTGTGTGTGTGTGTGTGTGTGTGTGTGTGTGTGTGTGTGTGTGTGTGTGTGTGTGTGTGTGTGTGTGTGTGTGTGTGTGTGTGTGTGTGTGTGTGTGTGTGTGTGTGTATCTGTGTAGCCAGGCGAATGGTTTAAATGTGGGAGAAGGGCCAGCGAGGAGGAAACGATGTTGAAAATTAATTTCATAATAAAAAGCGTAAGGAAACCCATTTGATAAAACAATTTCCTTTTTGCCTCCCAACAGTCATGTTTTGTTAGTAAAGTAAATTCAAAAGAGAACAGCGCCCGACCAGAGCGTAAAACATAAAGCAGATGGCAGAAGGCAGAAGGCAGAAGGCAGACAGCAAAAACAGTTAAAAAGCAAAAATATGGCAATGAGCTTAACTTTCAGCGCTGCACGCATCTGCTGCAGCGGCAAATGGCGGCCGCAGCCTCTGCTTCCGCACTCACACCAATTGCTGCGCTGCCGGCGTCGCTGTCGCACTGTGGCTGCTGCTGCTGGCGTCACGTTGTCGAGCTGGATGCTGATTGGCTGTTGGCTGGCTGCTGGCACGCCTTTCGCAATGGCCGCTGTCAGCAGTGTGCGTGCGTGTATGTGTGCGAGAGCGCACTGTTCGTTATCTCTCTCTTACTTTGGCAGCATCCTGCTGTCTGCTGTCTGCGCTGCTGCGTCGCAGTCGGCGCATGGTTGTTGCGACGATTTAGTTAACTGAAGTGATTTTCTACTGTTTACTGTCACACACACACGCACGCACACACACACACACACACACACAAACACACCTACAGATACGACGCGCTAAGCTCTTATGTAAGTAGCTACACGTGTACATATATATGCATATGCCTCTCATTCTGTGTGTGTGCGTGTGTGTGTGTGTCTGTAAATTCGTTGTTGACTTGTTCTCGTGTTGTACTTACATGCAGTTATATCAAATTGCTAATAATCGTTTAGCAGCCACTTCTGAGTGCGTCCTGGAAATGAATAAAAATTACAGTTTTTGCGCAAAAACACTTCAGCTGGTAGAAACTCGTTATAAATTTGGTTTATAGCACGGCATCACTTCCTCTTAAATGGCTTTAATTACCCTGCTTATTGCGTTCAATTCTCTCAATATAACTTTATAGTGGAATATATTTTCTTCTGCATAAAATATTGATTAATTGCAAGCATAAGAAATCGCTAAATAATAAAGTTTTTCTTTGTTATATTCTGGAAGAAAACAAAATTCTTTCTTTTTGTTATGCAATATGAAACTTAACTTACAGAGTAAAATTAAATAAATAATAAATAAATATGTTTGTTAGATTAGATTAGTTAGTTAATTAAGAGTTAAACTTATGTTTGTTTAGCTTGGTTGGATATGTGTTTGTATTAGAAATAACTCAAAATATTTCCTTATATATTAATATGCATTTTTTTAAATTAATATATATATCTTTTAAGAACATTGAAATACTTTTATGTTTTTTACCATCCAAAATTATTTTGATTCAATTATTTGGCACTCAATGTTTCATATTTAATTTTAAAAAAATATGTTTTATTAAAATATATTTTAAGTGTTAACTAATGTTAATCTTAATCACTATTCCAAATACTCAAGTACTCTATATATATATATATATATTTTGACTGATTTTAATCTTTATCTGCATTCCAATTTTAAACTCCTTAAAATCCTTCGTATATTTCAATATTCATAAGCTTTTAAACCAATCTAAAGCTAAGCATCTACGCCCCACGCATTCCATCTGAATGCAAGATCTTACGCAACAGGCGATACATAAAACGCAGTAAAGGAAAACAAAGTAAACGGGATTGTTATAGGGCCATAACACATAACACGGATAAGAGCCAACTGAATATTCTCACGACAGTCGAGGACATCGACAAACAATTACGCGTACATGTGTACGGATAAAGATGCACTGGGGAATGTTCGTGTTCGTGTTCGTTTCCGTGTCCATGTCCGTGTCCGTGCCAGTGGTAAGGATTATGGATATTTGTGTTTACTACGGATATAATGGGCTCATAACTTTTAAATGTGAACGTGATAGAGCAAATAATGGCGCCCACATAAATGTCATTCATGCTGCCGCCCACTTCCATAGAGTATCTGGCCGGGCATATGATGTATCTGTATCTGTAACTGTAACTGTAACCGTATTTGTATCTGTGTGTGCACTCTTTGTAATCACAACGGCACACAAACATTCGAGGCGGGCTTAATCATTTTTTTTTTGTTGTGTGCTGTCAACATTAAAACTCAATTTAAATGACAACGCATAAACAAATAATTGTCCTTTTGCGCACAGGAAGAAAGCCAGAGTAAGCGCCGGACCCGCCTTAACGGAACGGTAGCTGCCGTAAGCCCTCGGCTCGAGTGCGCCTCGAAAGTTCACTCGCACGGTAGTAAGTTATTCAAATATTGAGTTTTTAACTCGCAACCACCACCACGAGGACTCAGAACTGAGGACTGAGGACTGAGGACCGAGGACAAGGACAAGGACCCACCCGCCTCCCGGCCAAAATCAGGACATGTCAGCATGTGCTCGGGGTCGCAGTTGCAGATCGTCGTCCTCAACCTGGCCATCGTTTATATCAAGTGCGTTTGGCTGCCAAAAAGTAAATTTCATTTGGCTGTCGCATCCCTTTTGTTTGAGTTTCTGCTCCTAAATATATTTGATTTGTTTGCCATGCCCTGCAGCTCAAATCTTAAGCCGCATGTAAATGCGTTAAATTAAATTTCAAACGCTTGTATTTTTCACAGCAGTGACAGACAGGACCTCAATTCAATGGCTGAGTTCATTCCACTCACACTCTTCGCAAGGTTAAGGATAAATGCCTAATGCGATTATCGCAATCAAGCACTTTATAGATCTCAGCTGCATTTGAAACATATTAGAAGGAGTTCTAATGTGAGATCTTCACAGATAATCTAACTTAGTTTGTTGGGTTATCTATTCTTATGTAGTCTACTAGTGTGTGAAGTTATACTGAATTATCTTTGGGGAGGATCATTATAATAGATTTATATAAAGTATGTTAACTAAGATGGAATATATTTACTAGTAAGGCTTGGTTTTGAGCAGAGAAAATTCTGATGGCAGACCTACGAGTATGTTGATAAAGATAAAGAAATGGAACAAGTTGTGTACCCCACCAGAAAGTAAGGACTACTAATAGATGTTCAAGTATATTGGCTTAGATTGCTGGGTTATAATTATTATAAGGTCTAACAGCGGTTAGAGATGTGGGATGAGATGGAAAAAGTTTTTAAGAGGTACACTAGAAATTGTCAGGTTAACCATAAACAGAGGTCTATATATATGTTTAATGTGAGACTTACAAGTACATTGACTAAGATTGACTATATAATAGAGCAGTTAATCCACCCGACAAAATAGGTTCTTGAGATTTTTAATTTATTGTTTGAATAGATTTTATAATATTTAACTAGACACCTATGTATACAAGCTTATCACTATCTAGAGAGATTCAGAGAATGAGATCCAATAAGAGGCCATTTTTTAAAAGCAAACCAGTTGACTTAATCCCATCCTCAGATCCAGGGAATAATTTCTTACACAAGATATACAAATATGTGGGTTTAGATTGAATTATTTTCTGAGTAGGGGAATCCATTGCATCCCCATTTATCCCCCGCCATTAGACCAGATAATAAGTTCTAATGCATGATTTACAAGTATGTGAAGTTGGTTTGAATTAGTTGCGAGGGGGATATCAGTGTGTACCAGGTTAACCCCCAACCACAGACAGTTCTATTTATATTGCGCTCAATATTGTTGATTTTGGACACTGATAGTCCCGTTAGGCACGTGTTCACACTTCAAGGGCTCGCGGTTCGCGGCACGTGCGAATGTTTTGTAATTTCGCCATCAATGCTGTTCGCAAATATTTGTTGTACGCTTTTTATTTGCAGCACAAATTGGTAATATCATCATCCATGGCACTGTCCTGCACATATTTTCTTTTCATTTGTCGCCATGTCGCCCATTGCTCTCCCTCTCCCTCTCCATCTCTCTCATTCTCTTACTTACTTTGATCTAACAAATTGATTTACACTAACGATTATTTAATGAAATTCCAGCAACGCAAAGCAAGTCCTTCCGCCTGCTGTCACACCCTGGACGGCGTGTCGTTGTCCTGGCAGGAAGTGTGAATTACGTAACACCCGTTAAACGACGTCCGTCCGCCACGTGCCCGACAAGAAGTACTTATTAGGTGTCTCCTTAACTCCATGGCCATAAACGAATCCCATTTTAATATGTTTGCATTTCATTTTAACGCTTTTCACAGCGGTTCATCTTTCAGTGTGCCATGGCAGAGATTACAGTTTTGAACCCGTTTATATATTTTTTATTAAAACGAAAAAATAACAAAAATATGTTAAGAGTTACTAAACTAATTGTAAAAAAAAATTAAATATATGCTCTGATTTATGAAGCACGTTATCCATATTCATTTATCGGGTTTCTTTATTAAAACCTCTAGATCCTTATAGAGAACTTCTAAATTATGATAATGATGACATAAATTAATGATGATATAATTGTTATTAAATATTCATCTATCTGGTTTCTTTATTCAAACCTCTAGATCCTTATAGGGAACTTCTAAATTATGATAATGATGACATAAGTTGATGATGATATAAATGTTAATTAAAAAAGCGTATGTTTTGCCTAAAATGTCATAATAGTATATTTTTTCTTTTTTTTTTTTCTTATATGCTAACAAAAAAATTGCAGTTCCCAAAAACTTTGCTCTTAAGTACAGTAAAAAATTTTAGAATCATACCTACAGGGTATGCTTATGAGCATTATTTTATTATTTTATGTATTATATAATAATATAATTATAAAATCGAACAAATTGGTTTTCTTTGCATTTACATTTTCAATTCTTCTGTAGGCAAGTGAATAACAAGGTTTCTGGTCATTCATACCCTATTCTAATGCCTTTTACTAGTCCAATTCTTAAACATATAATAATAATATATTTCTATAAATTTGTTAGCCTATGCATTGATCTATTTAATATCATTAAATTTCATATATCATTAATTTAATATATTTTTATAATTTTATGATAAATATTATAATAATTATGTTGAAATTGACAAGCTGAGAAACTTGACTAAGGCAAATAATAATTTAAATATTATAATAATTATGTTTAAATTGACAAATTCGAATTCGAATTCGAATTCGAATGACCTCTGGGAGCACACAATGGACCCATTCGATTGACTGGTTCTCATTATTAAAGATACCCAATAAAAAATAATTAATTGGATTGCCTTTTGACTAAAGCCTTATTATCTCGGCCAGGAGTCAAAACAAATAAATGATTATCGCCGATTCGTGCCTGTTGCGGCCAGCGGGCCAAGAGATCAGTGCCAACTATTAACAACTGTCCAAATAATCACGCCCCGCAAATTAAGCCGGCGGCAAAAGCCAGAAATCCAAGCGAAAGACATAAAAAAAATATATATATATATATATTCATATGTGTATATGAATGAAGGAAAGTAGTTTATTCCGGTTTCGTGGCATACGGACAAGTGACAATCATCCTACTTAATTGAATTCTTTGCTGCATAATAAATCAACTTAATGCGATCCAAGTGTGCCTGCGAGCATGCAAAGCAATCCAAAACTGAAGCCGCGTCCCATTCTCGTCCACAGACGCGCAAATCCTTTGGCTTATTTCCTGGTTAAGAGAGCGGAACGTGCGGTTTAGGTGGCAGCGGCACACACGCACACACACACACACGTACAGAGGCAAATAAACAACAATAACACAAGTGCAGCCCAACAGGCCCACAATCATCTGTCTGTGTGTGTGTGAGTGTGTGTTGAGGCCTCTACAACGATGCCCGTCCATGGGAATGGTCGTAATTTCCACACTTGTGCTGACACATTGAAAGGGCTTTGGGTTTTATTTATGAATTGAGAAATTGACATCCTGCGCGTCCCGCAATTGTGGGGTGGTTCGATTTTTATTGCCGGCAAACAAGAGGCTTAAACCCAACGAGAATCATCGTCATCAAATGAACAAATGAATGAAATGAATGAAATGAGCCTCTGGAACAGCGTGGCACTTGCTGCCACCTTCGCCCAACATCTCATCCACCTCGTTGCTTGCTGCTTGCTGCTGAAAGCGGATAAATCGAGCGTAAAATATTTCAGCTCGGACTCCTTTGTTATACACTTTGCCACTTGTTTTGCCCTGCCGGCGCAGGTTGCAGCGATTTGTAGCACACACAGCTCAGCCGTAGCTCCCATTGCGGTTGCGATGCTCGACGGTCGACGCTTGACGCTCCTTTCCGACTGCTGCAGTTGTGCAATTTGGTTGCGCCTGCTGTGATTTTTCCCATTGAGGGTTGATTCCTGATGCTTGTCCATCAAATTGAGCGTCACTCAAGTATTCAAGTGTGTGTTGCTGTTTTTTATCCTGCAGATACTTCAAAGATTTAATAATGACATAAGACGAGCTGCCATTAAACCTGCCCAACAGCAACAACAACAACAACGTTCAAGTAGGTGTGTGTTTGCCTTTGCGATTTTGCTGCCGCACACAGGTGCAGGATATCAATAGCTGGGAAACGGACGATTTACCTGGAGGCCGGGCACAAATTAGTGGAGCTGGTAGCGTTGTCCATTGTCTCAGTTGAGTTGGCATTGTCCTTTGATCCATGGCAACGCATTGGTCCGTTTTTCCTGCAGTCAAAGCAATTCGAGTGTCAAATCTTTTATTATTTGCCTTTTGCAGATTTCGCAATAAAAATGCGTCCTCTGAAAGTCGCTCGCCCATCCACATCGATATCCTTGGCACATCCTTTTCGGCTTCGGCTGCGGCATGTTTGTTTGCCAGCAATAAATTTGCTGACAAAAGAAGGATTACTGCTGCTGGCTCACTGGCAGGATGCTCCGGCCCTGGTGGCGGGTAGATCCTGACTGGTTCCTGCCAGCGTGCATTCTTCGGCGTTATTGTTTGCGCATAAGTTAATTGTTCCCCTCCAAAGCTTAAATGCATCCCATCCTTACGCTCAACTTGCTCACGCCAACCTCCCCACTCACCCCCTCCCCACCCCTCCCCTCACCCCCTGCCGTGCTTAAGCGATGATTAACCGTGGATTGACAGCGGCTGCCGCAGAGGATTCGGCATAGATATGGGTCGTTATACTCACCCAATCCATTGGCCGGGAAGGCAGCTAAAAATGAGAAGTGAGTGTCGCCATGGCAGCTCTTAATGTGCCTATGCAAGTGGAAACAGACTATGGGCTAACTATTTACCGTAATCAGGCACTATCCGTAGACCTAAACATTGTTTATAGAGCGTAGAAGCGGGATTCTTTTCACTCTTGGCTTTACTATATTGATACAGATTATGTGTACATTTATCTATACTATCTAGAACATATAACTGTGTAATAAAATGGTATGTAATATTTCATTGTAAGCTTCCATTACGAGATTTCATGTATAACTGAAATAATATATATTTTATAAGAATCGTAAACCTATAAGTTTGGTTGGTATTATTATTATTATTATTATTTTTTGTATTTTCATATATGGAATGTACATTCAATCTAATATCTAGTTTAATTGTCTACTGATTTTTCTACACACAATCGCCTTTCTATGTGAATTTCAAAATCTTAAAAAAGCAAATAAATACTTCTTTATTATATAATTACAGGGCGTGCAGAGACTAAATACTTGTGTTTGTTTGTAATATAATTATTTATGATAGTTAAACATTAAAACATGAATATAAGACATAATTAGCGTATCCTATATAAGAAAGACAGATAGTCAATGGAATATAGAAACATAATTAATTTTATTTTGCCCATTGTATAGTCCAATATATTTAATTCTATTTCATCATTTTGTCAGATAATAATCAAAAATTTAATTTTTTCCCATTCCCTTTGATAATTTTCAGTTGCGTTTTTCCATCGAAATGAAATTAGAAAATGGGATTTTTCATAATTGTCATTAAAGACGCATCCAAATCAATGGCTTCCGATAAACGCTCGTTTATTACTTTTATGAAATTGAAGTCCTTAGTTTGCTTCGATGTCCGTCCATCCGTCCATCCTCCATCCTCCATCGTCCATCGTTGCTTGCTAGGAGACAAAGGAAATCCGCAATAAATTTACCGCAGCCGAATTGCAGGACGGGAGTCGGAGACCCAAACCCAATAAAGCTGCCATACGTATAGAGACTTGTATACACGGGGGCGTTGCCACGCCCACAATGTTGTGTAGAAATCAGTGATTTGTAAGTGTAGCCAAGTGATTTTTGTACGGCGAATGCGATGCGACGGAGGACTCGGAGTGGGATGGAATGGAATGGGATGGGATGGGATGGGATAAGCAAAGAAAATAGAATAATGAAAATCATGCAAGGAGAAAGAAACGATATCAATATTGTCCTGCCAGGACACTCGGAGGTGGGGGCTAGAGTTGCCAGCCATTATTGTTTAGCTGTGATAGAATACTTCTCTGTGTGTGTGTGTGTGTGTGTGTGTTGGTGTGTTGGTGTGTTGGTGTGTAAGTGTGTGTGTTTGTGTGCCAGCAACTTCCGCACAACTGAAAACTAATTTGAACAAAGTACAACAAATAAAACTGACTACTGAATGTTTAATTTGAAAAGGGAAGAAAGCGAACAACAACAGCAACAACAGCAACAACAGCAACAATAATGTCTAACAACTAGAGAACAAAAACAGCGAAAATGAAAAAGAGAAATAATACACAGACACACACCAACACACCAGCACACACACACCAGCACACACACACACACACACACACACACATACACATACACAATAGCCTTACATGTATACCAAATACCCCCCAATTGTGTTAAGGATGTTGCGAAAATGGCGCATTGGCTGCTGGTGCGGGGGGCTGCTTTGTTAGAGGGGGGCTGGATGGGGGATGGGGGTGGTTTGTTCGAGGGGGATGTTGCGGATGGCAGCTCAACCGAACTGAACTGAGCTGAAACGAGAACGAGAACGCCCGACATACGGTTAGAAAAACATTCGCACATAAAAATGCTAACATTTGAACGAGAGCGCATACTAGCACAGCACAGCACACACACACACACACACATATACTTATGCAAGCTGAATGTCTCTCTTTGTATGCTCTGTGTGTGTGTGTGTGTGTGCGTGCGGCTGACATAATGAAACATTATTAAGAGCCACGACGTCAACGCAGCAAAAGGTATCTAAATTTGAGAAAATGTTGCCCGTCAGCCCTGGAGCTGCCCCTCGAGGGGATCGGCTGGGTTCCGCCGTGAGTTTTGGCTTCTGCAGTCGCTGGCGTCGACGTCGCCTGCCAATTTGCATTCACCCCCCGCCCCTCGCCCACCGCTCCTCGCACACTGTATGGAGAGGAAAACACAAATATCACATTTACAGCAAGCAGCACTCCACCATTTTATGTTATTACGTAGCCTCTCTATGCATGTGTGTGTGTGTGTGTGTGTGTGGGTGTGTGTGTGTGCGAGAGCAACTGCCGCTGCCCCTTGCCCAACCCCTGCCTGGCGATTGGGTCGTAGATTGGTTTACAATCTCAGTCATCCCCTGCAGAGAGCACACGCACAGACTATACCCGTCTCGCTCTGGCGCGTGGCTCGGCTGCCGATGCGCTGACGCTGGCGTCGACTGCGCAGCGAACGGCAGGGATAACGACGACGACGACAGCGACGTCGACAGTAGAATCACAGTTATTCGAGATACGAAAACATAGCAGAGCCGACAAAAGCTCATGGAAGCGAGAGCGGCAGCGGTTTTGATAAATAAATGTTTGAGTTATGTAGAAAAACATTTCGGGCGAGAAGATTTTCGTTTTCGTTGCGATTCAGTTAACATTTGGCAAAAGGATTCCGCCTAAAACAGACAAACCGACGGATGATGCGGCAGAGTCAGTCTCCAGCGCGTAACGGTAACTGTCTTTCACGAACTTCAATACGAGCGGAAACGGTAACGGTAACGGTAGCGGTAGCGGTAACGGTAACGCATTCGGAAATAACATTGCAAGCTCCAAATAAGTGTTAAGAAAATATCAAAGAAAGGAAATTAAGTGTTAAGCAGAGAATAAATTAATCAGTTCCTGAACAAAATAGTCAAAACAAGTGTTACGTCCTCTTCATAAGTTAAGCGAATAGAAGTATAGAAAGGAATAAATAAAAAAAAAATAAAATAAAAACCATTTAAATTAGTGAAAGATGCACACCAGCACAGATCCTATGCACGCCCTCCACGACTGCGGCTCCCAGTCGCCGCCTCTGCACAAGAGTCAACGCGGCGGCGTCGCATCCTCGAGAGCCGCCGTCGCGGATGAAATGTCCCTGATCTGTGATGACAGCGACTTTGAATCAACGCCCGCCGGCGGCGGCGGCGGCAGCGGCAGCGGCGGCGACAACAGCGGCAACATCAGCGGCAGCGCCGGATCCGGCGGCCCGCTGGTGAAGCCGCCGTACTCCTACATCGCGCTGATCACCATGGCCATCCTCCAGTCGCCGCACAAGAAACTCACACTCAGTGGAATATGTGATTTCATTATGTCCCGGTAAGCAGCAGCGAAATTTGCGCCCCTATTCAGAGATAAGAATTATTTACGTATATATAATGCTTGGATGTTGCATAAGATGTGTTTCATAAAAATATTTAAGTTATATTTATTAAATATTTAACATCATTATATATATCATCTTTTAAATGCTATCTCAACATTTCTTAAGAAGTATTTAATTTTTATAGGTTTTTATTTATATTATATTTGATCTATTGTTATAAGTTATAGTTATTAAATATTTAACATCATTATATATACCATCTTTTAAATGTTTTCTCAACATTTCTTAAGAAGTATTTAATTTTTATATGTTTTTATTTATATTATATTTGATCTATTTTTATAAGTTATAGTTATTAAATATTTAACATCATTATATATATCATCTTTTAAATGCTTTCTCAACATTTCTTAAGAAGTATTTAATTTTTATAGGTTTTTATTTATATTATATTTGATCTATTGTGGATTTATATAACAATACCATCTGGAATTAATAATCCAGTATTTTATCAATATTTATTGGATAATCTATATCACATTATGCTTTCCTTAAATAATTCAGAATTGCCAAAAAAATTAGAGCATATCCAAAAAATAACCCATCTTATTTACCAAAATACAAAGAAGATATAGAATTATAATTGAGAAATTTTCTTACAAGTAGTTTTTCTGTTAGATGTCAAGATGTCTGTCGTAAGCCCCATTAGGATATAAACAAAGAGCTCATTACCAAAAAACAGAAACTAAAAATACAATTTTGAATATTTTCCAGTATAAATTAATATTATTAATACACCGAAATATACGAAATAATAAACAGTAAGAATCGTAAGATTCGAACTATACGTAATCTTAAGACTAATATCATTGCTAATGTAAATCGTATTAAGCTAAAGGTTTTCCTTTTCACCCGCAGTTTTCCCTACTATAAGGACAAGTTTCCCGCTTGGCAAAACTCCATACGGCACAATCTCAGTCTGAACGACTGCTTTATCAAAGTTCCACGGGAACCGGGAAATCCGGGCAAGGGCAATTTCTGGACGCTGGATCCATTGGCCGAGGACATGTTCGACAATGGAAGCTTTCTGCGCCGGCGGAAACGCTACAAACGTGCTCCGGCCATGCAACGGTTCTCGTTTCCGGCCGTCTTTGGCACCTTGTCGCCGTTCTGGATACGGAAGCCGGTGCCGCTGGTGCCGGTGCACTTCAATGTGCCCAACTTTAACGGGAGTCGCGACTTCGATGTGATGCACACGCCCAGCGATGTGTTCGACACGGCGCTCCGCGTGGATAAGAAATTCAACTTCTTTGCCAATGCGGAGGCTTCGTTCTATCAGAACAATACGGATAAGTTTGATCGCCTCTCGTTCATCAACCGCCGGACGGAGGCCACGGACGCACTGCCTCACAGTAGCGCCGCCGGCGACGCCAGCAGAGCCAACAAGTACAAAAGTCCATATCCATTCGATGTCTCCGCGGCTGCAGTCGGCCTCGGCGCAGTCGAATATCCCGAAAGAGGCAACTATCCTGATCTCAATGTGTACAACGATGACGTCGATGGCGACGATACCTCGTGCGATAAGATCGATGTGGAGAGTGCCAATGAGCATGAGCAGGACTCCCATATATCGGACTCGGTTGACTCCGTGTGCACAAATCCGAATCGCATCGAGGTGACATCGGAGGCCACCACACGCGATCCGGATCCAGAGCCGGAGCCGGAGCGCAACTCGCCGTATGGCATGCTCTTCGATCAGGCGGAGGCCTCCAACAGCTCCCTAGCGATAACGTCCAGTCCCAAGATGCCCGCCCAGGCGCACACGCATTCCCACACCCATAGATCGCTCACCAGGTCGACTCTGCTGCAGATTGATGCGGAGCCCGCGAGTCTCCGGTGCGCCAGGCAGACAATTGCCAAGGACTTTCGCATAGAGACATTGATCGGGCACGGGCACAGCGATGGAGCGGCCAGCGATTAGGGATCCTCCGCACCAGGACGAGATCCCAGTGTATATGCTTAGCTGTTGCCATATGCACGTGTATATTTCCGTGATTTCCGTTACGATCTAAGCATATTTTAACACTTCTGTACGTTGTAAACCCTAGCTATAGCACGGAATGCATCGCCACAGCATACTCCCATGTATCTCCATGTAGTTTAGATGCATCTTCCGGATAACGGATAACTTTTACGCCACTACGAAATTTTAATGTGACCAAAATAAACGCGCCAGTTGCGAGTCCACATCAATTGTATATTATATATAGTACACACATAAGCATTCTATATGTATGTATATGATATATATAAATGACATATTTATAGCATACTTTTAAATCGATTCCATATTGCATATCGCGTATATGTGTGCATCTGTGTGTCTCTCCGTGTGTGTGTAACTATATTGAATGCCAATGCGGTCAGCAGGTAAAACACTATTAACTATAGAGTAGCTGATAAGAAATTCGCTGATGTTATTGAAAATTAATAAAACGTATAATTCGAAATCGAACTGTCATGTATTTTTTGATCGGGTTTTAATTCCTAAGCTGAAGCTAAAGTTTTCTATTTAATTCAAAGATTTAGCCCCTGAGAGCTTTTCCTCAGAGTAATAGTATTTTTTCTTTTATCAACTTCAACAATCAGATCATAAGTATTATAGGAAATTTAATTCCGTAGCTCTAGTCGAATTCTTAGTGATACATTTATTGGCAGCTTCTGCGGATGACATCTTAATGATATTTTGTACAGCGCCGAAATGTATGCAGCAATTTTTTCATTTATCACAACTTCAAACAGTTCTAACTCGACTAAATATGCACCGATTTTGAAAAGTTATACCATTTCGGACTCATCAAACTTAGTAGAATAGAAAGGAAACATCATGTATGGATTTTAAAATTTTGCCCATTTTGGCAAAAATTGTGATGCTACCCCGTGTAATATTCTCAATTCTCATCAAAATTTAGATTTCGATATCATGAATGCCAATCGATAGAGCTAGCTCTATACGAGCTAAAAAATATATTCGTTGTGAAAATCGAACATAATTTACCCAAGTTAGAGTCAATCAAACTAAGAAAATTGGGGAGTCAAGGGGATTTCCGGTTGATTGGAAAATGTAAGAATATATATAAAAACAATGACTAACTCAAATCTTTTTATACTGGAATGTAATTTTATAATAAAGAGTCTATTGTTTTAATAGTCTTCGAGATTGTCGTGTTCATACACACAGGCAAGCAGGCGGAAAGACTTTATGTACGAACTTGGCAGCAGATCCCGGCACATATATTCCAAATCCTGGTATATATGCTCAACGCATTTCTCTGCCTTACACGGATTACTTTTTCAGAAGCCAATATACCTTCACTTGCAAAAAATCTAGGGTAAATGCAGGTATTTGAAATAGAAACCCGTTTTGCGCCGAAAAGTATGCAGTAATTTATTCATTTGCTCGATTAACGCCTTTCTATGCCTTACACGGATTATTTTCGCAGAAGCCAATATACCTTCACTTGTAAAAAATCTAGGGTAAATGCAGGTATTTGAAATAGAAACTCGTTTTGCGCCGAAAAGTATGCAGTAATTTATTCATTTGCTCGATTGATTTATCCTCCCTATTATATAAAATTTCCGATGAAATCGAATCTGTTAATAAGATTGACCGTTAGACTGTGCAACAATTAACTGTGCGCCTTGACACTTGCAACAAGTTCAATGCAACCCCGCGAGTCCGACGACTTTTGGCCAACTGTCAGGCGGAGTTGTTGGCAGTTGTCAAAGTTGGCGCATGCGCCGTTATGTGGGGGCACAGCTGATGGCAGGACGAAAGAGGACGAATCGTTGAGTGTGCGTCTGTGGCAAAAGCTCGCGTCGCTTAACGAAAGCTCTCTGGACAGTGCTCGGTAGTTTTTTTTTTGTTGGAGTTGGAGCGTTGCGTATTCCAGTGTTAAAACATTAAAAGCTAGGCTGGAAAAAGGACAACAGTTAAATAGAAGATACCAACACTATTGGTATCCATCGGTAAGGAGCTGCAAACTCCATTTGGCATAATTCCCCACACACACACACACGCTCTTACACACACACATACAGAGAGAAGAAAACAGCAAAAAGTCGATTTTTCACCAACATAAAGTTTTGTATATGTGCAAACTTTCGAATTGCTGGATATTAAATGCAATCGCACACAAATTTAATTAATTAACAACAATATCGAAAACTGTTCGAAATATAGAAAAGGAAAAACTTTTCAAAATGTTCTCGCGTGTGCCATAGAAAAGTGCAGCAATTGGCTTTTCCTTACCCAATCGCTCAGGCAAAATGCTGAGCTCATCGTAGAGAAAAGTTGTGCCTGCAGCAGATAGGAAACTTTCCCCCAAAACTTTCCCAGTGTCGTGTCTTCGAGGTTCGCAGTGTGTGATGTTATGTTTATGCTAATGAGAAAGGTGACAATCCGTGTGACTAAACGCCCAGCCTAAAGGCTGTTGAGCAATGCGAGGCAGACGCGAGCCTTAGCCAGAGCCAGAGCCAGAGCCAAAGCCAAGAAGTCCAACAAATTGCGACGAGTGCGGGCAACAGCTGCAAAGCAAACAGCGTCCAGGACTGAGTGGAGGATTAGCTACGGCTGCACAACGACAACGACAACGACAACGACAACAACGAGGAGAACGACCACGACCAGGTCGACGACTAGAAAGCGCACATGGCGAGCTGGAGCTGGAGCATCTTGTGCGCAACGCTGTTGGCCGGTCTCACACTACTCACGGGTAATCCTTACGGTTAACCATAGTTAATCCTTACCATTCTATATACTCCCATATATGTATGTGTGCTTCGCAGTGACCCATACGGTTCGCATTACCAATCTCCGAGTGCCGCACACTTACACACTCGAACGTGATAATGAGCCGGATCCGTTGGTCTTGGACTGCGAGTACGAAATGGGGCCGCGGGAGAAGGGCTTTGTGCTCAAGTGGCTGTTCAATAATCACTCCATCTATCAGTGGATACCATCCGTGAAGGGTTTTGCCATGGTGAGTCATCGTCACCCCTGCATTTAGGGCCAAGAGTCAAATGTAGACGGCAAAAAATTAATTAACATAAAATTCGCTTTCGTCTTGTTCTTCTGCCATTTGTAGGGCTTCATGAAGGCAAAGATAGACACCAAAATATTCACCATGGAGGGCAGTCCCGGTGTTATATCGATAAAGAATCCCGACTGGAATATGACGGGGGAATACACTTGTGCCGTGCAAACCTTTGAGTCCACGGATAAGCGAAGTGCCCGCTTACAAATAATCGGTATGTGGATGGGTTTACAATTTACATATACCTATTCTTTGTGTGTTTCTTGTTTCTTGTTTCTTTTGTTTTTGTTTTCTAATACTCTAGAATATACCGGCAAGGTATATTACGCATATCTTGTCTTGAGAATTTTCTATTTCTGTTGATTGAGATCTATAAGCGAAAATTCTTATAGACTCCTTTTTTTGGTAGTAATTTTTACTATTCCTTGAAGATCCTAACTTTGAAGTAAATTTGAATTTTGCAATTTTCAATATTTTTCAAACTTAAAGCAAAGGTTTTCTCCTATATTTTAGAAATAATATTGACGAAGTTGAAAAATTGCTTAAGCAATTATTTCCTCTCAAGCTAAATATCTGCAGGTAGAGCATTAAATACGTCGGCTTCATCAAGCTTTGTTTTTCTCACCTGTTTATGGCGTGAAATTGTTTGCATAGGTGTTGGATAGGTGTGTTGCCACATGTGGGTGTACGAGTGTGTGTGTGTGTGTGTGTGTCTGCTTGTGGCACGTGCGACTCATATTTGCATGCGTGTCATGTGGCATTCGCTGTGGTTATAAAACGCCCAGCAAGCAGCCAAGCGCCGCCTCTTGTTTTTGTTTGTTTGTATTTTTTTTATTTCGAAAGTTTTGTTGTTGCTGTTGTTTTTTGTTTTTTTTTTTTTGTTTTTTGTTTAGTTTGACACTTGATTAATTCTCACGGATTTTTTTTTTGCTGCGACATGTGCTGTGACCAACGTCAATGTCCACTTCCCGCTGCCCGCTGCCCGCACTACGAAAACAACACCAAACCAATCCTCAAACAGTTCCTGAGTCGGATTTCATGCTGGAGGCACGAATGGGCGGCGAGCAGACAGATGTGGACATAATGTGCGCGGTGCAGAACGTTTTTCCACAGCCAGTGCTATCCGTCATGTAAGTAAAAGCTAGCCCGACACTAAATACCCATTGATAACCAATATATATATATATATATAATATGTGTGTATGTGTGTGTGTGTGACTGCAGTTTCGATACACACATATTGGACTCGGTGCTGACGCAGCTGGATCAGAACCCGAGCGGCCTGTACAGCATGACAGTCCGGACGCGCATTCCTAGAGATCAGCTCGAATCACCGACACCGATAACATGTGCGTTTTTCCTGCTCGGCACAAACTATACCAAACGCAGGGAGACTATTTTCTATGGTAAGTAGAGGTAAGCAGCCGGGCCCCTCAATTGAAACCGTTATTTAATCGAATGCACACCCGCACTTATACATTCCAGATAAGGCCACAAATATACAACGCAAATGGACAACTGTCGCCGTAGTTATGTCGATCGCATCTCTAGCTTTAAGCAGTTAGTTTCATAGTGTTTTTTGTAGGCTATGTATGTATTTGTTTTTATGTTCGTATAGGATGTTTACAACTTATTATTTTTAAATAGAATTTTAAACGATAAACGTAATTTTTTGCGGTATTTTTAAAAAAGCGCTTATTTTGTAAATGCATGTAAATGTAAGAGAAATTAATACACTCACTCTCACACACACACACACACACATACATACAAACAAATAAAAAGAGTAACAAGCAAATCCAAAAGAAACACACACAAAACATACAACAAGAAACACTGAAACAAACAACAACTAAAACAAATTAATGTATTCATATATTTACCATATAAATTAAAAAAAAATATATATATATATATATAAATAGTTATGTATGATGTATAGGTCTAATTGAGTACAGAAACGCTAATAAAAAAAAAACAGAAAACATTAAAAGTGCATTAAATAAATGTATTGCCAAATGTTTTACTCAAATCGTAAATTAAGTATACGCTAACTGTCAATTTAAAACATAAAAAAATATTTGAATTGGATTTTGTACTTAATTAATTTACTTTATTTCAAGAAATGAATTAAAATTTAAATTTAAAAATAACAAAAATTGAAAATTTGGTATTTTTTGTATTTTTATTGACACTTGGGCGAACAAATCGCTGCGAAATGCAACTCTGTGTGGATCGAGTGTGCAGCCCTGGCGCGCATGTTCGGACGAGCGCTTCCAGTGCGCCTTCCAGTTCGCCTATGAGTATGCAGTGAAAATGACAGCACTGGCAGCAGCAGCAGCAGCAGCAGAGAAATCAACATCATCGCGAACTTAAATAGCAAAAAAAAAAAAACGTTGACGCCATTGGCCAGACGATAGACGACAGAGCCAAGGTTTCTGCTCCCTTGGCCCATTGATTGGATAATCCACAGAGAGATCTGCAATTGCCACACACAACTCCCAAAAAGTTCACAAAAGCAGCATGTCCTAGTATAAGTAGCTAAACAGTTAGGTCGAAACGTGGACGACTGTCAATTTATTGTTGGCAGCAGCAGCAGCAGCAGCAGCAGCAGCAGAGGTAGGAGCAGAGGCAGCAGGAGGAGCAGCTAATGCGGCAGCATGGCGTCCGCCGACGGCGACACCATCAACACCATTGACCAGGACAGCTCCTCGACATCGCAGGCTAAGCTAGGGGAGCCAAGCAATGGTAATTAAATACATGAATAAATATGCAATAAAATGACAATTTGCAAAAACATTGAGAAATTCGCTCGGAGCGCAGACAAAAAATCAATGAATGGCAAATGGAAGTGGCCGTGGCGCATGTGTCTCAAAGTAGGTGGGCGGAGGGGGTGTAGGAGGAGCCCACCCCGTTTGAGGCATTGACTGAATGGCTAACCGTTTGACTGACTGACAAACTGAGATACTTATCTGAGCGACGCACACTTTTACAACTGTTATTTATAACTGAAGACGAAGCTAAAAAGTGAACGAAAACAAAAGAAACTTTTAAACGGCCAACAACCTGTCAACTATTTATGGAAATGTGTGCGTGTGTGTGTGACTGTGTGTGTGTGACTGTGTGTGCGTGAGTGTACCTGAAGCCAAGTTCAAGCTCAAGTCAAGTTGAATTGGTTCCCACTTGGGTCATTGGCTATTCATGTCCTGCACATTGTAAATTATGCATTAATCCAAGCACGTTAAGCACTTAACTAATAATACGCTTTGTCCACTTCTAGTTTCCACCGACCATGTGGGTAACTCATCGCCCGACGTAAGTACAACCATTAAAAGCACACACATGTGTGTGTGTGTGTGTGTGTGTGAGTGGGTTTATATATAGCATTGAGGTCAACTATTCCATATTCTATATATCACTCTCAGCTGGGCAATCGGCCTTTGCGCTCGGCCAACAAAGCGGACAAGGAGCGAAAAATTGGACACAGACGCGTCGGCGAAGGCGGCGAGATTACCTACAAGAAGATTCAGACGTCGCAAATCATGGGCTCCATACAGCTGGGCATACAACATACCGTAAGTAGATAGAGAAAGTAGAGATTTAATCTAGATTGAATGGAAAATGTATTGTTCGACAGGTGGGGAGCCTGGCATCAAAGCCAAAACGTGATCTACTTATGATGGACTTCTGGGAAATTGAGAGCATTACGTTTCCGCCAGAGGGTTCTAGCCTTACACCTGCCCACCATTATAGCGAATTCAGATATAAGATCTATGCCCCCATAGCTTTTCGTTACTTTCGTGATTTGTTTGGCATACAGCCGGACGATTTTATGGTCCGTAATCAAATTTAAGTATATATCTATATAGTTGATAATATGCGATCTTGCAGATGTCTATGTGCACTTCGCCACTCCGCGAACTATCGAATCCTGGTGCTTCCGGCTCAATATTCTATTTAACGGACGATGACGAGTTCATTATCAAAACGGTGCAACACAAAGAGGGAGAATTTTTACAAAAACTACTGCCTGGGTAAGAGATATAATCTATATATATGTATATATATAGAGAGAAAGAGAAAGAGAAATATAATGGTGATTTATGTTCAACAGTTATTATATGAATCTCAATCAAAATCCGCGCACTTTATTGCCGAAATTCTTCGGCCTCTACTGCCTGCAAACGAGCAATGCCAAAAATATTCGCCTGGTGGTGATGAATAATCTGCTGCCATCCTCGGTGCGGATGCATCTGAAATATGATCTCAAGGGTTCGACGTTTAAGCGCAAGGCATCGAAGGCGGAGCGGGCCAAGAAATCGCCCACGTACAAGGATCTTGACTTTATGGAGCAGCATCCGAATGGCATTTTTCTGGAGGCGGAAACCTATTCGGCGCTCATCAAGACTATTCAAAGGGATTGCACGGTGCTCGAATCATTCAAGATAATGGACTATTCCCTGCTGCTCGGCGTCCACAATTTGGATGTGGCCCTAAAGGAGAAACTGAGCGAGCATAGAAAACCATTGAGAGCTCCGCTTGCCGAGGATTCCGATGTCGATGAGCCCCTGGATGGAGCAGATGGCGATGGCAAGGATCGCGACGCTGCGACGGGCATCAGCAGAAATAAGTGAGTATCCAGCAAGGAAGAAGAGGAGGAGCCAATGATAAAATGCTAATCCAGTGTGGCATACAGATCGGTGAATCGACAGCGTCTGGTGGCCCATTCCACGGCCATGGAGAGCATTCAGGCCGAAAGCGAACCCATCGACGATGAGGAGGATGTACCGTAAGTGCAATAACCCATGCACAATGTTCAATTTTTGATTTATGATTGTATTCGATTGGGCAGGCCCGGCGGAATTCCGGCCCGTAGCGAGAAGGGGGAACGCCTGTTGCTCTACATTGGCATCATCGATATTCTGCAATCTTACAGGCTGAAGAAGAAGCTGGAGCACACATTCAAAAGCATTATACACGACGGGGTGAGTGGAAAGCTGGGGTGATCCATCGGCTGATCATTGAGAATCATTCTCCTGTTTTTGTATTATCGTAGGAGACCGTTTCGGTTTGTCGGCCCTCGTTCTATGCTCAAAGATTTCAAAACTTTATGGCTAAAACCGTATTCCGCAAGATACCATCGCGTAAGTCAGCTGGCTGTCGAAATCGGGCTAAGTACACGTACTATAACGCATTTTTGTGCAATTGGCCAAGTGTAGCGTAAAAAGTTAATATGAACTACTCCTTAAATGTGTCCGCGTTGACATTTGGCCTCGTTTTTTCGTAGCTGCCCACACACACATACACATATACATACACACACACAAACACACACACACGCATACATACACATAATCATATATACACACACACACATACACATATACATACACACACACAAACACACACACATACATACATACACATATACATATATATATATACATACACATACACATATACATACACACACACATATATATACACACACATACATACACATATACATATATATATATATCCACACACATACACATATACATACACACACAAACACACACATACACACACATGCACACACACACACAAAACCCCCAAACACACACACACACACACACAAACACAAACACACACAAACACAAACACACACAAACACAAACACACACAAACACACAAACACACACACACACACACACACACACACAAACACAAACACACACACAAACACAAACACACACACAAACACACACACAAACACACAACTACATGAATTGTATATCTGAATATTTGATATACTTTAACCACATTGTAAGCCGCTAATTTTCTTTAATTCAGTTTTTATGCAACAAAAATGCAATATAGTACACTTGCCCTGTGCGCTATCAATCGGTAGTCAGCTAATATCTGTTTTATATATATTTAATCTAAAATTCTGAATAATTTCATTAGTAATTGAAATTGAATTTGAATTTGAATTTGTATTTTATGAAAAAAACAACAAAATGCTGTTCTCTGCTTTCTTTTCGATATTACTTTGACGCATTACTCACTTGTACGCATAGTGGATCTCCCAGAGATCAAAGGAAATCACAGAAAATTTCGTACCTTGGTAACCAGTTATATAGGTAAAGAAACAACAATAATCACAAAACTGCGAAACTCTACTAAACGTATTTTCATTTTGTATATTCTATTCAATTACAACTCAAATATATATTTATTAAGTTCTATCACATTAATTTTATTTTTTTTTTTTATTTATGTATGTTTGTATGTATGTAACTGCACTTGGTTGGTTGATGAAACCGGACGCAAAGCATGCCTCTCAATCACACGTTAGTGTTCATCTCTGTAACCCACATATCTAATCCAAATGCAAAGATCTTTGGCTTTCTGTAATGGCTTTAAGTGCTCCGCTTTCTGATCATAACTGTTTTGAAGATTTATCCACCTTTTGTTGCATCTTAAAACTAATGCTTGCCATTTGGTCAACTTTACAGCGCTGAAGCATTCACCTTCGAAGAGAAAAAGCCTCTCCAAGGCCATACAGCGATCCATAGACAGCGAGAATGAGTCCACACGTGGTAAGAGACACCTTTCGATATGCCAAAGATCTCTTCTAATCTGCACTCTCTCTCTCTCTCTCTCTCTCTTAGTTGTCCACACCTCGCACTCGCACAGCAGCGGCAAAATCCACCAGCCATTGAAGACGCCCACGACCGAGTCCTCGTCTATTGTAGCCGCTCCGGATCGAGAACGGGAAAGGGATCGGGATCGAGATCGAGATCGAGATCGAGATCGGGATAGGGATAGGGATCGTGATCGGGAAAGTGGACGTCAGGGTGGACTCGCAAGCAGTGTGCCACCGCCTGTCCGGCAGCGAGCGTCCACCTCGTCGACGGGTGCCGCGCTTGTCGGTGGCAATCTGAAGGCGCGTGTGCCGCCGCCGGTGCCACCACGAGGCTCGCCGCGTCGCAAGGATACGCAGGACAGTCGGGCACACTCCAGCACGCCAGGTACAGCACCGTACGATATTAATTCACCCACAGCCACAGACACAGCCACAGACACAGCCAACACACTCCAATTGCCCAGCGAGGCGATGCCTCGGTTCGGCGACCGACGCTCGCCCAGCAATGTGCAGGATTGGCTGGAGCTGCACGATCTCTTCGATGTGTCCGAGCATGTCAGTCCAGCTCCTGTCGCACTGCAACGAAGGCGCTCCTCACGGCGACGGGAGTCCGTGCAGTCGGGCTACTCGACGGCCCGATCGGAGAGCAGCTATCGGCGGCAGCAGCAGCAGCAGCAGTCGCGTCTGCTCAACCATGTGGACATCTTCCAGAGGCAGAACAGCTTTATTGCGCGCAGTGAACGCTCCTCGGTGGGCTCCATAGTGCGCAACTTTCCGCCCATTCGGGCCGAGAGCTATCGCACCGCCCAGACCACGGTTAGCGGCAGCACGGAATTCTCTCCACGTCGGGCCAAGCAGCAACAGCAACGTAAACAGAAACGCAACCGTTATCTGCACTACGTGGACATGGCATTGGGTGATGACAACTGCGAGTCCCAAGAGGAGAACCTGCTGCAATCGGTGAGCACCTTCCTCGAGGTGAAGCGCGAGCTGGAGGGCGCAAACCGGCGGCCGAGACCTTTGCCCGTGCTGGAGGTGACACCTGCGAGCACGTCCCTGCCAGATCAGGATGTGCAGCTGATGGTGCCGACTGCACCACAACGGCCAAGGCGGAAGAGACGCGCACCCAAAGCGGCGCCTTCGACCATTCCGGAGAGCACGGACACGCAATCGAATGGCGCTACATTCCGGGACTCGCTGGACTTGAGACGCAACAGTTGTGCCTAGGCTGCAGCATGCTTCCATTTCGCTTGACTCATTCGCACCCTTGTTCCACTTCTTATACGAATTGTTGCTCCTCGCTGCCTCTAATTGTCGCTCATTGTATTTTTTGTTCTCATGTATTGCTAGGCACAACTCCATCATGCAGTTCAACACCTCCCCCTGCCTTTGACGACATCTCCGAGGACAGTTCGAACAAGAACAGCACATCCTCGATGGGGCGCAGGTCACATCATCATCATCACCATCACCAGCAGACACAGCAGCAGCAGCAACATTCCTATTATCAGCAACAGCCACAGTATTTGGATCGTAAAATGAACATTGGCCCCGCCTATCGAGGCTCCTACAAGGAGGATATCGTTAGGTAATCCCTCATCAGCCTAAACATCTGAATATCGAGCTGATCGAGTTTAGTTGCAGCGTCTCTGAGGTGCATCTGGACACGTTTCTGGCGGTGGACACGTCGTCGAGCAGTCATTATGGGTCACGTGGCGGCCTGGCCTGGACGCCGCCGGCTTCAGGTGAGGGCTCAACACCCACTTGGACAGAGGGCACACCCAGTTTTACGGACTCCAGTTCGAGTGGTGATCTCGGTAATTGGCACTTGACATTTGTTTTGCAATCGCTTTTTGTGTTCAGTTTATATTCATTCACGCTTACAATCGCAGACAACTTCTCGCCCATAAACTCATCTAAAATCGATCGACACAAGCCGACAGTGGAGGATGCCATCAACTCTCTGTCATCGGGAATGGTAAATATTCGTGGTGTTCGCGGCAATTTCTAGATCGCCTCTCGCTAGATTATCACCCAATAGCATAACAATCAACACCAAGACAAACGCAACCCACACACAAACCCGATTTAGGCGACAGTCTTCACACATCTCTCCAACTATTGGTTATTGTTTTCCAAATCCCATTTCAGTTGCACACGATTATAGTTTACACACACACACCCACACACCCCCAACACACACACATATATACATATATAATGTCTACATATATTGCATCCTTATAGATCAACTAACATAGCATGTGATGAAGGGACGATACAGCATACAGAACAACAACAACAACAAATTCTCATATGGATGGTGCAAACAGATTTCGAATACAACCACAAACAAACCAATTATAAAGAAAATGCTTGAGTGTTCAGATACAGAGGTGTGCACATACCTTCGTATATGTATATACTGGTGCGTATATGCACGTGTATATACGCACATATGTATATAGTTGTGTATGGGTGCACTTGCATAGCTAGGATATAATCAAAAGGCGGCAAACAGTAACAAATTAAAAATCAGATGCAATAATAAAACACATCCAGCAATATCTACATGCATTCGTATATACAGGATACCAGCAACAGATATCGTTCAATATATATATAAATATATATATATATATATATATATACAAACAGACAAAGTACATATACATATATAATATACGAATACAATAAATTTATCTATTTGCAATAATTATAATTGATATTATATACAAGAATACATAAAATCAAATAAGATGAAAATGTTGACAAGATGCAAATACAGATCCCGTTCCTTGATCCGCGTTCCATATAATAATGCGTATGCAATAAACATTCTTTTGGCGCTTAACTCAATGATATTTGATAAAAATGAATCCATAATATCGAATTATACAATACCTTAACATTAAAATTAAAGTTAAATTAACAAAACGTTTTTGCGATACTTTCTATCTCCGATATATCCAACATACGTATTATGTACTTATGTATAATCAGCAATCGCGATATTACAATATTGTTGTAAAATATTTAAATTTATAGGACCGAAAACAAAAAGCAACATTCTATGCATATTATTCATTTGTATTTATTAATGGTAATTGTAAACATGTTTAGGTTTAATGAACGCCCACGACTAACTGACAAAAATGGGACGATAAACAGATAAACGGACTCTCACGGATCGGATAGGGCTAGGATTTGCACTCCGAACCGAATACGAAAGAATTGATTATTTATTAATTAGTTGAATGTTAATTAACTTATATGCATTATTCTAAAGATTACTGAAATCCAATTGTAATTACAAACAATAAATTAAATTGCAAGGTTGAAAATACGGCTCTGTTCCTTCAATTTGAAATGCACATTTGCTAACAATTTAACATACTTAGATAACGGATACGATTCAACTAGTATAACTTTTGCAGATCCTTAAGGGATTGATTTAAAAACTGATTGGTCCAGTCGTTCTCAGGATTGTCCAGATGATTGTCAAAGTCAATCACATCCCGCATGGCACCCCGCTTCAGGAGCAGCGACACTCCCTCCAGCGTTTGCGCCGTTTGTACTAGCGAATATTTGGCCTTTGACCAGCGATTCGATTCATTCGTACAGCCGTACACGTGCAGCGCAGCACGAGTGTGTTCCAGCGTAACCAGCTTGTTGTCAACGACCGCAAAGCAAGCATTCTTAAAGTTATCCTGTATCTTGTCGGCTATTCTGGCAGCGGGCGCTTTTTCGATTTGGTTATCGTAAAAGTTCTCCGGCGCCGCATAGTAGCCGGCAATGACCTGTCCCTCGCTATCTGCGTACGCATCAATCTGCAATTGCAATAATTGTACAATTTACAACTGGCGCAATTTAAAGAGTAACATTTTAAAACTAACCTGCATTAAGGCTATTTCTGCCATGGGAGTGACAGTAAGGCATTGGTGAAACAGAGGAATTGCATCTGTGATTTGAACTATAGAACCCTTTGAGTTCTTCTCGGCTAGCAGTAAGCCGTTCACAGCCTGATGTGGATATTTAGCCGCATGAAAAATAATTTTTGTATATGCGGTCTCGGAAAACTGATATTCACACATTTCGGCTGATTATTTAGTAAATTTTGCTAATCAAAAGGTTGACTTGTAACTATGTAGAATCAATTAACTTTTAGTGTTACCGTACCCGGCAAACGTGAAAATACCAAAAAGTTTAATTTACAAATACTAAAATTGTATTAAAAATATTTATCTACTTAGCCTAATTATACACAAGTCTAGAAATAATTATTGCTCATGTTTCATAAACACTTTAAATAATTAATTTAGCACATGAATATTATATTCACTTGCCTTGCTATGTTATGTTTTATTAGTAAAAGTAGCTGTTTCTGTTAAACTAGTAACAGTAACTATCAGAAACAAAATGGTTGTTGGTGCACCATAACAGTATACGTGGTGCTAGTTGGAAGCTATGTATATGTACAGAACACCTGAGCAGATAATAAAAATAAACAATTGATTTGCTTATTCATAATAGTGACTTCAATTATATTAAGGAATAAGAATACATAAAATATATGTATAACATTTTATTACTTAACTGTTCGTCTGCGTCCCGATCTCATAATTGTTTTCTGTTTCAAAGTGTATTACGTTTATAATATTGTAACTAAAATATATGTAATTATTTGTATAGTGCAGTATGCGCCAATCTGAAGCCAACCATCGAAAATACTACTGGTTGTCTATTAATATTGCTTTGATATCATCAGCATCCAGAGTCTCGTATTTTAACAGCGCTTCAGCTAGAGCTTTGTGTTCCTTTGAGTGCTTCTTCAAAATAGCCTTCGCACGCTCATAACTGTCACTTAAAATACGCTTTATTTCGGCATCCACGGCTTCAACTGTGTTGGGTCCCAGGGCATCACCAGTACCCAGACCCTTCGGCGACTCAATTGTCCGAAGGCCGACCTTTTCCGACATTCCCCAATCCTTAACCATATGCGTTGCAATGGACGTTGCCTGCTTTAAATCGCTGCTGGCACCAGATGTGATTTTCTCGGCCCCAAAGATTATCTCCTCGGCGGCGCGACCTCCCATCATTGTGTCCATCATTGCTAACAGCTGTGCCTTTGTGACATGGTAACGCTCCTTTTCCGGTATGTAGGCGGTGTGTCCGAGAGACGGGCCTCGCGGCATAATTGTTACCTTATGCAGAGGATGCGATTCTTTTGTGTAGAAGGCCACAATCGCATGCCCGCCTTCGTGGTAGGCGGTTATTGTATTTGCCTCCTCATCGGGCAGGCGCGCCTTACGCTCTGGACCCATTAGTACTTTATCTCGTGCCGTTTCCAAGTGTTTCATATTTACAGTCTCAGCTCCATCAATAGCAGCTCTATAAAGCCAGTAGAAAATTAATATTTCACTCATAGCTGAATTAAAGAAATTGGCGACTCACCTCAGAGCTGCCTGGTTAATCATATTCTCCAAGTCAGCGCCTGTAAAACCTGAGGTTCCACGCGCTAACATATCTAAGTCTACATCATCGTGCAGAATTTTTTCCAAATACAATGAGAGAATTTCCTTGCGACCTGTGAAATCGGGCGTGGATACCACAACCTCAACATCAAAACGACCTGGTCGCAGCAATGCTTGATCCAAGTCATCCCGACGATTCGTCGCACCAAGCACTATGACACCAGCATTCTGATGGAAGCCATCCATTTCGGAGAGCAATTGATTTATGGTTTGATTTGCGTATGGATGAAGCACAGAATTCGTACGCTTTGCGCCAACCGAATCGATTTCATCAATAAATATGACGCAGGGAGCACGAGCCTTCGCAGCCTCTGTTAATTATTTAGACAACGAAAATAAATTGTACAGAAATCATCATTAAATGGGTTTCCTTAACTTACTGAATAAATCTCTGACACGCCGGGCGCCCTGACCAACCAGGACTTCATCGAATTCAGGACCAGCTGCATGGAAGAACGGAACATTCGCCTCGCCGGCAACAGCTCGCGCAAGCAAGGTTTTTCCAGTGCCAGGCGGGCCAACGAGGAGGACACCCTTTGGCAGCTTTCCACCTAAATTCGAAAACTTGTCCGGATTCTTGAGAAATTCCACCACCTCTTTAAGCTCTTGTTTGGCCTCATCACACCCCTTAACATCATCGAATGTAACGTGTATCTCCTCGGGATCGACCTCAACCTGATTGCCCAGTTGTATGCTGCTAAAAACCAAGTTAATAGAATTACAAGAAACAAGACAAGGCGATGCTTAAAAACTTACCGGAAAACAGATCCATTCGACGAGGTAAAGAAACTCATGAAGATTCCAATGAAAACGACGATAACAATGAGTGTCTGGAAAATCTGCGTGACAATTATTGAGCATTATTCACAACACTAAGGAGGGAACAGACGAGAACACACTACAAAACCAAAAGTAAAGCACTCTTTGAATAATCAATGCGAACAATCAGGACTATTTGCAAGCTGCCTGACAAGGCCAAATGTGAGAATATGCTCTGATTTGTCTATTTTAAGAGTTTTGTATATCGGAGATGCTTTCTTTGGTGCGGTACAAGTCGAGACAAAGGATGCTTACAATGGGTGCTTGGACCTACCTTCAGGTACTTCATTGTTTTTCCTGATTTCTGCGAATCTTCCGCGTTGGATGCAGCCAAATAGCCTTCGGCAAAGGCAATTTTTATGTTTTCCTGTAATCACAGCAAATGTTAAGATTCGAATCAAATGGAAACTGAAGCTTTGCATACCGCACTTTGAGCATTTCCCTGCTCATCAGTTTTGGAGAGGAGTTTCTTAAGTTTCTCTGCCTGAATGTGAATCTCTCCATCTGATTTTTGTGGCGTGCCTTGCAGCGCTGACTTCAGTCTGGTTGTCATTGTGGGATTACGTTTTTGCTCGGCTTCTATGGAACGATCGGTCTTGAAGCCACGAAACTGTCTCCTGCGAATGGGTAAACATAGTGAAACACATTTCTTTCATCAACTCCCACTCTACTTACAACTGATGCGTCGTTAACATTGGGTTCAGAAGGCTTCTCATGATAATGTTTCTAAAATTGAAGGGTTTAGTTATAAAAAGGGTAATCTTAATGTTATTTATACGCACACAAACTCATTATTCGGCGTTGAGCTCATCGACACTTCAAACTTGTAATTTTTTTTCTTGCCACGAGTCGCTGTTTGTTTTGCGGGCTCCTCTAGTGTGACATGGACATTGCGTATAGACGGTAACATGCTCGTCACTCTGATTAACGCATCGTTGACAAGTTCCTTATCAAATATTCCATTCAGTCGTGCAGCCTTCTCCACTATGCTCTGTAAGCTGGCGCCCGACTTGATGAGCAGGTTCTTAAAGTCCAGCACGAGGTCATGACTCTTTCCGTGCGCTGGGGTACTGCGGCTGCTGTTACTGTTGCTGCTGAGGCTGGAGCTGGAGGACTTTGATTTGTCGGCAAAAAATCGTGGAACACTGCCATTTGTCTGCAATTTTGTACGCTTCACGGTGTAATAGTGCGGTTTTCTACTAAAATTACCCAGATAAAGGTAGGGCTGACATTGAATAAAAACCAAAAGTCAGTGGATGTGGGAGCGGAGTGAATTGAGTATCGGGATCGTAGTTGGCGTCCACTTACCACAGAGTGTGTGTTGGCAGAAAACATTCTCAGAATATACAAAAATTTTATAAATTACAATAACAGGCTTAGATCGGGCAAGCGGACGACAAAAATTTTTGACAGGCGAAAATGTCATAATCTTGTTGCGTCCGTGTTGCATCCCTGTTTGTTTTGTGGAAGCCCTCGTTTTAGATAAGCCCGCCTTGAAGTATATTTAAAATACTGCAATTTAGAATAATTTTTTTTTTTTTTTTTTGGCGAAAATGATTTGAAATTTAAAACCCGGAGTACTTTTTTGCGATTCGAACAAACTATGTTTTCATTTAAAATCCATATAATTTTAAAGAAAAGGCCAGCATAAGCTTTTGCCTTTCTCAATTTTTTGTGGTCACACTGTGAAATGTTGCTTAGTAAATTTCTTCAAAACGAATTTCTTCATAGAATTCAACTTTCTACAATTACAGATGTATTCTATTTTGTTTACAGAAAAACTTCATTTTTATTTGGTTCATGTGTGTCCCGAGAATAAAACCAATTATTAGTGGCTTGTGTCCAGTGTTAAAAATAATTTGTAGTTGTATATTTTATGATTATTTTGCGCGTAAGAAAGAGAATTAATAAAAATACAAATTATGTTATGAATTATTATGTGTATTAATTATTTTTAAAAATTTTAGACTCATCGAATGTCAAAATAGAAAACTAAATTTTCATATAGAACCAAAAACTAAAAGCCTATATAAAGTGAATATATTTCATTAAAGCTCGAATGAATAAAACTATATTAAGCAACGGATTCATGGAACTTCTCTAGCTAAGATAATTTTTGGAGGTTTGCGTTTGTTAAGCTTTAAATAAAAGCATTGCATACTTCTGCGGGACAAAAAGAGTAAGTACTTAAACTCCAAAAAGCATGCCATATATTGTCGGTAAATGTAGAAAGCACTTTTTTCTTTGCATGGAATACTCGCTAGAGGGCGTTTCTGTTACACATATCGACGTTTTGTAGGGTTATCGATACATTTAACAGTATATTAACAGCTGAGAACAATAACAGTAGATCTGGCTAATATTCAACTTGTACAGCGCAACGATCAGTCGAGTTTAAACTTCAACAGGTGTTAAAACGCATTCGTTACGAGAGAAGCGGTACTTCTATCGCTCACGATAAATCGGTAACATAAGGAGCAACGGTTACGCTTAACCAATAACAAGCAAAATTGTAATTTAAATTAACCATATACATATTTACTTAACTCAACTTGCTGAAAACGTGACAAATAATTAATTGTATATTAAATAACCAGTTAAAAAATTTCCATACACATACATACATAGTATTTGCAGTGCTAGACAAAACCTTCAGATTAAGTTTGTGTTTGTTTTCGTTTTGGATAACGTTGTGTGTTTATTTTAGCGATCATATAAAAGTTTGGATTACTTCGCTTCATTCGAGAGCAACAATTTTTACGCAGTCTTTTAGCCAACGGTAAGTGAATCTTAAAAATAAAAATATACTTTACTTATTCGTTCGCCGACTAAGATGCAAAATTGGTGGCAAGTGCAGTTCGAGGCAAAGCCAGGCCAGAGCCAGACATTGAATTTGAATGAAAATGAGGGATGAGATTTCGTCATTTGCGAGTAAGCATAGAGAGCGCAAGTGCGACAGCAACAACAAGCGATCAAAGATCAAACAACAAGAGTTTACTCGCTCTATCGCACGTGCTTTCCAAGTACGAGTCGGTCATGCCTGTACGTGTGCGCCTGAGCACGCGTGTGTGTGCGTGTCTGTGGATGAGTGTGTAGTTGTTTGTCGTCTACCTGTGGCTTCATTACCTGCCCGCCGTTGCCACTGCTGTGCCATATCTAAAACACACCAACAACTGCACTACTGTCTGTGTGTGTGTGTGTGTGTGTGTGTGTATATTCGAACTAAATGACATATAAATTTTAAACTTAAGTCGGCATTATCTAAACATTCGCCGTTTCAGTACTGAGCCAGCACTGGCCCAGTTACCTCCGGCACTCTGGTAGCTTTATCAGCACAGACAGACCCGAAGACAGTCCAACTGTAACCTCACAGATATGCACTAACTTTCGTACACTCACCAGCAAATTGAACACTGCAGCCGTCGCATGTGGCGTCCAACTCCGATCTGCGACTTCGTCTGCGTCTCTGGCTGCAGACAGACGCACAGTTGGACAAAAACATTTGCAGTCTGCCAAGACTGAAAACGCGCATTATTTTGAAAATAACAAATGTGCCAAACGGTTAGAGAAATGAAAAGGTTTTTTTCTAAGCAATACGAACTTCGTATACTCTTCTCTTGCTCTTAGTATCTAAAAGATGTCAATTTCTTTGACTATATACATATACATATAAATATTTTCTGTTCATCCCTTATAATAGCCAGAAATATTTTGTGTTTAATGTCGCAGTTTACGTACCCGCTGCAAGGGTATGTTAAGGTAGATTACACCTGTGTATGTGTTTGCGTGTGTGTCTGGAAGTGTACATGTATTCCATTACTCTTTTCCTCAAGAGTTGGAAAGGGGTGCAGCGAGCGGGCGAGTGCAAAGGGGAAGAAAAAAACCGGTAATGCATTCGAAAAGAAGTCACCTTCATATGAAATTCAACTCGTCGACGCAAACAGCAAGTCGAGGCAGAAGCGTTTGTAAACTCGAGTAAAATCGTAAGACCCTCGGCTCTCGAGCCGAGAGCTAAAGCCCGAGACCACGGACCCGAGATCCGAGATCCGAGAGACGATGCCATGAACTCCATTTCAAGATAGGCTTAAAAAATTCGCGCGATATTCACGGGGAAGCGACATTTGCAGCTGTCTTATTATCAGGCATGGAATGCTACCTATCTTATATACTGCGTAGTTATCGAACCGCAGAGGGCTTTCTTTCTAGTGAGAGAATGCATGGGCTCCAATAAAAGAATGTGAATAATTTATTTGGGATATAAAGTTAACTATCGTATCAATCGGAATATCAAGATATCAAGTTATGTGTACATCAATAATTCCAAACAAGTTCTTATTTTTCTACAAATGTTTATGTATGGGCATTGATTCGCGTCTAGAATTTTTTATCAATTTCTGTGTCTTGGTGAAATATAACAAACTTTTTGTACATGCTCGTAAAGTAATAGGCTATATATAACGTAAAGAGATATGAAATTATGTGGCTATACAAATATACATAAATACTTCATTTGGACACTTAAGAGGTGCGACATGATTACGTTAGCGAGGTAAACGTTAACAGAAACTAGGTGTGTTGCAATTCCACGAATGCTAAGGGGTATATTCAATGCAAATTGATTCGCATACAAGCCAATCGGTCCGGGCATAAAGCAAAAGTCCCGGCCAGTTCGACATCTATCCGAAATTTCCACCTTTTACTCAGCTTTGCAGCTGCATCAAAACTAAGACCATTCCATCAAATGGCCGTATCGCTGGGCCTAGTGGGACGACATTATCTTATCTCGTTCGACTTGTTGCCATAAGCCGGCCCACAGATAAAAGAGTAAAACTTCGACTATGGTTCGTGTGCCGAGCGAATGAGGTCAGAGCACTCGGGTCTCCGGCGTCGGGCTCCACTCTCAACTCCTCTGGCCTCCAGGCCCACGATTAGAGCTGTAATTGAGTAGATGCCCAGGCGGTGCTTGTGCTAACAGCTCATAAAGAAGTTAACAGCAAACATTGGGGCTGGCCCAGGTCCAAGTCTCGGCTAGTTGAACTCCGCTATTTTTTGTTTCTTTTTTTTTGGGGTGGGGAGGGGGAGGGCAAATTGTGAGCACTCTGTTTAAACTTTATGAGCAGCTTAACGAATTCGTCAAAGTGCCAGACAAACATTTGGCTAAATTAAATGTTGTTCAACGTGCTGGCAGTAACAACACCAATTACAACAACAACTGCCAGTCTGTGTGTAGGCAAACTCGGTTACTTGTTTTCGCATTCAGAAAACAGAAAACTTAAGTGGCGGCACATGCGGCGTATGCGTAATGCCCACTGCATATACCCTGTACTAGCAGGTAGAGCGAAGCATTTAGCTCACCAACTGAAATACCTCAGACGTCAAGTAAAACACGACTGTCAAGCATACACACACATATATAAATATATATATGTACATAAAAAAAAACAGTTTAAAAAATCATCTATTTAAAATTCTAACGACTTGCTTGAATAATAATATGGAACTTTTAGGGTGCTGTGTAAAATAAATACAAGTATACGTATATATGTTAATTAAGCAAAGAAGAATAAACGTTTAGCCATATATACTAAGCATACTACAAGATCGAATTGCAGTCTAGAGTATGAATGATATATGCGAATATATATACTATGAGTAACTCAACTCAAAAAGTGACTATAGGATATCTAATAGTTGAGCACCTTAGTGTGTAGTCAGTTAATTTTCTTATTGTTGCTATTGCCTAGTTAGAAAATCGGCGCATGACTTTAATGCCAAAAACTGCGATTCTTTAAATAACGTCAAAATTTTTGAATGATTTTCGAGTGTTTGGCAAATGATGTCATTTTCTGCCATAAGCCGCAAGCATATTGCAAGCGATTCTGAATTAACGTATAGGTGCCAAATGCATTATTCCGATGCCGATAATATATAGTTCATTGGTCTAGGTATATTTAAGCGTGTGTATCGTATATTGCTTAATTGAGCGTGAAATTTCATAGTCTCAGGCTGAGATTCAGATTGGGATTCGGAGAGCACTCGAACGCAATTTGCTGTGACATTTACCTTAACCCTGAGTTTAATCAATCAAGCCTGACTGAGAGAGCGATCGATAGAGATCATTAATCACTTTCTGCACCAATGCAAGCTCGACGAGACCCTCGATCTGTAACCGCTTGGACTTGGCACCAAAACCAGATGCCATTCTCCACTTCGTTGACTTTAGATCAGATCAAGGCAAGTGACAAACTCCGAAACGGGGCTTCTACGCTGCATACTGCATACTGCATACTGCATATTGCATATTGCATGCCGCGTGCCGCATGCCGCACGCATGACGCAGCGTTAACATACTTAGAGGTGCCACCATAAGTGAATTTCAATTGCAGCGGATCTTAACTTTCACTGGCCAACTATTTACGCAAAGCAAACACACAAGCACACACACACACACACACACGCACAGTTGGCACCCATATGAATGCTTTTCTACAGGGTATTATAATTTTGTCACGAAATGTGCATTGAAAAAGTTACTGACCCCATTAGGTATATATTCTAGTTTGTTAACTGATCGTTCAGTTTAGCTTATTATATCATATATTTTTGTCTTATAGGTCAATTTTTTTTAAAACTCTCAATCTTTTTAATTTTTCAATCTACAACAAATTGTATTAAAATTGAACCATTAAAATAATATTTTACAAAAAAGCTTTTAGACAAAAACTAAGCCACATTTCGTTAAGGTTTTTTCTGAGAAACGCTTAAGACATATATTACACCTAAAAATAAATACTGTTAAGAAAGTCGGTTAGCTTTCTTGGATCTATTGAATTGACATGTTAAGTTCCATAGATATTTATGTAAATACTTTCACGGCGCAGATCATGACAAATGCATAAGGCCATATATTTAATTTACTGTGCGTGTGTGTGCGTGTATGTGTGTGTATTAGTCGCAATCATAAATTACGTATTAACAGCAAAACAACTCTTATGGCCAAAACAGAGGCGGCAGCCAATCGGCCTGGCATATGGCTAAGCATTTTGTGGTCTGTGTTGCTGGATGGCTAATGAAATGCAACGATTTTCATTTGCCCAACGCAGATCCAGAGCCAGACTCAGACTCAGAGCCCGACTCAGACTCATACTCAGACTTAGCCCAAAAATGAGTCAGTGGAAGGGGTTCGCGAAGGGGGGGATGATGTCGGAGGCTGGTTGGTTACGTCTGTCGGTATGTCCATTTTGGAGCCGGCTACGTGCAACGCGGTTTGGAGCGCGGAATGTCGACGTGGACGTGGACGTGGACGTGGACGTGGCTGCGGAATCGATTCGATGTGGTTGTGTCTGTGTTTGTGGTTCTGCCTTGCTTTGTGGCTGCGGCGCACGCCTGCGCTTCAGGCTACAAAATGACATTTAAAATTCCATTTTCTGCACTTAATTAATTCAGAGATCGACGCATTTGTGTCTCTTGTTCGGCATTCAGCTTCACAGCATGCCAAATGCTAATATGGGCGGAGACGAAGACGAAGACGGAGACGGAGACGGAGACGAAGGCGAAGTTGGATATATAGCAGGCCTCGAAGTAAGGGCAGGGTCCAATTTGAATTTCAAGACCGATCGCTGATAATTCCAGCAATTTGACAGACAATTTAATGCTAGTCAATTGGAATAACATTTTAATATTTCGTCGATTGTCGTAAATTTTGGAGTGCATTGTGCCAGTATTAGCACGTTGACAGTTTCACGAACTCGACCAAGTTTAAGCCCCTGCAATCTTATAGAGAGTACGTGCCGACAGCCCAGTCAAGTGCCATCGATGTCCGAATAATATATACATATATAACTTGCAAAAGTTAACTTTGTTTCCAAACAAAGGAAGCCACAATATCGATTCATGTGGAAACCCTGGGATTATGCTTGACTCTGTGACAAAAATCACACTCTGGTGTGGAAAAATCTGTCAAGAGAGACAACTTCAAAGCATACCGAACAGTTCCTAATACCCTACGATCCAATTGATGGGGTCATTGCGGCAAACTCCTCGGAATGCCAAGATGCTCAAGTACACGGTAATTAAGCGAATGGCCGTAAGGAACAACTGAGAGCCGGTTTGGCAGTACCTTAATTAATGCTTTGCTTCCTGCCAATAATCGGTGTGTATTACTTTATATGCATACTGTTTAAATTAAGGAAACAAAGCACAATCATTTGCTCGCTTTATATGGCCGGTATGGATCGGTAACAAGATCGTCAGAGACCTGTCTTGGCCACGAGTTAAGGCCCAGGGCAGGGAAATGAACACACAATGTGCATTAAGCTTTCGAAATATATTGCCCAACAAGACGAAATCACTTAACGATATTGTAATAACTTTTTCTGATAACAATGACAAAATATATGCAACTGAATTGCCCATTGAGCAGGGGACACCTTCTTCTCCTTTCCCTTTTCTTTTCTCGGCTCAGATAACAGAAGAACAGAATTCCGTTTATCAACACGAAATTTTGGTATCAGAAAATGCTGGGCAATTGAAATTTTAAGCCCGATTAATCACATGTCTACCGGGCTATGGACTTCCATTGCGGGATCATTCAACGATAAGCAAAGCCCCTGTGTTGACAGCTGCCAGTGTCTGCCTCATAAACAGACGTATGCATATTTATTTACTTAACAATATTCGCATATATACAATAGCATATATGTACATAAATGCAGTACATATGTACTATATATGCACCCGGAGTTGATTTGTCAGCAAAGAGCAGAAAGGAACCGCTAGGCACAAGCAATATTATTTTTGACTTGCAGTTCGAAATAAATATATTCTTAACAATTGCAAGACTTTTGGAATATCATAACATTTATTTTCCCCACACACTTTCAATTCGCCTGACCCAAAATGAATTGAAGAATTTATTATTCAAGCCAATTCCAATTTAAAAACTTACTTATGTTATAATAATTGATTATAGCCAAGAATGTTTTAAGCAAACACGTTTTATTAAAATTCAGTTAACATATGCCATTACATAATCATTTTAAAATTTGTTAATGCTCAAAAGGCATTTAAATAAAACTGAAAAACTGAAAAACTGAAAATTAAGTTACGTTCATAAAGTAGAATTCAAGTTTATAAAAAGAATAAATTTAAAACAAAAAAGAATTCATTTTCATCATTCAGAAAGAGAGAAAAAAGAGAACAATTTGGTAAACTATTAATTTAAATATTATTATTTAGTGTGTAGTATTTATTCTTATTTTCTGTATTTCATACTGAATATATATTTTTTTAAATATACCATTTTAGGTGACACATTTTCTCCAAGTGTATGTCATTGAACATGTTGTTAAAGTCAGTTAAACATTTTAAGAGTTCTGTACAAATGTACCTGATCATTAGAAATGTAGTTTATGTTGATCTTTACCTCGTATATATGTGTGTGTGTGTGTATGTTTATATGTTTGCTTGTATGTATGTTTTGTCATGCATAGAGGAAAAAGTTTATTATTGTTATTTTAGACGCTGGAAACACGCACGTGTTATTATTATTAAATCATGTTCTTCATTAGCTTTGCTTAGCACATTTGGAGCTTGGCTTTATGGATAATTCAGTTTCAGAGAAATCCGTTTGCGAAACAACTTTTTATGGCACTCTTTAAATTCAGCACATGGCTGCTAATCATGAAGATCATCAAGAGTCACTGTGCTGGAGAGTCTGTCAGAAATGTCGCCAACCGACAGTCGGATAGCTGAATAGACAATGTCGGAGAGTTCAACGTAAAGATTGTCTGAAATACCTTTTTTTCGGCGGTTCACAATTCGCAAAGTAAATGGAAATTGTTTTACTCAGAATTTCAAAACTCAAATAAAAAATAAGTGTGAACGCTGAAGACAGAAGCATCCAACTGGCGTGATACTCTGTTGCAGGTAATGAAAAGTATATTTGAATACTTTATTATATACATATATAATTTCTTTTCTTTTATGTATTCAATTTAAAGCTATTGAAGTTTCGAATATCAAATCTCTATAGAGCTAACCATCGCGATTACACTAAAAAAAACATATAAATTTGTCCTCATGATTGACGGACATTCCAGATAAACAATTTACTCTTTACTCTACCCCTAGGCTACAGGGTATAAAAATCATCTGTCGAGCCTGTTCTGGGTCTGGCTAACTTCGCTTGACTCCGACTCGGGCTTGGAATATATATGTATATACATTTTTTTTTATTTTGGCATCAACAGCAGCTGCTCGAGAGTTGACTGCGGTCACCTTTGCTGCCGCTGCTCCAAGTCGCAATTTCAAGTCGAAAACCAGTCTGGCCATCTCTTAAAGCCGCTTTGTTGTTGTTGTTGTTGTTGCTTCTGCTGCTGCTCAACAGTTTCCCCCTTTTTTTCTTGTGTACTCGCCATGTGTGTGCGTGTGTGTGTGTGCGTGTGTGTGTGTGTGTGTGCGCTCATGTGTGTGGTCAAATGTCGGCATTTTTTTTATGCGCACGCCTTGAGCAATTTTTCCATTGTACGGTTTTGTTGTCGTTTTACGCTCCTGCAACTCCCATATAAAACGTTTTTAGTGCAAAACTTAACGTCGCAGAAATGATGAGCAGTAGTCGGAATAATGAACAATATGTATACTATATAGACTCTTAGCTTATATAACCTGACTATAACGTCAGACAAGCGTCGTTCTGTTGCGTGAATCCCAAATATCCGATCAGCATTGACACATGCTTGTATATAGTATGTATGTAGATCGATTTATTGTGCTATTACTTTCGTTCTAACCGATATTAAGTTGCAATCAGTTCAAGCTTAATAACTAACAAATATCACGCCGTCAGCTGCTGCTAATGAACTGTCAATAAACGGGATTAAGTCGTGATCAAGGTGCGCCAAAACCTGAAAGCTTAGCGATATGTAGCATGATATAAACAATAAAACACCCTTGTAGATGATCTTATGATTTAATCAACAAACGTACAAGTAGACTTTTCGATCATATGCATTATGTACTTCTGTATCTGTTTCGTATGGATCAGGAATAACAATCATATCAATATCTGGGAATCTCTGTATCCAACTCAGCTTAAGATCAGCCTATTTCATTCCATGGGTAAAATTGCTTGGAAAGTTAAGTATTTACGATCTGTTATATTGTTCAGACACACAAGCAAAATCCTTACTATTATATCATTTAGTTATATTACAGTTATGTCTTGTCTGAGTCTATTTTTGGAAAACACGGCTGCAACATATGCTTCACTTTAAATCATCCCCGTTTCAACAACATTGCGGAATTACTTCCGCTGCAGTTGTTTTTTTTTTTTACTTCAAGGATCAAGACATTGTCCTTGGCTTTGGCTACCTGCCTTTTTGCTGGGTACACAAAATATCGAACACATGCTGAAAAGGTGACTGGATTTCACTTCCTGTTTGAATACCCTAGCTATTTTTAACAAGACAGCTCAATCGAGACAACGCGCACACACACACACAAAGCACCCACGCACACAGATGTGTGAGTGTGTGTGTAAGTGTGAGTGTATTTCGGATGAATTCGTGGGTTCAAATGCCAAAAATTAAAAAAAATTGAAATCTTAAGCCACTGTCAAGGTGAAACTACCTAAGTCAAGCCGTCGCCTTGTCCTCAGTTCAACTCTCAGAGACCTTGTGACGCATACGTAGATCGCCGATCTCTTAGAGAATTCGCCAAGAGCAACTGTTACCAATTTCATTTACCATTTCTTACGGCTTATTATTTATTGGTTGTATATAGGGCGCACCCAATTTTCATTTGTCTGTCGACTGCGCCCAAAAATGATTTTGATAACTTTCATGGGGCAGTCACCAGCTGGTGCTCCACATGCAGTCGCCAGATGACATTTTGTTATTGTCTCCGCCATTGTTTGTAATATGAAACTTTTTTTTTATATTAGAGATGGGGAATGGGGAGAGGGAGGAGGGGGCACGAATGCGGGTGCCAGCCGGAGCCACATGGGAAAAGTCTATCGGTCAAACCGATCGTCCGACCGCAGTCTGTTGACAATCCCAGCCAGACGCCAAAGTTTTAAGAATACAAAATTGATAAAATAAATAACTAAATTGGAACCCATCGAAATGCACATTTGAAATGTTTTACCTACCACGAACAAAACGCAGTTTTGTCAATAATTTTGGTAATACGATACTTTTTGGCCATATTGTAAATAATGACTGTGATCGATGACGTTACGAACAACTCGAACAAACGGGCGGAAGTACTAAAATTGTATCTAAGTATTATCATAAAGTTCAAGCTGTGCTTTGGCTTAGTAGATCAGCAATAGAAACGTACCTAATACTGGCATTACGATGATCTATAGATTCTGTGGAATATCCGAAGTACACAAACTGCTTATAAACAATAATAATTTACTTAATATGACAATTACCGGCTTTCAGGAAATGGTTAACAAGTATTTTATTGTTTATATAAATACTACATTGTGTGAGTGTTCCATATCTATAAGCTGAAGTGATCCAATGAAAGAAAGTTAAAACAAAAACCTTGTTTGCTTTGCTTTAATGCAAGCTGTTGACTTCCGTCCCTGGCGTGTGTTTGTCTATATATAAAATAAATATTAACCGGCTTCAAGCTTGAAGTTCGGAATGTATATCAGGCAAAATTAATTATATGCGCAACACAAAAATCCACTCGGATCTATTTATTCATATCATCCAGTGCTATAACTCGAAAGTAAACAAATACGACATACGTCTAAAGCAAACAACTGGTTAAAAAGTTCTACAAAATAAGAAGAAGAAAAAAATGAAAAACTTGGAGACAGAGAATATCGAACTTGGGGGGCCTTCAGGGCTTGATTGGATCTACAATGGGGTTGACAGATATCACAGATGTGACTACAATCATATACATTACGAGCCACATATAATGATGAATTGGTTGAGTCATGATTTCCGACTCAGCGCTGATTTGCATACAGGTACAAGTATGGCCAGTGGCGGTACCGGTTTTATTTTCTAAACTTGAACACAGACCACAATCGACTTCATTGCAATGGCAAATGGAATTAATTATGGTATCGTGTCGACGTGTACGGCGCCTGTGATCACCTACAGCTCCTCTATTGTAACTCACCCCAGTTCCAAACTCCAAACTCCGAGCTCCAAGCTGCAAGCTTCAAGCTTCAATCTTTGAGCGTCAGCCGAATGGAGTTCAAAGCGAGCTTCGCGACTCGACGAAATGCTGGCAAAGGCCCGCCTAAGACCTAAAAACCTAAACACGTTTAAAGCCAAAGAGCTGTTTTTCCTGGCCAGGTCTATGTGGCTGTAGCTGTAGCTGTAGCTGTAGCTGTATCTGTATCTGTATCTGTATCGGCATCTGTATCTGTACCTGTAGAGTATCTGTATCTGTTACTGTAACTGTATCTGTGACTGCACACATTCGTCCGTTGGCTGAAAGTCGTTGCCGATCGGGCGTTGCATGCAACTCGAGTTGACACCCACGCAATTTGTGGCACACAACTTCGCGTCTGGGCCGAAGCAAAACCTATCTCATGGATACACGATAAGTATCTAAATAATATCTATGGCCGGGGTGGGGTGTGAATGCATTCGTATTCGTACGTCTAATTAAACGTCTTATATGCCAGTTTTGTATTTACACGTATAGTATATTCACTCGATATGGTCATACCTTATAGATAAATGCCATATTTTTTTACTTTTTTTTTTTTTAATTTTTTGCTAGCAATTTAACTGCGCATTTGCATTTGCAAACAATTCTAGAAATGTGCGATCGGATGCTCTACTGTACAGTAAAATTCACTTAAAAGCTGACTGTTTACCACATTGCCCGACTCTGATAAATATTTTTTTATTTTTTATTTATTTGGTTTAACCGAAAACCCAACCATTCGGAATTGGGTTCAGATTGCTAGAGAGAGGGAGTAGGAGAGAGAGAGAGAGAGAGAGGTACATAATTTGATCTCTACTTGGGTCGAGTATATTGCTTGCTATTGACCGGACTTGTATATACGTATATATATGTATGCGTATCTATGTGTGTATGCATATGTACAAACGTCATTCGTAATAATATTTATGCATATTTATTCATATGTTTATGGCTCTGGTCTGCGTGCCAGGCGCCTTTGCAATACGAGAAACTAGAAATCTAACCCAAGTTTCCCAATAGTCGTCGTTAATAGTTTTGGCCTGTCGCTGGAGCACGTCTCGAGAACTGACAATCTACATTGCGGTATATATAATCATATGTACTATATGTAATGCTAATGCCCTTTGACAGTACTCTAAAACAGAGAACTTATTGCTTGTTCGCTCCGATTAGGTTTTACAAATATTCCCTCTGAGTGCGACAAACTCTAGATTAGTCTTTAATTTAATGAATGTAAATTCTGATAAATCAATAATTTGGATATTCCAATACGTATAGCAAATGTCGATGTACTGTCTTGATTATTCCAATTTGCAATTATTTAAAATTAACAAATATAATATCAATCGCAAATAAGGTTTAACTGACTCGAAGGGGAAAGTACCTGAATTGTAATCTGGAAAGAAAAGTAAGTAATTGTTTGACAACTTTTGGCAAATACTGACTAACAAGTTGAAAATATCTAAAGATTCATGAGTTGTTTATCAACAAATGTTGCTGTTGCTATAGCTGATAAGTAAACAGTTCCAAATAAAACCGATCACAGCTGGTAGAAATCACCCACCAATTCGCACTCCAGCTTCGAGGGTATTATATATGCCAATGAGATTAGCATTCGGATCTGAAATCCATGATGTCAACTCTTTGCCTCAATCTGTGCTAATTGGGTGCATCAACAAAACACCTACCAAGTGCCTAATTTAACGTTGTCTTTTATGCCAACGCTGATGAAGATCGATGCACGTCATCAGCTTCTTATTAGACGGATGCTTAAACGAATCTCACATATAAACATTCACAACCGGACCTCCAGTACACTTCGATCCGAACTGTTGGACATGTGGGTTCTGTGGTTTCAGTGGGTTTCCCTATCGTACTCTTGGCTCGTACTATTGATTCAATAAACGCATTTTGTTTTGTTATCTTCTGGTTACGGTGAGATAAGATAAGCTTTCATATCGGTGGCATTCTTGGTATCGAAATGAATTTCATGAGTGTTTCATATTCACTTACAGGAAGTCAAAAGGGCTTAAAACGTGCAATGGCGAAATAGTTGTCTGTTAGAGTCCTTGTTTAAGCCTTTTGTTTCTCTTCCGTTTCAGTTAGCGAACAATCAACATGGGTCGCCAGTCAAGACTGGTGTTGCTCCTGGTCATCTCTCTGGGTGTGCTGCATCTGAGCAACTCGATCGAGTTTCAACCAGCGAATGCTGCTAAAATATTACGAGATGCTGAGCTGAGCGAAGAACTCTTCTCCGAGGAGGAGCTGGATGCCAAAAAGCCCCTCATTAAAATATCCACGCCCAAGGTGAAGGAGGTGCCCGTTGATGCGACTACAACAAGGGCAAAGAAATCGGAGGTCAGCGAGGAGACATTGAATGACTTGATGGAGGCAGCTAAGCACAGCTCCGCCCTGGCTAAGGATATACGCTTCAACAAAATGCTTCCGAACCGCATCAAGCCAGAAAATGCGACAGTTAGCAAGAATGGAACCGACGAGAATTACGAATACGATGAGAACTACGAGTATGACTCTTATAGCTACGACAGCTCTGAGTCCGAGCTGGACGATGAGGATTCCAAGGATACGACCACCGTGCGACCCAAAAAATCCAAGCCCAGCAAGACGTCCGCACCCAAGCTGAAACCCATTGAAGAAAGTACCTCCACCAAGCCGAAGGTAAATCCTAAAATTCCGTTTTTGGAATTCCTAATCACTTATTATAATTGTAAATTCATGAATTCAGGCCAAGAACGGCAAGGACATCAATGCCGATGTAAATGGAAACAATATTGACGTTAACTACGAGGAGTACGATGATGATGATGACGACGACGATGATGATGATGATGACGAGTAAGTCAGAAATTATTTAGATAACATATGACCTCATAAAGTGCGTTATCTTTATAATGACAACGAGCTAAGGCTCTCCGTCCGTCTTTGTTTTAATAGCTATTTTTTCAATGTTTTGTTGGCTTGTAAACATTTACAATATAAATTAATCTTCTAGCTCCGACGATGACGATGAGGCGGACAAGATGGCGGATGAGGAGGAGGTTGTCTTTAGCGAGAATGTGCCTTGTCCCAGATACTGCACATGCTCCCGTAACATTAACAGCTACCTGGTGGCCACCTGCAGCAGGTTTGTCGATTAAATCCATATATTATACTCGGTAGATTACCCGTTCGTATTTCTCTTCAGACTGGACTTGGGCACACAAAAGTTCGGCTCGGATATCACTGATTTGGTGGTTGCCAATGTGGGTCCGAAATATCCAATCCTACTGGTTGAAAATTTCTTCAAGCAGCTAGGCCTCAAGTCTGTTGCCTCCATCAAGATCGCCAATTGCACCATTGAGTATACGCACCCACTGGCTTTCTTCGGCTTGAATAATCTCTATGCCGTCAACATGACTGATGTGGGTCTGACCAATATCAACCCAGACGCCTTTGCCATGAACAGGAAGCTTCGTATGCTCACCATTTCCGGAAACGATCTGAGCAGCATGTCCACTCTCCCTTACTTGCTGAAGGTATGTTTTAAACACTCCAATAAATTAGTCCTTGACTCACGATGTACTTTCCCTTTAGTCTTCCAGCATTGAGGAGCTGGACTTTTCGCGAAACAATCTGATGGAACTGAATCCAAACGCCTTTTCAAAGCTCACCAACATTATCTATATTAACCTGTCCCAGAATAACTTGCAAAAGATACCCGAGAAGGTATTCAAGCCAGTTGATACAATTGAAGAGCTGGATCTGTCCTACAATTCACTAAAGGAGCTCCCAGCCAACGTGTTTAACGGCACTGCTTTGTCCATATTGCATCTGAAATATAACACCTTCACGGGCGATTTGCACTTTGGAACTGAGGACCTTCAGCAGTTGGACTTGAGCTTCAATTCCATTACCCATGTGCCACACAGCATGTTCGACAAAATGCCCGGCTTAACTAATCTCAATCTTAAGGGCAATGCCATCACCAAAATTCAACCGGAATCGTTCCTTCTGCTGAAGAGCTTGCGTCATATTGATTTGTCCATGAACGAACTGGACCAGGTCTCCAGTATGCTCTTCTTCAAGAACTCAGAGCTGGATGTAATCCGCCTGAATGACAATCCAAAATTGAGCCAATTGCCAACAGATGGTTTCCTCAGCTACAATGGTTTCTTCACCGTCTACTATTTGGATCTTTCAAACTGTGCCATTACCGCTCTAGGACACCAGACCTTCTCGACCATGCCACACTTGACGACACTGAAAATGGCCTGGAATAACATTAACAACTTGCCCCACGACATTTTTTCGAGTCTGAAAAAACTCATTGACTTGGACTTGAGCAACAATTTGATTTCCCATTTGGATGATCTTGTTTTTATGGAAAATAATGAGCTGACTAAGCTTAACCTGGCCGGAAATCCTCTTACCAAACTATCTGTAAGTCTCTTCATGCCTCTCCATCAGCTGCGATCTTTGGACGTGAATGACTGTGAACTGACTTCGTTGCTGGCTGACAAGGAACTGGGCGTCGATTACAAGTTCTTTGATACGTTGCGTACATTTAATGCATCAGGCAATCTGATAAAGCGCATTTCCGTCGATGATGTGAAGAGCTTTAAGGAGCTCCGCTCATTGGATATCAGCCACAATCCTTTGAAGTGCGATGCCAACTTCCAGCAATTCTTAATCTACGTAACGCTGCAAACCCATATGTTGCCCAACAAATTCTCCTTGCTCTCTAAACTGACCGACGGCGAAAATCTAATCGGTTGGTCGGAAATCGACAGTCAAGCCAGTTGGTCGGAGTTAGCCGAAGAGGTGTGCAAGCGCAACAGTACTGTGCGCGATGAGGAAGTGGATCTGGAGAAGCGCATAGAGATGAGCGAAAAGAAACTGGACGATGACGAAAAGAATTTGCTTAGTGTTTTGGATAACCATTTGGTAGATAAGATTCTTCAAGGTAAAATGCAGAAAATAATGATGGGCTCGTCTAACACTGAAAATGACAAGAATGACAAGGATGACAAGGATGACAAGGACGATAAGGACGATAAGGACTCGGAGAGTGCCGAGGAAGGCTTAAATAATGGCGGCGAAGAAAAGGAAGAATATGAATACGATGACAATGACAATGACAGCGAGTACGACGACAGCGAAGATGAAGATGAGAAGGAGAACAAAAAGATTGATGCGCAAAATGCCAAAAACGCATTCAAGAAATACTTTGAATCCGAGGTAATGCAGAAGAACAAGGATCATGGCGTTAAGGTTGAAGCAGTTGAATTATCGAAGGAGACCAAGGATAAATTCTTGCTGGGTATGCAACACATAGAGGACTAATTTTATATTGTATTTTATTAATTACCTATTATTTATTATAGACAAGTTCGGCATGGACAGCAACGAGTTCAACAGCGACGAGGAGGAGATCATCATTGAGCGTGGTCACATCTACTACAACTTCTCCAACTATCTAATACCAACCATATTGATGGGAACCTGCCTATTGGTGATCCTGATGGGCCTCGTCAAGTTGGTGGTCATGGTTCTGCGCAAGCGCGGGGAGCGCTATCGTATGGCAATATTGGCATCGAAGAACTCCTTCGTGTACCAGAAACTCTCCGAGGACATCGTGAAACCGACTAGCAAGGAGGCAAAACAACCAAAGGTGCACCGATACGCACCAATCAATCAGGTCTAAGTCCGTACCGCACAGTTAACAGCTCCGAAGACTTCGTTGAGTGCGGAGCGGAGCGCGGTCGACGAGTGTGTTGCACTGTTTTTTTAATTTATAAGTTAATTCATAGTTAAACACGTGGAAATTGCAAACAACATAAAATACAAATTACAAAACCCGTTGAATAAGCGGTTCGACTCGCACCTCAAATTCCAGCTCGAGTTCAAGTTGAGCCGTTTTTCAGCACTGGCAGTAAAAAGAGAGCGCGTGAAAAAGTATTAGATAAAACTGAAAGAAATACTGAGAAATTCCCCATTATAATAGCTATCCATCGATACACATAGCAAATAGTTGTTGTTCTACTTATATTCGGTTACAGCCACCGATGGCAAAAGGCAGAGATCCCGAGCGAACAATTAGCAACCGTTTCGATAGCAACGGACATTTAACTGATTGATTCGCCGTATTATATTTCATATCCTGTTGGCATATGAATCATGCATGCATATTGTCAGATGCTTTTTGTATACTTTTGAAACAGTTTCAAGATTTAGTGCCATTTTGCCGAAATTCATATTATATTAAAGTCAAGCCAAGCGAGTGAGCGAGCGAGCGAGCGAGCGAACGATAGAGAGAGAATGAGAGAGTTAGAGTGAGGGGATATATATATTTTTAAACTTACAATCAGTCATAATGGAACGGTTGGGCAAAATATATGGATATGTAAAAGTGGATCGGAACCTGTTAGACTCCTTAAAAATAACTTTTGATTTAAAATCTGGACAAGATAAGAGGATGCAGAGCAAATTAATTACTACGTTAAGTCTTTTATTATTATTCTATCAATCAAATCAATTACAACTACGACTTTCACACATATTCTGAAATCAATAAATTATTTTAACCAAAACGAACTTAATCTTTACATCATAGAGATTAACACCTATTTGAACAATAAATACACTTATTTATGAATTGGACTTGAGTAATTGTAATTTTCAAATAAAGAGTTTCCTCAATTTTCATTTACATTTTGTGTTAACATCTTTTTTTATAAGGTATTTAATATACAATACACAAACCACAGGGTATGGGGAAGTTCATCAACTATTCCTGTACACACTCCAACGAGATTGTTTACGTTTCAAACATAGCTGTCGCCAAAATAATTGAGCGAGCTCTGCGATCTCCTGCTCCTTCTGGAGATCTTCAGCTATCTGTCGCCACATACTCTCGAATCCACTGTCACATGGACTTCCGATATGATTGTGGTGGAACAATTTCCCAATGCCGGTTAATTCGTACTGCAGTCGTAGGTCGTCTGCGATCTCCAACCACATTCTCTCAAATTCCTTATCAAATCTCTTTCCCAAAAATGTACACTCACAGCTATAGTCGCACATCGAGTTCAGCTTTATACATATACTGTATTTATGCTCGCGTAACTTGAAATGTCAATATCCAACTGACTGTTGGCTCGAATTAGACGACGAGCTATCCGTAGACCATCTCGTCTTAAGCATAAATTCTGCTGCATCTGCAAATACTCAACTTAAAGTTCAAGAGAAGCCGAGTAGAGAGAAGCCAGAATACGATCCGTACCCTCTACTTTTATGTAAACAGAGAGTTTATGGAGTTTTTAATGCTACTTTTAATGCAATAGTATTGAATGAGTGCAATATGACTACAAAGTGGACAACATTTCAATGCTGAGCTCTCGTGAAAAATACAATTCCTGAGAGATATTACTTATATGATTAGGGAACGTTGTAAAAACTGTGGACATTCAATAATATAAAATGCAAGAAAAAATAAATTTATTTTTTAAGTCAGTAACTTTAAAAATGTACCTAAAGTAAACGTTTTTTATTTTTAGAATAAAATCCAGCAATCGATGTTATTCTATGATTAATGGTGAACTAGTTCAGTTCCGACGCAGATTATTTATCGAAATCCCTGAAGCTTGCGTTAATGCAGCCAACTTCATTTAAAAGATCCGTTAGTTAAATTTGCGTGAAAAGAATTGAGAGGTAAGTGCAATTGATTTCTGCTTTAATAGACCTGCATTGAGTTCTCAAAAAGTCCGGCTAAATCTTCCTGTGTTTGTGCACGGGGAGCCATTTTTGTAATCCGTTCCTGGGGCAAGGCTCCTTTGACAAGAGCTGGAATGTCGCTGCTGGTGAAGCCAAGCTCCCGAAGGCCATTTTCTATACCTGCCCGCTGCATGTACCCGCGCACAGTGTCTCCCAAAAGGCGACCAGCATCACCAGGTTTTACTCCAGTCACGTCGGCTCCTAGGAACTGAGCTGCTTCTAAATGGCGCTCTGGGCATGCGGCCGACGTAAATTCAAAGACAGCCGGCGCACTCATTACGACGGAGAGGCCGTGTGGAATAAGAGCGTGTTCGCCGGTGTAACCAGCTGGCTTGTAGTTACGCACGTGACCAGAGATGGGGTATGAAAGGCCGTGGCAGAGGTGCACTCCTGCATTGCCAAAACCAACGCCAGCCATGGTTGAGGCGAGATGCATGTTGGAGCGAGCCTTCAGGTTATCGGGCTGATATATGGCATCTATAAAGTTGTTTCGTATAATGTCGAGTGCAAATTTCGCCCACACATCTGAAATGGGGTTTCGTCCCTGATACGTCGGGCGCAGACTTGGATCGGCTGGCGCTGGACCGCGTTCGCGGTAGTCGACAGCAGTGAAACTCTCCAGAGCATGGCAAAACACATCGAATCCGGCGAACGCCATAACCCGCTCCGGCTGCGTAAGAGTGTGCAAGGGATCAACAATAGCTGCGTATGAGAAACAAACGTCAAGTCGAGAATGTGAATAATCGCAAATTGAAACTTGCCCAAGGTTGGCTTCAAATATTTGCTTGAGATGCCTGTTTTGGCATGCAAACGTTTGTAGTCGAATATTGCCACTCCAGTGGTCTCCGATCCAGTTCCGGATGTTGTGGGCAGCGCAATGAGTGGCTTAAGCTTAACGGAAATCTACGAGAACCATGAAACCATGAACCATGATCTAGAATAATTGCAAACAGACATGGCTTGCCTCTTTGGCTTTTCCAATGGGTGCGTTGACGTAGTCAAGCAGCTCTGCCTCTCGGTCGCTGCAAAAGAGATTTGCCACCTTTGCAGTATCCATAGCTGAGCCTCCTCCAATGGCCACAAAGGCATCGAACTCTTGGCTACGCGCAAATTGAGCGGCGTGCCAAAAGCTTTCATCTGTTGGTTCCACACGAGTCTCGTCGTACACTTTGTAGTTGATTCCATGACGTGCCAACGAGTCCAGAGCAACACGTACGGAAGGTAACTTCGCCACATTCTTATCAGTCACCAGGCAAACATTTCGAGCGCCCCAGTTTCTCAAATCGGCTCCCAGCTCTGCGCTGACCCCTGGTCCAAAACGCACTGTCGACGCGGACATCTGTCCCAAAAAAAGACCTGATAAGTTTTTCAGCATTCTGTTGGACTTTGTCCATCCCAATCTTACTTCAAATGCATATTCTTTGGGCCCCGTTTGGGTTGTGGCTGCTCCAGCTGATCCATAATTATGCGAGTGGGCTGGACATTTGCAGCTGAAAATGTTCAGATTAGCTGCTGGTATTCATACTTATTGGGCTTATATAATTTACGAGTTGGTAACGATCGTGTTGATCAAATTTAAAACGTTTTTGCGCGACATCTTCAGAAGTACAAATAATCCTCCTATCAGCTGTTGTTTTTTAACTGTTAACGAGAGTCTTGGCAGAGCTGCCAACTCGGGTCACTGTTGATCGACGATAACAGGCACAGTTAATCGAACAAATTTGCATATCGATAATTATAACGTTTACTTTTCTTTTATTGCAGTTCAAATTGAATTAAAAATATCAAAATGTGTGATTACGAGCACGAATACTCCTTCACCTTTGATGAGAGCGCATTTGAAAATGAGCTTGCGGGCCGGCCGTGGGATTCCGGCTTTGAGAGTCTGTGGCAGCGCATCGGCGAGGAGCTACGGCGGGAGCAGGAGGCTAACGAACTTGATAACATATTCCAGGAGAAGCTTATCCTGCAATACGGATCACAAATGGACTCCTGTGTATAATTTGCATTTATATTTTTTGTATGTTGTAATCGTTAAGTTAACTGCATTTTTGAGAAATGCCTAATTATTTAAGATATTGTTTGTACAGTCGTCAGAATCTCAAATAACGTTCGTTATTTGGTTATTTAATTGGAGATAAACTCTGTTGTAATTTCATTCATATATGAAAATTTATTCAGAACGAGCATTTCAATTTTCTCGTTAATCAAATCATTTAATATATCGATCGCATTAGACCAAGCTAACAAGCACTGTATGATGCTGTATATTATATACATTCATTTGTAAATTTGATATATATTTAAATATTAATGTAATTTCGTTTTCACAATATTTGTGCTTCGAGTAACCTAGTGATCAGTATTACTAAAAACGATCTCATGTACAAAAATAAACATTTTCCGCGAATATAAATTGACTATAATTATCAAGAAGACAGTTGTAAACGTCAAGTTTGACATTTACATATAGATATGTCGCCCGTAACGATCCCACGCCGTGAAACAATTGTCACTGGTTTGCAATGTGAAAAAAACAATTGTTCAATGTTGTTGAAGTCAATTACCTAAATGGTATGTCCGCCCATATTTATCGCGTGATTTACAACTCAATTTTCGAAATCGCACTTCTTGATCTTAGAACATAAACAACACTAAACGATGTTGATAGATATTCCCATGCCCATTTACACCAACATATGATCCGTTGGCCATAAAAGGGGCGCTTCGTTGGATCAGTGATCAGTTTGCAGCCAGCTAAGCTTCCAATACTTACGATTTCACTATGAAGTGGTTCAATTTGTTCCTGGTACTCAGTGTCTTGGCTTTGATCGGTGGCATTGGCACCTTGACTGCCGCGGAGCCTTTGCCACAGCCGGGTCCGGAGCCTAAGGGACGACCCCATACAACTCGTCGGCCGAGGAACGAGAACGATGAGGATCGTCGCTAGCAGCCGAATCCCATTAATTGCACCAAACAGAAACCGATTCGAGATCCACAAACGCAGAAAATTTTGGTTACGGTGAAATGTTACGGATTGGAAAAAATGCGTTTTGTTGAAGTTTTGCTTGTGTGACATTTTTATATAATGTATTGCACCCCTACTTAAAGTTCAGCCCAAATATTCAATTAGTTGCATCAATAAAATATAAATAATCACGTTTTTAATCATTCGTTTATTCGTTTATATTACCTGTTTTTGTAATTGTAATGCTAGAGTTAAATTGGTCTGCTTAAAAATAAACATCTCATATTATTGATACAATATATAATATGCTTCAGGAGTTCTATTGATAGGAAGGATATCAGAGAGATATACATATATAAATGTTGGAAAGAAATAACATTTTGACTATTGCAGATTAAGTTAGCTGTGAATTGATTTGTTGGAAATTACATACAATTGGGGGTATTAAATATTTGTATTCTAAACTTATATTTATAGCCATTTACAGTTTGCACAATTCGAATTGATTTATTTAATGGGATTCACAATTGCTTAGCTACGGATACTTTGTTTGTTAGTTCGGTTGTTTGGTTTGGAGCTTACAAAATAATTTTCATTTATCTAAATTTGCAATTACGTTTAGTTACGGGAATAATTTCAAATCCAATTCGCTGGCATTTAAATTTATTGCCACTCGCCTTTTCATTTTGCATTCATTTTCCATTTTGGGGAATTGAATTAAATTTAAATTTGAAAATAAATGTACAATTAATTCAGATTTTATTAGGCTAATAAAGTTGTTTAATTGTTTGTAGTTGGAGCTTATTTTCGCGCTCTGTGGTTAATTAATTCAATTAATTAAATGTTTTCACTTAATTGAGTGAATAGAACTTATCCTACATTCAATAAATATGCATTTATGTTTGTTCTGTTCTGTAGTTTCAAATCTGATTTTATCAAATATGCTTAGTTTTTGCTCTTTGTCTGTGTGTGTCTTTGTATCTTGTTATATGTATCTGTTGAGTTGTTCACCGTTATGCCTTTCGAGGTGGGTCTTGAGTGGAATATAATAAAAATATATGTATAATTGAATCCATCATCTTGGCTTTCTTGAATCTTAAAACTTATCACTTTATAGGAAAATATATGAAACTATGATGAACATTAACTTGGAGCAATCATAAAATAAAATCTAGAAACTGTCAGGAGGTTCATTCAGGTGACTCAGAGGAGGCAGATATGCCGCCCAGGCTGCCGCTGGCTGCCACTCCGATGTCGCTGATGCTCTTCACCCGGCGACTGTTCTGCTCGTACAGCAGATGGGAGTCTAGTCCATGGGGGTCAAGGATGCTGGCCAAGGGTGGAGCACTCACGCGATGCCCGGCCGGCGGCGGGCCGTAATTGGAACCGGGAGGAGGCGGCGGTGCCGTTGTGGGTGGCGGTAGAAAGTGGTGAGGCGGATGGTGGTGATGGGAATGCATTTGCTGATGGGGACCTATGGTAGCATATATTCCTCCGCCGCCCTCGCTGCTGCTGTACGATGGCGTTGGGGAGGTGGAGTTACCGAAGGAGCTGCGATCGCCGGCGCGATGGGATTTGCTGTTGAACCGAAAGGCTTTTGAAAGAGAACTCTGCAAGAGAAACGCCCATTAGAAGATTAACTTAATAGTAATATAATTAATATAATTTCTATTACCTGAGATCCTTTCCATGCCGAAATCTGTAAAGTGCAAAAAGGGGAGACAGAACAAAGTGTTTAATTAAAGTTAATTCAATTATATTTATAGGCAGCCGCCCAACCTCCGAATGCCAATTATTATTTTATTTATCTTCGATTTGTCGTGAAACTTCTGATGTCGTTGTTTTAATAAAATGTTAATTAGTTGTCAAAAATTAAACAAACGGACTCTTTGACAAATAAAAGAGCTCAATTTAAACAGTTTTTTTTATTTATTTTAATTAATTTCCATATTTGGTGCATTTCACAAAATGTTCATTAATTGTTACTTACTTGCAATAACTACGTTTTGTGTATGGGGTTATATTATATATATATATATATGTATATTTATACATATATATATTTACTTTTTATTATATATATGTATGCATGTATGTTCGTAGCCCTTGGGCAGTTCTATATGTGCGTGCCATTACTTTCCGCCCATCGAATTGTATTTCTTTATTTCAATGTTGTTTGAGTTACGTGTTTAAAAGTTAAATTTTATTACTAAATGTGCGTTTTGCAACACTGCAGAATCATACAATGCTTTTTATCACTTAAACACGTTACATATATAATATATACCATTAATAGACCCTAAATAATTGAACTAGCTAATTTTAAATTATTCCTCTACGTTTTTAGACCAAAACACACGCCATGCAAATTTTCTTTCAAGAAGAAAAGCACTGAAAAATGTTTTTTAACATATACTCGTTAATATAAATATCTATACCATAAATCGCTAATAATACCGTTATAGTTCCTTATTAATATGTTTACATATTTCAGATTCCTTTTAGTTATGATTAAATATGTATTTTTCTTTTTTATTGAATAATTTTCGATTCTTGATCTTTAATAAGCATGCGAAAGTATAACAAAAGAATGACAAAAAGTATGAGAAATAATGAATCCTACGTGTATGTTATTAATGGATATATGTTTATATTTATTTCGAACTGTATTTTGCTTTGGTATATTCTGAAGATTAGTTTAGGTTGTATTTATACTAAGAAACATCGTTGTACTGTGTGCTCAAAATACTTTTGAGAAGTGGTCAAATGTCTGTCGAATGTTGTTTTTGTGGAAAATTGTAAAATGGGGAATTGAACAAAAGGAAAAACTACTTTTATCCTTGACATTCTACACAAGTACTGAAAGCGACAAAAATTAATATTAATTTATTAAAGGCATAGACACAGATACAGATATAGAGCGAGATAGACAGAGAGACAGTGATAGAGAAAGAGACAACAAAAGCTTCACGTCAAATCAGGCTAAGATAAATATAGAGGCAGAAAATTGATTTATTTGTATTTTCAGCTATTTTTTTTTGTATGTTCTCTCAATTCGATGTGTGCAGACAATATAGCGATAGTCATAATATATATATATATATATATATATATATGTATGTATGTATATATATTGGGTATATGGATGGATGTATGTATGCATGTATATTAATGGATTGATTATTGTGGATTTGGACTTACCCGCAAGCTGCCGCTCGATCGCCGATCTGTTGTGGCATAGTGCTGAAGTCCGCCGGGTCCAGTTAGGGGCACTATGCCGCAACCGGAACGAATGCCTTGACCCAAAGTTGCTCTACACAACAAACATTGCAATACAACCGGATTGTTTTCGTATAGGTGTGTGTGTGTGTGTGTGTATGTGTGTGTGTGTAGAGGGGGTGTATTTGTGTTTGTGCATGTGGACAATTTTGTTGCATTTGGCACAAAAGTAAAATAGACACAGTTAAGAGCAGAGAACGGGGGCAGGCAGAGACAGAGGCAGAGGCAGAGGCAGAGAGAGAGAGAGAGAGAGAGAGAGAGGCGTGCAGGCAGACGTAAAGGCAAGCACACATATACACACACACACGCACACAGAGATGCCAACAGCGATGATGTAGTTGTAGTAGTAGTAGTAGTTGTGATAGTTGTTGTTGTTGTTATTGTAGGCATATCGTGTCAATATTGTTATAGTTGTTGTTGTTGTTGTTGTTGTTGTTGTGTTGTATAATGCATTATTGTAAACAATCAAGACAAGGATAGCAACAACAAGCCGTTGAATTGAATTGAATACCAAATAGAAAGAAATATATGAAAATATAGAAAGTAGAAAAGAAACAGGACAAAGACAAAATGGTTAATAAAATCGAGAGAGATTCGTGTATAATCGAAATCATTGTGTATTTGCATAATTGACTACTTGTAGCGTAAACAACAAAAATAGGATTAAGATTTATATATATATATATATATATATACATATGTACATATATATATATGTATGTATGCATGTGTATGATCTGGGGGCGGTCCGACATCATAAAATATAAATACACTAATTACTCGCTTTGAATAAAGTGAAATAAATTGAAATCAAATGTGTGTGAGTGTGTGTTCGAATATAGAAGAAGAAGAGGAAGAAGCATTTGCTTCATTCACATCAAATATACATATATATACTTTGGTATGTAGATTATATGAATAGTGGACAACGAGTAGGCTAAGATCTACAAAACATTGACATATTTATTAGACAAAGTATTCTAGTTTTTTTTTTGTTTTTTTTTTTACCCGAAAATAAGTTGAGTTTTACTTACAATTGACATTGCATTTTATTCTTAACAAATGGCTCAATGAAGACTTGGCAGATACATGGGAATTTTTGGGGGGTGGGATACGGAAGGGTGGATGTTGTACAAAGTATAACTAACAAATACATACATATGTAGGTACTACGAGTATATCAATTCGAAATGTGGTTTGCGGCATTTGAGGCGCACAAAAGTAGGCAACATCGAGAAGAAAACAAGCTAGTGTGTACGTATGTATAAATATATATATATATATATATGTGTATATATGTATTGGTACGGTTGTGAATGCACTATGTATATATGTATACATGTATTTATGTGTGTATGTATGTATGTATGTATGTATATGGTTTTCTTATTGGTTACTTAAGCTGTGTTCAATGTCTTAGCGGAAATTGTTTGTTTTTCATACGCATTCATAATACATATATGTATGTCTGTTTGTATGCATGTGGGTAGAATGTTCGGTTAATGTATTCTGTATCACAGTGGACGGCTGTCCACATTAGTTACAACGGCTTCTGAGCCCAGTTTGTGTTTTACGATCATGTAGTATGTATGTATTTATGTATATCTATTTATACATCAAGGTTTGTATCTGGTATCTGATTTCTATAAATCGCATCTGTGCTACTTAAAGAGTCTCTACATAATTATACGACTGGCCCACTACACCTAAGCATTTGAAAGTTATCTCAAAGATCTGTGAAATCTTATTCTGGGAGTGCGAATAACATCGATATAATGAAATACTATATTAGGCTTAAATGCAAAAAGTTCAGTTGTGTAATACGTATATATTTATATATGGTATATATGTATGTATGCATGTATGTATATATTAAATGCTGTCTTAAGCGCTCCTTATAGATAGCTACAAAGCATACACCGATATCGCGACTCGATTTTGTAGTATATATATATATATATATATATAATATGGACATATCGATAGTGCAAAGCTCCTCAGATTTTCGATATGTGGTATTTATTGATAAGCTATAGTATTTCACTCTCTTTGTTTTACTTTATCTTTCAGTTGGGTCTCGGGTTTTCGGGGTGGGTTTATACTGATTAAGATTCCCTACGAGTATTTCGATTCTTATGCATAAGTAACCTTTTTTTCTGCTTTCTTTTTTTCTGCTTTCTTTTTTTCTTTCTATATATATATATATTAATTATTTGTTGCCTTACTAAGAGTATTTTTTATTGTTTTTTTCTTTTAGTTATTTATGACGATTTGATTAGCGCTGTGCTCCAATTATTGTTCTCTTCCTAGAAATACAAATCAGCTTAGCTAAATATAATTAAATATTGAATCGAGTTGAATCCCATCGAGTTACAATTGATTACAAATACACATTTTGCCATTTTTGTTTTTTTTTTTTTTGGGAATGTGATTTTGAATTGGATTTGAATTGATTTTTTTTAAATTTTTGTATCTTTAATTTTTGTTTTGTGATTTTGTTTTTGATTTTGATTTTGATTTCGATTTTAATTTTGATTTAATGGCCCTGCAATTTGGCCAATTGCCGGGAGTTTTCCATTTGAAATTCTTCCATTTGACAGTATATAATGTATCTGCATTGGGGCAAAATAGAAAATATGTAGATATATATCGAGATGTTGGAAGAGAAAAGAGAGAAAAATAAGGCACAAGCCAATTAGTGCGTTATTTGACGGCATTTCAGACATGCTCTAAAACACGCACACAAACACGCCACAAATGCATGTATGTATGTAATTATATGTATATATATATATATATGTATACCTACACACACACACACACACACATACACGCACACACACATATATATATACGTTGACTATATAATAGATACACACAGGTACGAGAAGACAGAGAATAGATAATTATGCAGCTAGTGTGTGGAAACGTATGACGGCGCATGAATATAAATATATATATGTATGTATATATACTGGATTTTTAATATATGTAGACCAAAATGAATTGTCATCAGTCCACAACTACAGCAACAATCTCTGGACTATTTCCACACAGAATTACGATGATTGTTAAGAGCGCCGACTGAGCTTTGGATGATGAATGTACGAGAATATGCAAATTAGTGGGAAATCAAGAAAAGCGTGTAACTCTCTAATGCATCTGTGTGTATGTCTGTGTGTTTGAATGAAGTGAATGATGAGACACACAAATGTATGTAAATATTTGAATATTGACAGAAAAAGTAACCCAGCTATAGATAAAGAGCTAAACTTCTTCGCCATTAACTGTCTCGAATATATCAAAATTAATATCTCTCAAAAATTTTTCAAGTTTTTTATGTTAATTATTTATGTATATGTTATATATCTTTATTATGGCTGACACTCAATAAAAATTGACTGCTCTAACTTTAAGTCCTACACTATAATAATGATGATGAGGATGATGATGATGATACGAATGATGGTGTAGAAGAGTTCGATGATGTGGATGATTAAATGTGTGTGATGAAGCATGCAAAAATGATGATGGAAACCAAATCAATGAAATAATGAGCACAATAGCAATAAAAACCAAATTTGAATTACTAGCATGTACGATTATGTAACTGACAATGGGGGAAAAATGCAAAGTACAATAACCGAATCAAATGTGAACGAAACAATATAAATTCCAATCAAATTGGGAAAAGGAATCAAAACGCTGTTTAACGCTACATACTTATGCATATTAGTAGTAGTAGTAGTAGTAGTAGTAGTTGTAGATGGGATTGAGGGGTCTTGGCATCGAAATGGAATCCGAAGCCGAAACCAAGCTTCACATGGGGGACACACACGCATGATGTGGAACTGTGGTTGGGCGAGGGGTGCACACTCACCTAGCGGGCAGGATGAGGGCATCGAATTCCGTGTTTAGATGTCGTCGTATTATGTTCTTCGATGGCGGAATGCCCAGGGCCGTAGCCATGGTATCGCCCGAAAATGATGGCTCCAGCACCACCAGCCCGCCATGAACGCCGCTGTCTGCAAGTGGAACAGGAGACAAGGATTCAGCTCAGTTGCCGATTGAAACCCAACACTGGAGTGCTTAAATCAATGGCATATCGTTGTCCATTATGCCATTGATATGCTGCTTTTCGCTTTGGTTCTGCTCCATTGTGGCATGCAACTCACCCTTCAGGTTCTCCGCGTACTCGCTCAGGTCGATGGAGCGCACCCAGCGTATGAATCGTTGGTTGGTCCACACAATGGGATCCGTGTCCACGGTCTCCGACTGCACCCGTCTCATGGCCAAGGTCTGGCGGTCGTATTTAACAATGCGTAATACGTGAATTCCTAGAGTCGGAAAATAACGAAAAAAAAAAAAATATATATATATATATAGATATATTCTAGGTACGATTTGCTGGTAACAAACCATGCACGATGCTGGCCTGATGGAACTTTCGCGTCACGCCGAGGAACTTTTCCAGCTCCTTCTTGGAGAGCGTGTCCAGCATGCGAGCATCGACCAGGGACTGCAGGAAGGGGTCAGCATATTGTGGCAGCCCAATGTCCGGCAGCCACTCGGCAGCCACCCAGGTGTGGCCCAGTTGGGTGATCAGTGGATAGCGCACCAGCTCCGGACGTCGCTGCTCCTCAATGGCCAGGCGCAGCTTTTTGCGATGCATGGGATGCGCCAGTCCCAAGCCGGCCTCCAGCTCCACATCGTTCAGCTCGAGCAGAACCTTGCCGCTCTTCACGTTCTCCGCGCACCGTGCGCTATATTGAGGCATGCCCAGGGCCACCTCCAGCCAGGCCAGCACCTGGGTGGCCCGCCAGCGATCGATGGGTAGCTGGGAGGCCTCCCGAAGCAGTCGCAGCTTCTCGGCGTAGCCCTCCTCGGAGAGCGGGTTCCACGAATAGTCGCTGTACTCGGTCACGCCGTCCGCGGATAACGCCTTGCTCTTGTTCCGGGAGCGTGCGAACACTCGTGAGATGCTGCCCCAGGTGCCGCCTCGTCCATTGCGTGCAACCAAGGGTCCGCTTTTGTTGCCGAACTTCCGGGTGATGGCGCCCGCGCCGCCAGGACCCTCGGCATCCGGCGAGAGCTGCTCCACAGATCTAAATGAAGGAGAAATAAATTCCGGTGATTGTGGAGCGTCTCTTATGCTAAATTACCTCGAATAGGCGCCCGAGTTCAGCGGCGAGAGTGTGGGACTTCGTTCCTTGGGAGTGCCGACTGCAAGCGGAATCAAGAGATTCATTTCAAGAGTGTCCATATATGTAGCCTGTGGATTGTGTTTGTGTGGACTACTCACATTGATACATGTTCTGGCTGGAGACTAAAGAAATGCTGTCCGGATCGACGGTGATGCAGGGCCCGTTGTCGCAAGCGCCGTCGCTGAAGTGGAGCTCCCCGCCGGTGCTCTCCCGATCGCTGCTATTTCGTAGGCCCGAGTCATTGGAGCAGGAGTTGCGATCGCCGACTGTGGCGCCGGAGCCACCGCTCAGGCTGCCGCTGAAGGCCGACAGCGAGTTGGAGTTGCCGCGTCCGCTGTCCTCGGCGGTGCGCAGGCCGCTTAGATTGCCGGCCAGACCCGATCCGCCGGCCAGCTGGCTGAGCAGTCCGGAGGCGGCCGATGGTGGTGTCAGCGGTGCAAACGAGTGGAGACTCTCCTGGTCAGAGAGGCAGCCCGTTAGCTGGCGACGCGCCTCCTGCAGCTGCTCCTGCAGGCGCTGCAGCTGCAGATCCCTCGACGACAGCTGCTGGGCCAGGGCCAAGGATCGCTCGGCCTCGTCCCGTGCCTGCTTCAAGAGCTGGAAGCGCTCCCGATCGCGATCGCCGGAGAGCTTGGCATTGGTTGACTCGGTCTCGCGCACCCGCTCCTGATAGTTCCGTATGAAGTCGCGCAGCTCCTGCTCCTTCTCCTGCAGCGAGGCGCACAGCTGCTTCACCTGGCCCAACAGATCGGATTTGTCTGTGCGAAGTTTCTTCCGCTCCAGCCGCATGGTCAACAGCTGATTCTTCACGCTGCGCAGCTCGTTCTCCAGTCGCTCCACCCGCTCCTGCGAGGCCATCATTAGGTGACTCTCGTGTGGCTGGCCAGCTGCCATATCGGCTCCAGGCTCTGCTCCGCCGACGGCGCCGTCCGTCGAGTGCTCGAGCAGCCGGCGCAGACGCAATAGCTCCGCATTCAATCGTTCGTTCTCCTCGCGTAGCTTCATGGCAGCCTCTGCAACAGATCGATAGACTTTAGTTGGCATGGCCAGATCAACAGCTGGCCCGGATGAGTGCCGCGCTAAGCTCAAGCCGTGGAAAAGCGGGGACGGTGTCGATGTCGATGTCGATGTCGAAAAACTACGCGTTCTTTTTAGCAGCTAGCCTAAAAGGGTCCCATAGCACCATTTACCAACACACATATACATATGTGTGTACTACCATCCAATCCCCCTTGGATGTGCCCCTCCCCCTCCCACTCCCCGCAGAAGCATCGACTGACATATCGTCCAGTCGGTTGCCCACTTTTTCACTGCATGCCAATCTCTAACACAAAACTACGAACGAGCAAACTGAAAAGTGCAACGCAAATGGCTTCGGGTGGGCAAAGTGGAACAGAAAGTAAGTTAAGTAGGCCAAGTCAGAGAGCAATCCGTGCAGATTCAAAGCGGGGTTCAAGTGCAACTGGGGTCGAGTGCGAGGGACATGCGGGTTAAATGTTAATGCGAGTGTGCTTATAGATGGGACACGTCTGCTGTGCTCCAATTAAAAATACAGAACGGAAATGAGATGAATGAAAAGTAGATAGTAAAACGCAAGATTGAAATGGCAAATGGCAAATGGCTTGAGTACGATTCGGATTACGGATTACGGAATACGGATTACGGATTACGGGTGCAGGTGCAGGTGCAGGTGCGGATGCGGATGCGGGCAAGAATATGATTCTGAATCGACTTACCTGGACGAATTGTGAACTTTGACTCGTCGTTGCGATTGCCGTCTGGAACGCTGCTGGAGCCGATGGAGCTGCTGGTCGTGGTTGCCTCCAGCATCAGCAGCGCTGCGGATGCAGCGGATGTCGGGGAATGCGCTCCGCCCAGCCCAGCCAATGGGCCAAGCGAGGATGTTGGCACGGGCACGGGCATGGGCTTGGTCATTCCGGATTTTATTTTCATTGTCTTCGCTGTAGTAGATAATGAGGCAGCGCCGACCGATGCCAGCTCCGGTTCCATTAATTTCACAATCGGGCAAACATCATTGGCATTTCTCTTGTCGACTGTAGTTATATTGTTTTTATATATATTGTTGGATGGATGGATGTATTTGTATTTGTATTGTGTATTTTGTATATCCCCCAAACACAAACACACACACACACACACATACACATGCACACACACACACGCATACACACACGTACGGAATCAACCAGGGAATTGAATCGAATTCGTGATTTTCGTCGATAAAGGGATGAGTGTCCAAGTCATGGGATGGAAGAGGGGGGAGTTAACAAAATAAACAACAACGACAACAACGACAACAACAGCAATAACAGTAATAACAACAACACCAAGAGCCAGAGCAAGAGCAAGAGCAACGATTTAAGCACATCATGATATTGTAAATGTTAATGTTAATGATAATGATAATGATAATATGATAATAATGATAATCAAGGGTCGACACAATAGCAAATTAAGCATGTGTGCGTGCAGGCGCGTGTTTGCATGTATGTATATGCCATATTTTAATTGGATCATGGATTTGGATTACGCACACGCTCACACACGCTCACACACGCACACACCCACACACACACACACACATAGACATAGACAATGGAACGTGCAGGGTTCAATTGATTCGAATAGCTAAATATTATGATAAAACCAAACGTCATCAAAAGTACCCAAAAGTAACTTATAAAAGGGCATTAAACAAACATCAAATATATATATATACATATATATGTATACATATATACACGTACATATGTGCATATGTATACATAAACAATTTGCATACGGTATTGATTTTTGAACATTTTGTTAAACATTTAAACACACATTTTGTTAAACGTATGTAACGAGATATAAAATAAATATTTTTTAGATTGGAGATAAATTTGATTTGACTACTTAATAAGGCATTCGCTCAAATAAAATTGAAACTCAGTCATGTGCACAAATTTTGTTTAAATAGATTAACCACATATATGAAAAATATATTTTATTATAAATTTGTTTGCATTTTTGTTTTATTTAAGCCCTTTATCTGAATTCAACATTTATTTATATGAAAACAATTTATAAGCAATTTGCAACAGTCGTGTTTTTCATTTGAGTCGACCCACAGCGAATTTAAAGCTTTCATTGGATTAGGTTTATAGTTAAATAATAACGGGACTTTTGGTCACGAACCGGTTCGGCTTATAATAACCAATGAAATAATTGAATCAAGGTTCAAATTTGTCAATTTGTTGCTCATATATTGAAGATTAGATATCTAAGTATTATATAAGCTCTGCATCTAAATATATATGGAAGATTAGATTAGGTTTACAGTTAAATAATAACGGTACTTTTGGTCACGAACCGGTTCGGCTTAAACCGGTTTTGCATATAATAACCAATGAAATAATTGAATCAAGGTTCAAATTTGTCAATTTGTTGCTCATATATTAAAGATTAGATATCTAAGCGGTATATAAGCTCTGTATCTAAATATATATTGAAGATTAGATTAGGTTTACAGTTAAATAATAACGGGACTTTTGGTCACGAACCGGTTCGGCTTAAACCGGTTTTGCAACCAATGAAATAATTGAATCAAGGTTCAAATTTGTCAATTTGTTGCTCATATATTAAAGATTAGATATCTAAGCGGGATATAAGCTCTGCATCTAAATATATATTGGAGAATAGATATCTAACCGTTTATATAGATATACTTATTTAAAATTGATATGTTTAGTCTGTAGGTTAGTATAAATTCGATAACTCTAGTCTAGTTCTAGATAGTTCTCGGATATAGCTCAAGCCTTGTCAAATTCAGATTCAGGTACTGAAGGGAGAGAATTTCAGCACCTCGTTTAGATGCATCCCATTCGCCTGCATCTCATCTCATGGCTGCGTGATTTGCAAGCCTGCAATTGCATTTGCTTTTTGGCCAACAGCTGCCGCAGCCGGAATCTAATCCTGATGACGACAACAGGTCGGACCAATCCGTGAGGTCGACTGTGGGGCAGCTGCGGGGCGGCGCTTCGTTGGTTTTTGCCGGCGCCATTAAAAGGACCGTTAAATGGAAACCCGTTGCCTACAATTTTTTTCTTCTTTTTTTTTTTTTTTTTTGCCTGTCGAGAGTTTCCCTTTGCCACTCTCACATAATTCCATGGGCCGGACCCAGCTGCACTTTGGCTCGTTTTAGCCAGGAGGCGCATTTTCGGCCCGAAATTTGTGCCCATTCCAAAATACGTGTAGGCAAGAGATTTGTGTTTGTCGTCTACCATATGGACCATATGGAGTTATTGTTGCCAGGGTTGCCCATTTTCCGACGTCTGCAGTGTGTGATTTTAATTTTAATTTTAGGAGCTGCAACTGTTTGCCATAATTTAAAACGAAAACCAACTGCGGAGAGTTTCTAGCAAAGGTAGCTAAAGGTGTGCTCTTCAATAACTGATGCAAATGCTGTGCCACTGTTTGTGGCATGCGGCAATATGTAAATTCAGGTGCAGAGCTTATAATCAAACTGTCCACTGGACGCTGCCCATATTACCCAGTTACTTGGCCAGGGATTGAATCCTGTTTACGAGTGAGTCACCTGCTATTCGGTACTCATCGAATGAAAAACTCATTTTCTTTTGTGTGTGTTTTCCATATGTTCACAAAGTAAACAGTATTGCATTTTCGGTAAGGAATGGTCTTTAGAATTCGAGCAGATTGCTCGGCTACAAAACTGTTTTCACAGACATTCGAGCCGAAGTCTTTAACTAAATATCTGGAAATGCAAATTGTGACAAGCTTTAAGCATTTGTTTTTTGTCCCAAGCTATAGAAACTATTCGAATGATATCTTATGGGACCTAAACTAAGCCAATAGATTTATTTTAAGAAATTCCTACATTTAAGTATATATTAAAAGGAAAATAATATTATAGAAGTGGGAGCTATCAACTAGATGATTTAAATTAAAGATTCACTTTGTACCTCAACAATTTATATGCCCAACTTCTAATTAGACTTATTCCTACATTTAAGTATATATTAAAAGGAAAATAATATTATAGAAGTGGGAGCTATCAACTAGATGATTTAAATTAAAGATTCACTTTGTACCTCAACAATTTATATGCCCAACTTCTAATTAGACTTATTTGATAGTCAACTATTTGATGGATTAAGTATATTTCGCTTATGAAGTACCTTTATAGTACTTATACTTGTCATTCTTCCCTATTACATACACATACGATATACCCACTGTTTACCAATTATTAGCTGGAGGGTATTTAAATAAAGAACAGAAATATGCAGAATTTAAAATGTCATCTGAGTGGAAGATAGTGTAACAAAGGGGGGCAATTTGTGGCCATCGTTCGCTCTGATTCCCATGCACGGAGACAGCAAAATAGAAAAAAAAACCCTGACACACACACATATGTATGTGTGTGTGTGAGTATAGGAAAGTGCTTTAAGCCCCATCCAGATGCAGCTGAGCTAATTGCGCCCACTCACATGCCCGCTGGAACCCGACTGAAATGTTATAGAAATGCATTTGGGGCCTGGGGATTGGGGGATTGATGGGTTGGGGGGATTGGCACTTACCGGCGTTGAGTTGGCTGGAGGTGGGGTTGACCTGGGCCAAGTGACCTGCGGCAATCAAATTTGAGTTATTCGCATGGATCATGGCTGCCGTGGATATGGAGATGGCGCTGCTGCCATTCACTAATTGCGACTGCGGTGTCCCAATCGCCTGCGCTTGTGCTTGTGCTTGTGCTTGTCCCAATGTGTCGCCCTTGGCGGCCAGTCGGTTCTGGTTGTCGATGGTCATGGGTGGGGTGAGCGTCTGATTGCTTCCATTCGAGCTCGCCGGGGAGCTGCTGTCGGAGGCGGAGGGCGTCAGCTCCCGTTTGCCAGCCAGCAGGCTCGGCTGCTTTAATCCCGCCGTCGAGGATGGCTGCTGCCCGCTGTTGTCCAGCGAGAGAACCGGCTTCACGGGCTTGTTGTTGTTCACGGTCTTCTCTTTGAGCTGTCCCACACTCGAGTCCAGCGACTTCACAATTTTCTGCAATGTTGGGCAAGCGTTTAATGAATGCACTTCAATTAGGCGGCCTCTATGCATAAGTAGGATGTTACACAAGTTCAAAAGGAGTAAGTAAATTAAAGACAGAGAAACAGATAGTGAGACAAACAGAGAGAGAGAGAGAGCGAGAGGGAGAGACTGATGACGTACATGTGAGCTTCTTGGGAGGGTTTCGAGTCAATTAGTCAATGAAAATGTGTGCGCGGAAAAGATACAAACTTTGAGATATGAATGTGGAAATGTGCCGAAACATTTGTAAGCGTAAGTTAATAAGCATATGAAAGTGGAACAGCGCTGAATGGCGAGTGGCATGCAAATTGTATGTTGGCCCCCCATCCTTGGGATTCCCGATCCCGATCCCGATCCCGCCCAAACCAAACCCCCCAGCGGCGCAGCTAACAAGCAAATGAATGAGCCCCAATTAGGTTAAACATCAAGTGAATGGAGGGGGATTCATTTCTTTTTCTTTTTTTTTTCTCTTTTTTTTGTTGGTTTTTAATGGTGGTTGTTGTTGTAGCGGGGCTGGGGGTTGGACATGCAGGGTTGGCACTTGGGGGAATTGTGTTGTACTTGGTGTACTTACGGATTCGCCCAGCTTGTGCAGAGAGGCATTTATGCGATCCGGATTGCGTGGCGGCGGCTCTGGTGGCTCTGATGCGGCCATCGTTGGTCCGGCAGCAAGACCGTTTATTTGCATACCTCCTCACACAACCTACAACTGAGCCAAAGCCAGTGCCCGAGCTTCTGTCCTCTGTCCCAGTCGGTTCTATTCCGCTTACAGTAGTTGCCCAGATATATATGAGATATATAGGAATACGCCCGACCACAAGTATTTCAACTGCCACAATTTGCACCACGCTCTAACATTCTGACTACCTTACAAAGAGACCGAGGAAATACGTACACAGTGTGTGAAACAGAGAGAGAGAGAGTGTGTGTGTTAGAGAGACCGAGTGAGTGAGAGAAACGCCCGATAAGCCGCAGATGTTGGCGCTCAATCCGAAATTTTTCCTACTGCTTCTCGTCCTCGTCCTCGTCCACGTCCTCGTCCTTTCTTAATCCTTTAATTGCCCAACGTTTCGTTTATTTTTCACTCGACAACGATTTCGTATGCATCTGTAAATAAATGAAGAAGCTTTATTGAGCGATGTCTTCGTAAAGATATCTTCTAGACATACATACAGATACAGTTAAATATTATTTATATTCACTATTTGTCAATTAGCAAGGCTTTTAACACAAGTTGTGAAATAAATCAAAAGAAGTCTCCAAAGCTCTCCAAGAACGGTGTGCAGAAAGCATCGATTAACGATGTGGAGTCGATATCTTAACTTTATTTAATCGATGCTGGTATTTGTATAACTTTAAATTCTACTAATTAAAAAAAAAAACTAGATCGTTTTTAATTTGCAATTATGTGAGGTTACAAACTGCGAGTCTCGATATATATATATATATATGACCCGGGGGTAATTTTTTCCCATTACTTGCTTGGCTGAAAGTACTTTTTCGTATGTGTTGGTATACCTGTGGATATATCTACCATACACACACAGCTGTAGCGTACTGGCCACAAATTCTATTTTGGATTGTTTCCACGTTTCCATGCATCCAGTTGCGTGTCAAGATTCGGTTTTACTGCATTGCGTCCCGGAAAGGAATAAATGTAAAACCAGAATCGTAATGGAAATCGCAATGGTGCCAACTAACAGCTTAGGTAAGCGTATATGGAAGTGTTGTTTTATTGCGCTATATATATATATATATATATGTGTGTATGTATATATAGAAGTGTTTTCCAGAAATTATTTACGGTTACGTATTTCGGTTTTATGACCGTCAAGTGGTTTCCTTTGAGCTTTAACTATCAGTTTTTGCAACCACTTTCCGACTCTGGCTGCGGACTTTATAAAAATCTCTGAATAGTTTTTTTTTTTTTTATATATTTTATTTCTGATTGAATTGCGCGAATTTCAACTGTTCACCATACAATATTAACTGTACTTTTTAAACCATACAAATTGGCCCTACATATCAAAAAGCCGATTGCATAAAAAATGAAAAAGTTGCATACCGATGATTTTCCCTTTTCTTTTTTTTTTTATGAAAAAAGTAATATTTGTATTGTAAAGTTTGGCTTTGAAATTTTTCGGTTTGGGTTTGTAGGTGAATTACCAATTAGTTCGTTAGTCAGACCTTTAAATGGAATATGAATATTTTAATTCTATATATTTAAAAAAAATTAATTAGGTTGAGTGCATTCAAAGAGATGAAATCTATCAGGTAGCAACTCTCATAAATTTACAGTGGCCTGTGAAGTCGTGTATACCGCGTTTAACTGTTTTTTTTTTTTTGTTCTAATTAAAGAGTTAAAGCAAAATCGATTGAAATTTGAGTAGTGCAGCAATTAAATATATAGAAATGTAGAGGAAATTAGTTAGTTAGTAGCTAGTTATAATTTAGTTGGATTTGGCTGAAATTATTTTGGTCCTTGGCTCTGAATTTAAGTCGTAATCGGATTTGGCCAAAGGTACAAAAAACGGAGTATAAATGGTGTTGCAGTTGCTAACTTTTTTTTTTCCTGAATTTTCAGAGAATTCGAGTCAGACAAAAAAAAAAAATAAGAGACAAAATAGCTGGTACAAATACCAGGCTTAAGTAGCGCTGCCGCAGACCAGAAACAGGAATGGGAGCTGCCACTGCAGTGCACCTTGACTCGAAAACCACAAACATATGGTCAGGATTTGAGAATAACATGACCACAGCCACAGACGCAGAGCAGAGCAGAGCAGAGCAGAGCAAAGCAGAGCTGAGAAGCGCAGAGGAGCGCAGCTGCAGGTGAAGTTAAGCCGGGGAATCCCACTGCCTCAAAATGGGGACTAATACTAATGTGTTTTATGGTCGTAAGCCTCGACTGTGGTCGGGTGTCCACTCCAATGTGTGTATGTGTGTGTGTGTGTGTGTGTGTGTGAGTATGGGTGGGTGTTAGCGTGTGTGTGGCAAAAACAGAAACTTTAATCATAATAATAACACACAACTTTTGTGTTAAATCCGAGTAGATAGTTACAGCCCCCGCATCTATATACATACATGTATATATATACATATAAATATATATGTATATACTCATGGGTCAGTGCACAGGCATAGAAATTCATTTTAGTTGTGAAAATTTATGCCTGCAATTTGTGGTAAAGGGCTGGGTTTTATAATACTGACTTATGCAGCTGTACATTGAACTAATTCACAGTTGTGCAAACTCTTTTATCTTCTAGTATTTCAATCAACCATTCGCAATAATTACATATGTATGTATGTGAGTGTCATATAAAAGAAAATACCAAAGTGATAATTTGTATGCACCATTAGAATATTTTAAAAAAAATATCAATAATATGGATTTTCAATGTGTTTTTATCATAATTGGTATTCAAATTAAATTCTTGATATTCGTCTTGTTTTCCATTTAAAATACTTCACCATTTAGAAAATTTTGATCTAAATTTAATGTGGAAATGAACTTTTGTGACAATCTGTTTGATAATCCCAACGAGCTTGACTTTTACTCGTCACAATATTTCTACAGGCAGTACAGCGAACCACCCAAGCCGGTAAAAATTAAGAAGAAGAAGCGAAAGAAGAATGTATCCTTTTACATCCACATCCAGGATGCGTTGCAGGATCATGTGCCGGCATTTGTGCAGAACTACAGGCGAAGGTTTAACTCCAAGTCCATGGAGCTGAGACACCAAAAGGCGAAAAAGCTCAAGGAGCAGATCTTGAGTCAACGGGTGGAGCGACTCGCTGAGAGATCGGCGAATGTGGCTCGTCTGACTGCGGAGATTCTTGCGAAACGGAAGACCGATTGGCTGGCTGTCAGAGATCACACAGTCCAGGATATGCAGGAGCATCTGCAGAGGCACAAACAAGTTCTGAGACGGAGAGTCCAGGTGCTGCAGATCCACAATTGGCAGGTGAAATGGCGCTGCGAACTGTTACGGTATCGCAATTACCTGACGCGGATTGCGCTGCAGCATGAGGAGAAGCGGAAACGGATTGGAAAATTCTAGTTGGAAATATGTGCAGATCGGTGGACATAAGCGCGATCTGGACATATTACCCACTAGGAATGTCCATGCTGTCTACTCTAGAGACCTCTAGAGACCCTTAGAGACCTCTAGACCTCAGGACAATTGCTGCTCCAAAGAAAGAAAAAACCCTTCAATGTGTCAAAAGTTTTGAAATAAATTAGTTTTAACGCCTTTGTTTTGGGTTCGTCCTTTATAGTGGAACAAAAACTGCATTATCCAAAACTCGTGACGCCTACGAACAAAAGAATCTGCGCTCAAACCCCAAATCCCAAGCTCCAAACTAAACGTCACTCCATTCAAACCGGGTCAGGGCAATTTGCTTTAAATATGCCGGACTCAAAAGGCTTTCAGTGCAATTTTGAGTGAAAAGTTTTTGAAGTTGATGTCAAAGCGTGAACTAAACCATAATTAGCTCTGCCTACGCTTAGTTCCAATGGAGCTCTGGGGCTTTAACTACACGCTCGCCCAGTGGATGAATCAAGAGACGATTATGGGCTTTAGCTAACCACAGAAGTGTACTCTGGCCAACAGACAGTTGCGCCAGTCAGCAGTCAGCAGCAAGCTCCAACCGCCAGCTCTTCTGAGTGTTATGTCAAAGACACGCCTCCTCCTTGGCACCCCATGGCTTTGGGTTCAGGAATCATGTGCACTCAAGTGCAATTGCATATGAATTCCAGCAGCTCGACAGCTCCTTTTGAGCAACTGCCTGCTCTCCTCCCTGGTCTCCATCCATCTCTTTTGCTCGAATGCAAAAGTAACCGACAACTTGGCCGTGTTTGAGGAAGGTTTTGCTACCGTTTGGCATCTGCCAAGTTCAACTGTAATACTTGCACCCTTTTAAAATATATTCCAAATGTGACCTCTCGATGTTGTCTAACTGAAAAGCAGATCCTTCCCTCATTCAAAACTCGGGCTTGTAAATCTAAAAAAATATCTCATACCATATGCATATCACGCACTTGAATTATATTCTTAAATGAATTATTCAAGGAATATTGTTTATGAAAACAAATATCTGGTTTATTTTATTTTACTCTTAATTAAAACAGAAATTTAAATAAGAAAAGCAAAGCCGAGGTAAAAATTATTTTAAGAGAATAAAAATGTTTGTTTTTATTTATTGCACAAAAATGTTTTTGTGGGTTGCAAAGGAACATATTTTAAAGCAATTTTCTCTCGCTGCAGAGAGCAATTAGTCAATATAATAGCTAGTTTATTAGTAGTTTGTTTTCTAATAAATTAGGAATAGAAATATATATACAAATTTATACTTATTAGAGTTAGTTGAGATACATTTGTATCTGCATCCAAATGACACATAAATATAGATATAGATATGCATGAAGTTAAGTCTCGATGTAATTGGCTGTCAGCCTTGACTATCCGATTGTTCAGCGTATTTTCCACCGGATAGAAATTTCGTGAATAACTACGCCGGGGCTGCAAATGAACTGTTATTATGCGAGTACAATATAAAGTACGGCAATTGTTGGTCCTCTCTCTCTCTCTCTCTCTCTCTCTTACGCCGCCGTCCCTCCGAGCAATTGAAGCTGTCACGATGTCATTCGACAGCGAACATTAATTGGAAATTAATAAGTTAAGTAAACTCATACCCAGCCAGCGCTGATTTCGGTGTCAAGCGAAATGCAAAACTCTGCAGCTGATGGATCCAGTAAACCCGCCGATTTTATAACTGACAGGCTTTTGCGTATCACAAATAAAATTGCAATCGTGTCGAGTGACTCATAAAAATCTTTACTATGACTCACTCATATACATACTTGTATATACATATATATGAATTTTGCTCAGTATTAATTTCCTGTGGACTCGATTATCCCTATCGAAGTGAAGCAATCTAAAATTACCGAGTGGAAAGTTTAAGCACTTTGATTAGCTGTCCGGAACACGTCAAAGTCAAACGAAGAACATCATCAACATTTAGATTTGTTGTAGGCCCGGGGCTTAAACATTATTCATATGCAAATTTTACTGCACTCTTTAGCATATTTTCCAGCGAACGAGGCCAACAAATTAAACAAAGGCCTATGAAATATATTTTCCTTAATGATGTTGCTTGATTATAATGAACTATAACTTTTCGATGAGCTACAACTTTAGAAGTCGAGCTCATAAATTATTGAAATAACGCTTTGCGAAATTGCTTTTCCGCTGTTTAGTGCTGCGAAACGTATTTTGCTTCTTTGAAGCGTTGCCACCCTTTCAATTGTTCTGCTTGTGAAAAGATTTATGCTTTTTATACACTTTTACAGGTTGTATTTTAAATTCCTATGAAAGAATTTTCTACTATTGTGAAATGTTGCTTAAACTTTAATGTTTAATGCTTTTCAATTGTTTTATTTTTTCAATGTGACAAAATTTTTATAAAAAAAACTTTTATTTAAGTTGAATTGTAATTGTTTTTGATTAGTGCTGTGAAACGTGTCGAATAGCATTCATTAATAAATGAATTCTACTTATAATAAAATGAAATTCAAAGTTTATTCAAGATTAAGAGAGTTATATATAGTTCTAATGGAAATAATTTCTGGAAAATGTGGTTGAAGATGTGGCTTATCTGTTATTCATAATAAATGATTGAGAATAATCATTTGCACTCGTTCCTCTACAGATGGATTTGTTTATCGCAGATTTGTTCAACCGTACGGAAGGTAAAGTTTGCGTTTAGCAACTCGTTTAGTGTGCAATTAATTAGTGGCAACAGGGTGCACCAGACAGCAACTGGTGCGAGCACAGGGTGGAGTTTGTGTTATTCATTAAACTAAATAGATGCGGCTTCAGCTCGTTTGCACTTATTATTGCTATTGCTATTGTTGTTGTTGTTGTTGATGCTGCTGCTGTTGTTGTTGCTGTTGTTGGGCCGGCAAGTTTGGAAAGCGGTTTCCGGTTCCGAATCCGAAATAACGGCACCACAGAAAAAGTGCTTCGTACTGTGAAAAACGCTTAACGAATATTTGTGTGGGGCGCGAAATGGAAATGCTTGAAATTCTTGACCCAATTGGCACACAGCCTGGCGGAAAACATGCAAAACATTTTTCGCTCTGCCCCAAACGGTGGCATGAAGCAAAAAGGTGAAGCAGGAGACGGCATAACGCTGTGTAATCTAGGGTCAGTAAATGATTTTCCCATTAAAATGCATGAGTGTGTGTGTGTGTGCGAGAGAGACGCCAAGAGACAGTTAGAGGGCGAACGGTTGGGGTTTGCGATAAGTAAAAGTTTCTTGTTTCTTGTTCCTTGTGGCAGCTGTGCGAGGATTCAGTGCAACAACTTGGTGGCAGGCCCCGGAGACCTAACCCTGTACTTATACAATTTGATAACCTACTTCTGCAACAGTGTCGTCGTCGTTGTTGTTGTTGTTGTTGTTGCTGCTGCAACATGTTTGGGTTGGCAACATTAAAAATTTACACATAATGACATTGACGCACACTTTGAGCAGCAGCTGGAAGACAGCACAAAGCACTCGTTGCAAGAGGCACGAGGCACGAGGCACGGGGCACGGGGCACAGTCGCACTCATGTCCTTGAGCTTATGTTTTTGTTTGGCATTAAGAGCATGTCGAGTCACCAAGTGCGTAGGCACACAAACACAAACACAGACACACACACACACACACACTGATACAAGGCAGGCAAACTACAGGAAGGTGCGCAGCCTACAAGCGACGTCGACGTTGTTGCTGCTTGCGGCGGGACTGGGAAGCGGAACTCGGCACGGATGTGTTAGCCTTTGCCAGCGTGTTCGGTTGGCTATCTGCTGATGCGGGCGTGGCTGGGCTGGGCGACAATACAGCGAACACACAAACAAAAAACACAAAAAAAAAAAAAAACAACAAAAAATGGGCGCAGCGCTCACAGCTTGCCACTTGGGAAATACTTTAAGTCCTTTGCCTTAATAGCCCAGCCTTATTTTGCAGTCTTCGTTCCTCTGCTGCCCGTTGATGGCATTTTCATTCCTTTCGGTTTTCTTCTTCTTATTCTTCTGTTTCTTGTTCTTCTGCTACCGCCGCTCGGTTGAATTATAGTCAAGCGATTTATTACGCGCAACGGGCTGCTGTTCCGGCTTCTGCTGTTCCTGCTGCTCCACATGGCGTATGCGTAACAATAATTGTAATAAAATGCACGTAAATTTCGCTTTTGCCCCGTTCGCAGCGCCAACTCCACATATCCGAGATTCTCCACATGGAACCCACTCAGAACTGTTTAATAAGTACGTTCAGCCCTATCGACCTGTTGTCGACTTTATTGGACACTAATTTTGTTGCCCGACTGTCAGCTGTCATGTACTCAGGTGACAATAACATGTCGGCTGATTAGCATCAGGTGAAACAATAAATAAATAAGTGTTTCGTATTGCCACTTAAATGGAAAATCACACAATTAACGCAAATTGGAGACTTGATTGTCAGCAAAAGGTTTTACCCTATTACCCTGTTTGCTTAAGTTTAAGTGGGTATATTGGCAGTAAAGATTTCGATTGTGTGAAAGCTGAAGTAACATTTGATAGCTTATATATGCAAATATTATTATATATATATTTCAGTGCTACTTAATCTGTCTATAAGGAGGAGGTAGGTATGGTATTTATCTAAGCTCCACTCTAAAACCGAATAGCTGAATGCGACATATATTAAGATCTGATATAACTTCATCAATTACTTTTATTTCCTTCTTCTTAAGACTTTAGCCATAAAAATAATTTGTACAAAAGCACACCTTAAAAAACGTCCGATTTCATTGTAATATACTTGAACTTTATCCTAAAAGACAGCTGTTCGACGTGTTCTAACTGTTATTGTATGTACTCTGCTTCTTCTTTCTAGTCAAGTCGAAAAGGTCGCCAATTTATGCTGACACAGATTTTTTTTTTTTGTCCAGCAGTTCTCACTGTCAACGTTCAAGACTGTTGAAAATTTCCCTTTTTTTAAGCAGTTTCGACACACTCACACGTACACACATACATTGGCACGCACACAGACAGCCGCAAATATTGACCGAATTTCGGTGAATTTGGCCATGTTTTGGTGCTGGTCGCCTTTCTCATGCGGTTTGTTGGCCATGTTTTTGTGTGTGGCTTTTGTCGCTGTTTTCATTGTCTGCGGCATTTGCCTAAAAGCGAGTGCGTAAATAACGCATGAGAACGGAACGCAAACAAATATATAACATATATATATATGTACATATGTATGTATGCATGTATGTGTGTGTGTGTGTGTGTTTCAGTAAAAGAATTTACCTTTAATTTGAAGAGCACTTCAAGCGCGTTTTTCCCGCAATTGCAGCGATAATTGTTTGCTCGTAATATTTGTTTTGGGTGGAAAGTTTGGTTTGGTCCGTCAAACTTGTTTGTGTTATTGACACTCAGGAGCATCCACACATACACACATACAGACACACGCAAAACACACGCGAACAGGAAGCGATACACACGTGTAAATGGTCGAGTATGTATACAAATATTGATGTATATATTTGTGTGAATATGCTTATGAGTGGTCGTAACTGGATATACGTTTGCGTTCCGTTATGCCACGTCCTAATCGGCGTAAGTCCCGTTTGCCACTGAGCGCCAGCATTCGACTGATTAGCCGAGAGTCCTTCGCTGACGTCACTCAAAGCTCCGAGCGCAACAAGCCCAGCAAGAGACAGAGAGAGAGAGAGAGAGAGACAGACAGAAAGAGAGTATGAGAGCCTACTTTTAGGCGCTTGCGCCTAGGCAAAGCTTTTACGAGTTGCCCTCTCTGTCGTATACACGAGTGTTTGTTTACGTTTTAAGTGATTTTGTTGGCCGGGCACTCCGGCAATCCCCAGTCTGATCCCTGTCCGTATGCCTCGGCCTGCCATAAGCCGAAGGTCACCATCGGCTGTGCAGCATCCGCATCGAGTCCGACTTTAAATGCCAATGCAAAATAAATTGAGCCTCTGCTCGTCCAGTGTCATCCTTGTAGTTGTCCTTGTAAGTGATTTGCTCCTCCTCCTCCTCCTCCTCCTCTTCCTCCTCCTCCTCCTCCCAGCAGCCCAATTAACCACACACCCAAAGTTATATATATGTATATATATATATATAGATGTATATGAATGTATTACCATGACAACAAATTGAAATAGCTGCAGCAAATTCTTGCAGCAAACAATCTTCAATTGCATCTAATGAAATGCTTCAGTTTTATGAATGCAGTTTCCACAAGTTTTCCTTGTGGCCACAAATACTTGAGCTTGTAAACAAATATGTTGGATTTGTTTAAAGTTCATTAAACGTTGAAGTAAGTGAAGCTTTAAGCAGATTAACACTCAAGTTGAAGAATGTAAGAATGTTCTTTGCATTGCAGTCTAACTAACAACTTATCTAACAGCTACATTTTGTATCTTGAGCTCTTCGTTTGTCGCTCCGTCCGCTGGCTTTTCCGGTCTTTTTTCATATTTGCCGTGCCCATTGTTTGCCTTGTTTGGGGCTCAGCTACTGTGCCTCCATTATGTGAGCCCTCCACTCGATGACTCTGTTGTCATTGTTGGCACTCCTCAATCCATTCACTTGGCAGCCACAAGTGCTTGTGGCCAACTTTCGATGGGGTTAGATTGCATAACAATACCTACTCATAGAGCATATTGAAGTAGTTGCCACCTAAGTTTGCAATTATTAAGTGAATTACTATTGCTTTACTATAGATAGAATTCAATAAATTTCCTTCATTTAGTTGAAGTAATAATTTCTAATCATTTATTTCAACTTTCGATGGGGTTGGATTGCATAACAATACCTACTCATAGAGTTGCCATCTTAATTCTCAATTATTAAGTGAATTACTATTACTCTACTTTAGATATTATATAAAAGTCAATACAGGAAATATATAAAAACAATTATAATAAGTTTCCTAGTTAAAGTAATTATGTCCAATAATTGATGTCAACTTTCGATGGGGTTGGATTGCATAACAATACCTACTCATAGAGTTGCCATCTTAATTCTCAATTATCAAGTGAATTACTATTGCTTTACTATAGATAGCATATTTAATTCAATACAGGAAATATATAAAACAATTGTAATTAACTTTCTTCATCTAGTTAAAGTAATTATGTTCAATAATTAATTTTACAATTTTCAGAACTTTCTGCTGTTGTCTAAAGTTGTATCAACTTTCATATAGTTTTCATTTTCACCCACTTTTATATACCTATTTGCCACCTGCAGAGAGTCGCAAGTCGAGATCTTTGCTCATTCGATTGCTTTAAGCAATTTAACTTGCATTGCAATTGAACAAACAAATTTAATTTATTTGCCGAGATACGACGAGCGACTCCGTAATTAGTTGGTTTGACTGCACAAATAGGTGCGCAGATTTATCTTTGCCAAATACATATACAGACATATATATATATATATATATGCATGTATATAGTTATATATGGGGCTGAGTACGCCCATTGTGAGCTGCTCTAATTAAGCATTGTGGACAGTCGATGTTTGCATTGCGTCCATAATGCGAACCCAGCTGCCAAGGCTTGAAAGCCATACATCTATGCATATCAATCTATTTATGTTTACATGTATGTATGAATGCATGTATTGTGCATATATGTATGTATGTATGTATGTTGTGTACCTGAATGACAGTCATTGTATTGTCAGGACCTATCAGAACTGCATTCAAGCGACAGGCCTAACTTAATGCTGATAAAATGTTATCAACCGAATGTCAAACTTATTCTGCCCATTGTCGTCCGTTATTCAGAAGCGGCTAATAAAACTTTATCATCATGGCCTGCCATCGTCCCGTACACACACACACACATATACATTTGTGTGTATATTTTATGAAACATATTTGAATTTTATTTTTATCGGTCCAGGCTGTAGCATTGAGAAGGAAACGGCAGGCCGGACAGCGGCACATAATATGAACTCCATATAAACTAGACGCTCACACACACACACACACACACATACATACACAAATACACTTGTGGGTGTTTCCAATCGATTGACAGCCACAGAGAGCACAGAAGAGGGTTCATTCATCTCGCTAGCCTACGCCTATATAAAAATACATACATATATATTTATATACGTATATATCTATATAAATTGGTAAATATGGCAACTATTCGTTACAGTTGGCCTATGAAAAGGTCTGCAAACACTGGAGCAACATTTTCGCAATGCAATTTACGACTTGTTGTTAGCCAAATGTAACTAAGCAGCAATTCTTGTTGCATTAACTGTAAAAACTCCCTCCATAAACCTGGCAGACAATGTGTGAAACGTGTTAACTATTCCTCAATTCGATTGCAACAAAGTTTGATTTATGCGATTGAAGAGAGCAGCCAAAAGATACCCTGTAAGCGGCTAAATGAAGATTAATACGGGCTAGGCCAAGTCAAAGGTGTTTAAAATTAATAAATAAATGTACGCGTATAATAATTTTAATATCTTCCTTAAGCAATTAATCCAGCCTGCGGCTCTCTCTTACATATTTATTTATAAATTTAAAGACTAGGCCTAAGGCGAATCGGTTTAAAGGCGGTTTGCAGCCTGGTTATGCCTTACTAAATATGCCGACTAACTGTAATTTGAGGTTGTCAGTAACAACTGCTTGGCTACCCCCTAGTTATAGGGTACAGAAAAGGCTGACAAAAGCAGCAAAACGTGGCAAGAGTCAGAACAAGGACAAGTGCCCCACTCCATATCCATTTTCCATTTTCACTGCCACTTCCACTGCGATTGTGGCTTGCAACTCCTCAACTTAAATGGATGTGGATGCAATTGTGTATTATGCTGTGTGTGTGTGTATGTGTGTGTGTGCGTGTGTGCTTTGTCAACGATCTGATGCGTTGTCAAGGAACCGCATCATGCTTCTGCTTCTCCAATGGAGGCGCCGCTTAGGGAAACTGCAAGCGAACGGCCTCTGCCTCCACCTCCAACTCCGCCTCCGCCTTCACCTCCGTCTCCACCTCCGCCTCCATCTTCTACTCCTCCACCTTCTTCTGCTCCTCCGCTGCTCAACGGGCATGTTTATCAATGTTGTGCGCTTATCGCCGACAGCCGCCATTTTGAAGGCGGAAACGGGCACGTAGATGTGTGTTTGTGTGTATGTGTGTGTAAGTGAGTAAGTGAGTGAGTAGAAAGTGGGCTGCGGCTGGCGTTAGCTTGACAACTTATTTCAACATCTTGTTTTTATCCCTCCTCCACTTCCTATTTTCATTTATTGGCAAAACTTTTTGCACAGATGTGCGAAAACAAGCACAAGGTATTGTTTGCGTGTATGTGTGTGCGTGTGTGTGTGTGTGGGTGGGTGGGTGTGCGTGTGTTTAGCTGTCGGCAAAGTTTTGCCATTGTTAAACTAACCCATACATAAATAAGCATGAATATATAATAAGCAGCCACAAATATGTCATTCGTATATTCGAAATATTTCCACAATTTATTTTTATTAAATTCCAAATTCTCAAATATTCTGCTGCCAGGACTTTGAGAAGGACAAACTTAAATAAGCTTAGACCAAACCAGCCGTCAAACTGTTGCAGGATTCAAAGGATGTCATTTGTTGCTTTCCAATAATAGAACCAAATGTGTCTCTAGATAAGAGTCAAGTGTCTTTCTCTCTCTCTCTCTCTCTCTCTCTCTCTCTCTCTCTTTTCTCTCTCTCTCTGTCTTTTTCATATTATGCAATTCAGTTAAAGGATTATGTCCTTAGCACAAAAGTTACCAAATTCAGTGTCAGAATTATCGACTTACACCAACAGATAATCCCAAGTGTCGCTCTCAGTAAATTGATTTAATTTTGATAATGAATTTGGCAAATGTTTTGGACTATATTTTTGTCTTGTTCTTGCTGTTATTTGGGCTTCAAATTTAAGTTTTATCATAAACAGAAAACAAAACGAAAACAAAACTTTTGCGGGAGATTCTCATGTAATGCATAAATAACTTTTTAATCCATGTTACGGTTACAAACTTTGACTGGGGCTTAAATGTAATGAATTAAAATAATAGTTTTTCATTAAACATTTTTAAAATGTGTACTTAAGCAAGACTTAGGTTAATGCATGGGCTAACCCATGCGGAAAATGAGCTTAATGAAAGAAAAACTTAAACTGTTCGACATAAGCCTTAAGCCTTTCGTATGCTAAAGAGGTTGAAATAAAATGAATCAATATAAAAAAAAACAAGAAGCTTAAATTTAGCAGGGTAACTCCAAGTCGAGCTTTTTTGATTATGTAAATTTTCTGTTAATGATTATTAAAATGCTATTCGTATAATTTATTTGCCGTTGTCTTTGATATTATAATGTGGTAAATAAAATGGTTATTTAGCTGCAGAAATTTTATTGGGTTGTTTATTTTGTGTCCCCTAAGTGGAAAAGTTGAGACAACAGAAAGTATCTGTTGGCTTCTAATGTGACAGCGGAAAATGAAGGGGAAAACAAACTAAAGCAACTCGCACAATTATTTGTATTACGTATACGTAATACGTTGTTTAGTTAGCTCTCTTCTGTTTTGCCGGATATTGCTAAACGGTTTATCGCACTTGGTAGCCGAGGGTGACGACGACCGGAAGCAGCGATATATTATTAATGACTACAAGGCAGCGGGCAACCACTCGAAGCTGTGCACAATGCGGCGTATGCGCGATATATAAATATATACATATACATAAATGTATGTATGTACATATATGTATGTATACGGTTTTGTATTTTATTACAAACACGCAGCAAAATATAAACATTCGCCCGGGCCCGGAATGTTTGGCGCCACATTTGTAAAATCGTAATATTTTGGGCGTCTTTCCTTATGGTTGGCAGCCCGATCCGTGGTTGGGGCCACGCTATACGGATTCCCCTTTGAGCGCTTATTGTAAAGCGCCTTAATAAGATTTTATTGCGCCGAGTCACGGGTTATGCCGACTGGGAGGCTGTGACCGTGGAACGTACGTGTTTCTGAACAACTGACGCAGATAATAAGTTCCATTCATGGCACGGAGCTGCCTCGCACTCTCCCCACTCTCCCCGCTCTTCCCACTCTCCCCACTGTTCGTCCTTCAGCCGTTGCGTGGTTTCTCTTCACTCTGAATGTGATTGCCAGCCCGAACGGCTGCCAGAGCCAGGATAATGACTGACCGTTTTGAACACCTACCCCAATTTGGGACAGAACACTGAGCATTGGCTATACGGGATTCTTTCTCGTTTTGTATTCAGCTTGCGGTTATGTTTGCGGCTATTAGCGTCAAGTAATTAATAAGCCCCAGATCCGAGACCCGCGACCCCAGGCCGGGCGTGAAACCATTTAAGTTCCCAACAAATTATGGTATAGAAAAACGATTTTCAGCTTAAGCTTTAATTTCGTTGGCTTTCAAAATGAATTTATACAGATTTTCGAAAAACCAAAACATTTCCCCTTCTCTTCAAATGGGAATCTCTTAAGCTACGAATATGCTACTTAATACCCATTTATATTTCTGTCTCCCTTTTTACTCTGTTTCCATTCGAGCATTGACAACATAAAATATATCATGATGGAAAATGGGGAAAAAACGAACAACGATAAAATATCGTGAATTCTTTATGAATGCATTTTTCAAATGTTATTGCGAAAAACTTTTTGTGAACGTGCGTTCGCAGTTTATAAGCCGTTATGTATAAGTATCTATACACACATATACAAATATATTTGTAACTCTATATATGAATATGTATATACTGAATAGACATATATGTGTTTGCAATAAATCGACTTTGTTTCGCGTCGGTCGCAGGCAGCCTTTAAGCTACTTAGCAATATTTCAAAAGGAAAACTATTTTCCAATACAAACACAATATTATAAGCAAGAATTGCAAAGATGGCGAAAATAGTTCTAAAAAGCCAGGTTAACAATAGGAGTGAAGCCTTTGGCATACTCTCTTATAAAAAGAGAGAAAAAATATAGATAAATCAATCAATTCATAACAATATTTATAAGATATGACTTGCCAAAGGGAAGCAAATGCAAAACTAAGTAAGCTATAGTGGGGTGGGCTCGACTATCAGATACACTGTTGCCAATATACATATGTGTGTAGATGGAAACTAAAACTAACTTTATATATATTTTAGCTGTGATGCTTCTTATATTATTATACTATTATAATAACTTCCATGAATTTTGAAATATGTTATTAAAATCTACCTCATTTAAATATTTTTTAATGCCTCAAATATATAATATATATACATAATTTGCATATGGTATAGCTTTCTCTTCGAGCTCTGACAGCAAAAAAAAAAAAAAACATTTTCAACATTTTTCTATTAAAAACGCTTCGAATGAGGGGGGCGAAAAGCTTGACAGACTTTTTGACACGGTCTCCCGTTAAAGGATCCTTAAAATTAATGTACAGCCTGTTCGTGGGTATGCATAAAAGCTTTGCGGATATAGTTTTTCATAAATCCGTGTGGGGATTTCCGCGCTCTTGTGCCGGATTTTTTGTTTCCTTTGCCGCATTAAAACCACAATGTGTGAGCTTTTAGCCGGGTGGTTCGTCGACCCACATGCGCATATAACCAAATTAATAAAAATGCCAGTAAATGGAAAAAACGTTGGCTTCTAGACAACAGTGTTGTTCAGGCACCGTTTGACATTGTCTGTCGCGAAAAATGTGACCATTTATGGCGAGCAGGCAAGCTCCGAATACCCTGGGATGCACTTAAGATGTGACACAAAGCTGCAGCCACAGACAGTGGCACAGAGTCTGCCACAGCTGCAGCCAAAGGCGAAGCACGTCTGCCACATGTGACAGTCAACCTGTTCCAGTTGCCTTTTACTAGCCAATAACTTTTCTGCGCTGCTTTGGACCACAACTGCCGGCAGTTTTAGTTTTATGGCCACCACCGATTAGTTCTTGGTCCCACACTTTATGGAGTATCTTGCCAGCTGATATGCCCGAGTGTTAGTGCAGCCATAAAGAATGCAAGCACATGGCGAACGATCCCTGTTTGTCATAAAAAGCGGAAACATAGTGCAACGGATGCACTCGGATCGCTGTGTCCTAATCCAAAGTTGATCTTAAGGGCCAACAAAGAAGCTAACTGGGGAAACATTTGCCGGCCAAATTTATGGCCCTACACTTACAGAAGTTGGTCTGGACAAAAGCATTGATCGAAACTCGGTCAACAAGCAAATGATGTGGGCCGCAAAAGTGGAGCAAGTGTGTGTGCGCGTGTGCGTGTGTGTGTGTGCCACATTTGGTTACATAAATTACAAGTTTGCGAAAAAATACAAAAAAAAAAAAGGCAGAGTTAAGTCTTAAAGGCCACTCCGAATGCTCCACTGTTCCACATAGCAGAATGCGAGATTGAGTGCTGGCTGCGAGTCCTTTGACTGCTTTTCTAATCCTTTGCCAACACTCACACAAACACACATACACATACACACATTTATTTTGTGTGTTGATTCCGTGTTTGACTGGCTTTGAGCTTCTTTGTTGTGGCACAGAGCAACCGCATTGTGAAAAACTCAGAAGTGGAATCAACCGCAGAGCACACACGAGCTCATTAGAGGGACATCCATCGGAGTTTTCCCAAAGAAAACTCCTTTCAAATATGTGTATGTCTGTATATGTGTAAGAGTCACAGTCGAGTTTAACATTGTGTCAAAGGAAAGCCCACTAATCAAGTAACTAAGGAATCAAAGTTAAGGTTCTTAATGAAGGACCTTTTTTAGATATCAGTTTAAATTTAATGACGTTCATTGGAATTGGATGAAAAGGGTTTAAGAGCACATATTGAGGCAGGAGGAGAAAAACGGTTACAAATGCTATTCGTTTGAAATGGGCGACAAGGACTTAAGAGCATATGTGAAGGGTTTTCATTTAAGAGCAGAATATTATTGAAGCTGATTAGCTTGGCTAGTCAGCAAAGGAAACTGGGAGACTAGACGGTTGATATAGTTTATTATAACTCTCATTAATAGCATATAAGACCTTGCATTTTTAAGCTCTACCATAAATATATTATTATATGAAGCCTTGCTTTATTAAGCTCTTCCATAAAATTATTCTAATATAAGCCTGGCAGCTTTTTAACTCTACAACAGGTATTCTTCAACTCCTCCAAATATTCTTTAACTCCTGAAACAATTTCAAATGCTTAGCTAAAAAACAGGGTATCTCGCTGTCCGTTCACTCTGAAGTGTGGTATAAAATGACTCGGAAATAGTCTCACGTATTTCTGTTGTAATAGTGACGATTGCCATAAAAATACGCTGAACAGTATTTTTATTTTTTTCCATTTTTTTTTTGGCATTGGCTCCTGCTTTTGGGCAACCATTGCAGATGTCGTGACAGAAATACGAAACTGGACAAATTCAATTTGAAAACTTACCGCTGTTCGCGTTTGCTTTCCGGCGTTTCCTGCAGTTGTTCAATCAAAGATCTTCGCAGCCGTCGCACTGAAAGCAATAATAAATGCATTTGAGAGACAATTAAAAAAAGAGCTTGGCTTCATTTAAGGCAATATTTCAATGCTGTACACAGATTTGTCTAGCTTCAGTTTACCGCGCAGCACAAATCCAATCAAATGTGAACGCTGCGATGCGCTTTTCATTGCCTACCCCCAGGCGCGCGACCCGAAGTCCTGTCGCCGGACCTGGACCCGGGCCACAGCTGTGTTGCAAAATCCCAAAGAAAAGATTTAGCTTGTCTCGTGCTCAGCGTAAACAGAATTATTTCCAGCTGCCTTGTGCTTGCTTTGTGCAGCATTTAATTGGGTTTTCTACCATATTAGATTTTCATTCTCATCTTTAGAGCTTTAGCTGTGCTCCCACCCCCCCGACTCCGACTCCTCCGGCGGCAGCATAAATTTGAATACAAACACATAGCAGAAAGTCTCTCGAGTGGAGAATTAAAGCGTACAGCAGCCAGCATTGTTGTTCCTATTGAAATTTAAGATACAAGTGCACCCACACTCTCCCACAAACTTGATGAATGCAGCTGTGTGCAACATGCAGATTTTTGTGCAACTCCAAAAGTCAGATGTGAAATTCTTTCAACTATAAACAAAGGCTGCAGCAAAGCATGCAAGCTGAAAAAATACAAATACAAATGCAGATACTGAGGAGCGTTAAACAATTCCATGAATGCAAATCTTATGTATGACCCATCCGAATGAAAAAGCCCGAAAGTTGAGTATTGTTCGAAATTAAGACTTTTAAATACTCTGTTCTCATATGCAATTATTTTCCGTTTAAGCACCGTTTAAAGTAAGAACTTTGTTTTATAATAAAACTAAGTCTTGCATTAAATTTCTTTTCAAGGTTCTTAAGATTCCAGATATATCGATTATATATTCTTGGGGAAAAGAATTGGAAATGTTCTAAGGCAGATTATTAAGACGTTAAATTCGAATTCTCAGATAAAAAACAATCTCAAGGTTCAAATCGAGCCCACATCAGATTAATAAGAGATACGTCCAAAGCAAAACAGTTACAACTTTTCTCCCAGTCATTTTGTTTGTCAAACTTTGGGTAAATTAATCAAAACTATTAATCTGGCTCCTGCCTGGCGTTCCTTAATCACAATAACCGTATTATCTTGTTTGGAAGCACATATTTTGGAAGTATTTCAATATAGAAAAGCAAATAAAACTTTATGAGTTTGAACTGTTTTTGCAAACATTCATTAATGCGTTTATGGTTGATGGGAAACAGGGTATGGGGTAACCCAAACCACATTTGCCACATCGATCCGTTTTCGTATGCTTATGCTGGATACCTGAACACGTACACACGCACATTTACACATATACACATGTAGACATGTACACATGTACATGCATGTGGTATGTGGCACGTAGTTGAGATTTTTCATGCATTCAGAAGGCAAAGCCAAAACTTCATTTCAACTCTCCCTCTCTCTCTCGCACACACTATGCCTCTCATTCAGTTGGGGAACTGTCAGTAGGACTGTCAAGTTGGCTTGTGCAATTGTCATGCTCTCCTAGAATGGTTTGCTAGAGAGCCCTTCTTCTTCTGCTTCTTCCTCGTCGTCGTCTTCTTCTTCTTCTTCTGTGGCTGTCAGCGGTTGTAACTCTATTTGCGAGCATCCGTTGGAGAATTTAATAAGTTGCCCGCATCATCATTATCATTATCGCCATCAGCATTACGTTTACCGTTTGCCAGCTTACCTACTGCTTCTTCTTCGCAGTTTGTCATTCAGCCATCGTCTCGTTTTTCATGTGCGCCGCCTTTGTAAGTGGGTTATTTAGCGTAAGTAATGCAATAAGTCTGTTAGTTTTCATATTTCCTGCCATCTTCCATCTGCAGCTTCGGCTGCATCTGCGTGTAATCCGCGGACTCCCAAAAAAGGAGGAAAACGGCAAAAAAAAAAAAAAAATGTTGCGAAGGAAAACTTTTTGTACGGCGCACAAACTGAAAGATGATACGGCAAACCGAATTAGCGCCCTACGAATGTATCCTGCATACCCGTAGAGCCTTGCTCCAGCAGCTCTATCCAGGATAGATGGCCAAGTGTTTGGCTGACTGGCTGGCTGGCTGGCTGGCTGCCTCTCTTTTATGTCTCCGGCTTTAATTCATTGCCAGGAATTTTAATTCATTTTGTAAAACTCTCACGGAGCAGATTACGAAAGTTAAAGTTAACGCAGCACGCGAATAGCGAATGACAAAATGTTTCTAATGGCCAATTAACTAAGTGCAGCTGCTTCTACATTTCAGCTGCAGGAGTTTCTCCTTTGCAGTATCGCCTAGAAAAATGATTTTTTGTAACGCCTGCTTTTCACTTTTCCTTCCCAGTTTTTCAGCTTTCCTTTCTCCTAGGACATTTATCAGATTGTCTCTGGTCCTGTCCGCTTTAATTGCAGCGCAACTTGCAAATTTGCGGAGCTTGCAGTTGATTTCTCTGCCAGATGCTAACAAAGTGTCATCCGAAATTGGGCGTTACGGGTGTCAATTCGGGTATTACAAAAACAGATGTTTTTTATCTTTGTGGCATTTGTTAGAAGTCACAAACTAATTGACTGATTGATTGAACAAGTGATTGGCTATTTAAATTATTTTGACTTCACGCTTAAAAACAGTTTTGCAATATATGAAGCCTTTTTTTTTTAAATAAAATGAAAACTATTTAAGCCTACATTCTTATACCATAGTTAACGAAATAAATTGCAATACAAATAAATGCTTATTTACAGTTTTTCTTGAAATATTTCTGTTTTTTTTTATTCATAAATTCCGAACATTTTTATCACACATAACTGTTAAAAAAGTTAATTGCTGCAGCAAGAAAAAAATAGAAAAACAGAAATTCCATTAAAAGTAACAAAATAAGTGAACTTAGTTAGCTGGCAGCCAACAGTTTTCCAACTGTTTTTCCATTTAACTTCTTTTCAATGCACTTTTACAAGTTTTTGCAGAACGGTACAACTATATATGTATATAAGATAAAATATATCAGATATTCATATACATATGAAACTATTTACATTTGTAAAAAGCTAAAAGTAAATATAATAAATACAAATTTACAACTGCTTATCAAACTATTTTATTGCATTCGAGACACCCTGTATGTAAATTAAAAATAGAAAGAAAAAAAACAAAACTAATACTTTTGAGCAACTATCACTGAGGCGAAATACGACATCTGGGCATGGCCTTCTATGGCGTCTGGCAGTAGAAATAATTTTGGTGGAAAACCAGCTCCGACCTACCATAAAGAGAAACTACGAAATGAACGCGTACGTGACAATAAAATGAAATGTGTAAGAGCTGTCAGTGGAGAATCGGAGAAGTGGGGAAGTAGAGAACTGGAGTTGTGGTGGGGACGAAGTGGACCACGGGTTGGGTGGTACGTGAGCGTGGACAGTGGCAGAGATGAACAACTACCGAGGGAGCGGAAGAGAGAGAGAGAGAGTGAGAGAGAGTGGATGGAGGGGGGGGACATCAGAGACACTGAGACACATTGCTGTGTCGCTTGTTTGTGGCTGCTTCAGCTTCACTTGCAACTTGCAACGTGCAACCGCACGGTTTCATAAGCGGCAAAGAAAAACAGCGAATTGCGAATGCAATTTGACAAATTTATTTGCAACGGCAGCAGCAACGCGACTTGAGTGCAGATACCAGTACACACACACACACACACACTCACACACACAGACACGCTCACACACACAGACACATACACTCATATGTGTATGTGCAACAAAATGAAACTTTCTTTAATATTGTTACATGCCACGTCGCAACTTGCAACATATGAAAAATTCTACAAATTTGCCAACTTCCATTTTGCCACAATGCAAATGCAAATGCAAATGCGAGCGAGCGAGCGGCTCGATTTGCAGCAAATGCGGGGGGGGGGGGGGGGGGGCAGGGAAATCGAGTTCCGTTGACAGGTGGCACGATTTTAATAAAGGCAGGCAACATCGAATCACCTGTTGCTCCACTTGCAACTTGCCACTGACTTCGAGCTGTGAAAAATGCTATTAAAATGTGCGCCACAAACTCGCATTAGACACACTCAATTTCCTATTCCATTTTCCTGCATCACACACACACACATACACATACACACACACATACACATACATATACATATATATATATATATATGTAACTCCTTCCGGGATCGACACCCGGTATCACAGCATTTGCTGCTTATCCGAATTCCCATTACTTCATACTTCTAAGCGGCAGCTCCGTCGGCATTTCGTATGTGGCAGAAGCGTTCCATTCCGGCCGTCAGCATGTCCGTCCGGCTTCTACCGCCCCCATCCATTCAGCTGTGACTGCATCTGCATCTGCATCTTTAGTCGCGCAACTGCGGCTGCGGCTGCGGCTGCCGGAATTAATGCCTCACCCGGGGCAGCTGTCGCCCATATTCCCGGCAGCAAACGTGGAAGGTGTGCATTACACGGCATTCCATTGCACAACCTCCGGACTGTGGCATGTGGAATGTGGCATGTGGCATGTGGCATGTGGCAGGTGGCAAGTGCCATATGCCGGCCGCCTCGAAGCAGTTAAAGTGAAACCCATAAACTTTTCCAAAAGTCTCTCGTCAAGTGCTCGGCAACAAATTAAAGATGCGTCTCAATTGAATCCCCAATCTCTCTAACTAGTTAACTTAATATTTACATCTGTCCGTCTATCCACTGTTGTCCGGCATGCCGGATACGCCTGTATATATAGATATTGATATAGATATAGACATCGCTGGTCTGCTTAATATGTGCCTATATGGAACTCGTTATTTGGCACTTTCATTTCGAATTCTGCGCAATGGACACTCCGAATGGAGCTCCGGAGTTTCTGCTGCCCGCTGCTTGGATTACGGTAATAGGATTTTCGGTGCAATGCGCAGTCCATTTCAATTAGTGGCCACATATCCAGGGACTGCCGGCCATCATTTCATTTGGCCGCATAACTGTGTATCCATGTCCACAATATTCCATTAGGAATGCGCCACCTGATTTCCACCACTGGGGTAAATAATAACAAGAGCTCCATTAGCGCCGCATCTGAAACTTTGGTGCACTATGGACATAAATTGTTGGCAAAAAGCAGCTGAATAACATCTGCTTCTGTCCATAAACCGGAAATAATCTTCATAATCTATTCTAATCTTAAACTGAGTAACGTTATTTGCGTAATACGCTTGAAAATTATCTAAAAATGGAGACAAAGTTGGTCTCGATATCTGTGAGAAATGTTTAATTAAATTAAATTATGCCAACCTTCGAAAAGTTAAGAGCCTTATCATATGCTATATGCAGATTTAACTGTAGATTATAAAATAATTGTAGTCTAATATAATAATGATAAAAAATAATAATAATAATAATGATAATAATAATGATAATAATAATAATAATGATAATAATAATAATGATAATAATAATAATAAAAATGATAAGGATAATCATAATAATAAATAATAATAATCATAATAATAATAAAAATAATAATAATAAACATAATAATAAATAAAATAATAATAAGAGCAATAATTACAATAATAATGATAATCATAATAATAATAAAAATAATTATGATAATCATAATAATAAATAATGATAATCATAATAATAATAATAATAATAATAATCATAATAATAAATAAAATAATAATAATAGCAATAATTACAATAATAATAATAATAATAATAATGATAATCATAATAATAATAAAAAAAGTAGATACTATACTAAAACGTATACTGAATAATAATACTAATACTACAATAATAATAATCATACTGAACAGTAATATTAAATTTTAATATACCATTTACAAAAGGTATAGCTTTAAAGTTAGGGACTCGACTAGACAATTTTGTGACTGAAGCTTTTAGTGTTTTATAAAGAACTGAGTAAACACATCAACTAGAGACTAGACACAAAAAATTCTTTATTGCTCGCTTTTTATTCTAGGTACTACTCTAGGGTCTGAGCTCTGAGTGGCTGTCTCTCGCAGAGCACATAAAAAAAGTTCCCCTAGCAAAAGCTAACAAAAAAGAAGAAGCAGAAGTAGAAATAGAAGCAGAAATAGAAGCAAAAGCAAAAGCAAAAGCTAAAGCAACAAACCAGGATCCACAGTTGAATGCGCGTTTATGGCTTTCCAATCGCTACTCCTTCGTGTTTTGTGTTTGCCCAGTCGATGTCCCTTTGGACTCTTGACACTCGGGAGATAACGGAGCGCATCAAATCATTTCGTGCTAATGGAATTGCATTCATGTTGATGGAATTCTTAGATTCCCAAGGATACAACGACTAAGCCATCAAATTTGCCAAGCCCAAACATAATCATCATACACAATGGTATAAATATTGTAGACCAGGGTTCGAATCCCCAGGGGTTGAGTATGGGTTCAATGGTTTCTCAGTATTCCTAAGTGTATTAAGAGGTGCTTACTATATCTTTCTCAATATCCAGAACTGATTAAGAAGTTAAGTGAATACTGAAGATGCGAACTTCTTTCCCTATACCCAATACCCTAGGCTTTCATAGTCCCATCCGTAAGGGTATTTGATCTTCGTTTCTTTACTTTTCCTTACGGTTCAACTGAGAATTTGACTTCGACTGCCTTTTAAAGACTTTTATTCAATTTACACTTAGAAAAAATAAAATAAAAGAAAAAAAACAAACCCAATTTTGGCGGCTGGCCATCTTTTCGCTTTTAACGGTGAAATTGAAGTACACGTCGCCAGGATTTTGGCCTGGCTAAGAGCCCATGGCAGACAGTGATGATAATGAACCGGTTTATTGAATTTGGTCTGCGGAAATTGCTGTTTACTCTGTGTGTAATACGAAATGGAAATCACAGAAATCTGCATAGTAATGTTTCTTTATATATCCATATCAAAATATATACATATATATGTGTGTGTGTGTGTGCACACAATGGAATAGATTGCCCTTAAGCACCAAAATATGTGCTGAGAAACAAAGGAATCGAGCTACCCCACTTCCGAATGGCAACAAAGTGCGGCGAAGGCGTGGAAGGGACTCAGGGTGGGGCTATGGATGGGGTTCGGGTAATACATCAAACAAAATTAAACGCACTCCGGCGGGCGGCAGACGACGGACGTCAGAGGACAGACGGCGGGTGTCGACTGTCGGAGAATGTGGCGGGGTGAAGGAGTTGGCAAAACATTTGCCAGTGGCTAAAATAATGAACACCGGGAACCAACCAAGGACAGACGGACGGACGCCAGGAGCACGTGTCCGCGCCGCGGGGCTGCAGATGCGGTGTCACTCAACGAGAAGCGAATGAATGTGTATCCAAAAGCCAGGAAGGCCAGTTGCTGCTCCAACTGGGCCAACGCCTCCAGCAGACTGTTGCTTCTTTGTTGCCCCTTTGTAGTCAGTTGTTGCTATTGCTGTTGTTGTTGTTGCACAATTTAGTCCATTGGCTCTAGTTTCCCCGTTGCCAGACAATTGCTCCTGGCCACGAACTCCACCCCCCTCCTCATTCACCTTCTTTCCCCCCTTACCACTTAGTTAGCCGGCTGGGACAGTCCAGAACAGAGCTCCAGACATAACGGCGCTTGGGGTTGAAAGTGCATGACACACAATTGTTTCCCTGACACCCACCATACGAGCATTAACATTTGCACCACCCGCACGTGAATCCGCCCAACCACCAAATTGTTTTTGTGGTCGCCAGCTGGTTTATGGTTACACATTTTCTGCTTTTACCTTTTTAAACCTTGGGCTCTCCTTTTATATTGACATCGTTTCTGCATGCAATCTAATAAATGAATTGTGTATGAGGGTGTCAGTGTGTGTGTGCCAGTGTGTGTGTGTGTGTGTGTCAGTGTGTGTGTCCGTTATTTGGAACAACTGCAGGTGATCAAAAATAATGGTTTCACATTCTCCCCCTCAATGCTGGTAAAGCCCGTGTGCTTCCTGAATGAATTGCAGCTATCGCATACCTGTAATTTATTACCTGTATTAAATAGACTATTCGTAGGGAATATGTCACTGTCTTGGACCTACGACATTCCATTGATTCGCAGGCCCGCATTGATTCATTGGGCTATTCATCAACCTGAAACTCGACTAATTGACCAATTCACTTGTTATTGCGACAAGGCCTACATAAATATAAACATACATACAAATATAAATATACATATATATACATACATACCGTATACATCGGTGTAGGGTTTCTGATTTATGTTTCCTTTTGTTTATTATTAACCCTAAGTAATTGGCATCAGGCTCAGAGCTGTTGCCCATTCATTGGTAATCTGATCAATAAATTGTTTTATTTGTTTAAATATTTTGCTAGAGGTAGCAATGATATCGAATACACCTGGGTGCAATTTGTTAAGCGAGCCTTGTGGGTAATATTAGCCTGAGCCTTGACTAAAGGATATGAATTAACTTTCCCAAATAGTTAACTATATTGGGATATAAGCTATAAAATGGGGATAAGAAATGAATATTTGTATACCCTGTATTCAGAGCAGACCATTCTGTTTAATTGTTGATAATATATCATGTCTATTTGGTATATAACGGTTCATCTGTCTTAATGAAAAGGTTACAGTTGATGGATAAGCATAAATTCTCTTATTTAGACAATTTCGAATGTTAACATCTGCTATTGCGTTCTCCCACTCACTCTCTCTTTGCTTAAGCCTTTCTATGCGATTTTCATTTATCTTAAATAAGAGTAACAGCGAAGTAAACACTTTAATATGTACAAAGAATACTTAGATGTTACTCTTGGTACTCACTAACAATATCTTATGCAATGTGATGAAATAAGATTTTTATAAGGTTTACCAAATTTGGTGACCTCTGGCAATGCAATAACTTTTTATGGTTTTAATTAAAAGTTTAATTAGTCATTTTTCCGGCCGTCTCCTGTGACCTTTGCCAAGGCAGTATAAAAAACCTCATCTGTCGAGCCTATTAAAGACCAAAACAATTTCCAAACTCTGAGGCAGACGCCAGAGAAATCTCGAACTGGAATCGGAGCAATCAGGTCTGATTTAATATTTACGATGCTCTCTACAAACGTTTTGAATTTAATTTGTCAGCTATTTTTGGGCAGCTTCTCTAATGGCACAGTTTAATTAATTTGAAGACAACAAAAACAAAAAAAAAAAACAAAACAAAAGACAAAAAGAAGTAAAATTGAATCAACTATAGCTAAGAATTCAAGCACAGAATGCCAACAATTGCACAAATACAAATTATTTAATTTACGCCGGACTTTGCTGTTTGTGTAGCTGTTTGTGTGTATCTTGTGTTCCACAATGTGTGCCCAGCATTGTTTTTTTTTTTTTTTTTTTGCTGTTGGTATTGTATTGTATTGTATTTGGGACTGAGGCATTGACCAGTCGCCGTGACGGCCAGCGCACATTCACCACCCATTCACATTCACTAGTCATCCACTCGCCTCCCACCCGCCACCCACTCTCCACCCACTCTCCATCCACTCGCCACTTGTCCGTCGGTCTCACCCGTGGTCCAAGTCATTTAATGTCAGTTGGGTTTCAGCATTCGGATCACGTAGCTTGGGTGCCACCAGCACTTTTTCATTTTCATTCACTTAGGCCTAAAGAAACAGCAACACACATGAGAGAAACAGAGAGAGAGTGAGAGAGGGAGAGTGAGGCAGATGCGTGGCTCCTCTTTAGCTGCTTCTGATTTGTTTGTTGTGGTTGTCTTTTGAATTGACAAGCGGAGCAGCTGACGGGGCTGGCATTGAAATTGAATCGTGGAAATTTCGTGGGCGTACGCTGCGAAACCCGGTTTAATAATATAATTTCCACTTAATTGGCCAGAAACAAGCTTTGCAATTACGCATCCCACAATCAAATGTGCGCGTGTGTGTGTAGTTCGACTCATCTATCATGTGCGATGGCAACGGGTCGGATACGTATTCAATTACTGTCATATTTTGTAATATAATTACATTTATTTTAAATAGTTGCGAACACATTCTATATATAATGGATTCGAACTATAAACTATATAAGTTAATCTACCTTTCTTTGCATTTCTTCACATTTTTACTCATTCTTTCTTTCCATTCAACGCCAGCAATATTTTCTTTGAATCTACATAAATCCCTTTAAAGTCTGGCTGAAAAAAGTTAAGTTTTCTTTTCATCTACGGAAAGTTTGAGACTATCTCCCACTGGTTGCGGCTGTAAGTTATGCAATAACAAGTTTTGCAAGCCTCCCAGAATGTAGAAGAGCTTACATCTAAAGTCTAGGCTGGCAATTCTTAGCTTTAAGCTTAAGGATATGTCCATGATTTTGTACATATATATAAAAATGATAGACTTTAATGGTATTTGATGTTAACATTTGAAAGACATTAATAGTTAGTTATGGCTTAAATCTGAAATCACTTTCAATTTCGTTTTGTTTGATTAAAATTTAGACTATTAGCATTAAATTGGAACTATATTATACATTTTCTTATATGGGAAATTGTTATGCATGCTGAAATTTTCAATTACTCAAACATTACAATGATTTATCAATAATTTAAAAGCAATACAAACTTTTTGTGCAGTCATGTCTAAAGCATTTCGCATACACGATATACATATACTTGTATTTCGTACATATGTTTATTTGTATTCCGATCAAAGTGCCAATGCAAGCGCCCAGAACTGGGAACAAAGTTCTTGTGGGCTGCACCACCGGGTGGCTCGTTGAGTAATCTCGCAGCATGGAGAAGTTGCGTGAAGCGTTCGCTTTTGTGGCTGGCTTATCAGGAAGCCCGAAGGATAAAGTTGAACGGAACGGCTAACAATGGTTTGGGCCAGGCCGCGGATCCGACTAAAGAGGGAAACGCATATTCTATGGTGCGGGTTGAACTGGTTAACAAAATGGCGTCGGCACATAATTAATTGCACTAAGGAGATTAGTTGCTCTGCATAAGTTGCCGCGGCGCCACAGAAACTAACAACAACAGCAAGTCGGGTGGAAAATACAAACCCCACCCCTTCCCCTACACCTTCACCTTCATCTTCACCTCCCTTCAACACGCACACCACTGTGCCAGTCAATAGTTGCACACGCAATGTCCCACTGTACTCCAGAGCCTGAGTCAAAGCTGACGAAGACTTCGCAGTTTGCACCTGTCGAGCAGCTCGCCCACATTCTGCACGCAATCCAATTTAGCTGGAAAAGAGAAACGTGCCCGGCGTGGAAATCGCCAAGCCAAAGTCCAGCCCCCTAACCACACCCACCCCTAAGCAGCTGTCGAAGGACCTCGCTGCTAACATCGTTAAGCAGCACAGGATGCCAAACAGACTGCGTTGCGATATCTTCATATCGAGTGCTGTCCAATACCTCTAATTAAATTGCGTAAAGTCTACGGAAAAAGCGGGGTATTAGAGTCAAGTATTAAAAAGTCAACAAATTACAGTCGAATGCTCGAATCCGACTGCACAGTTCTCTGTTTGAACCTTAAGTGCTGAGTCATTCGGTTAATAGGGCATGTCATGGATTATTGACCTCTGAGAAATATTGCTTGAAAATAAATCATGAGATTAAAGTATTCTATTAACAATATATAAGCTTAGAGTGTGGCCATTCAATTTGTTTTTCGACCTCATAAGTAGGTTATATATAAATCGTAAAAATTCTTTCTTGATTTAAAACTGTGGAATAGATAATTAAAGATTGACCAATCCAACGAAGGTCTTTCCAAGACCTTATCCAACTCCAACTTATGCACTATAAAGCTAATATACCCTTTATGGCTCTTTAATAAAGCCTTAAATGTCAAAGAAATTTATGATGCAAAACATAGATCCATGAAGCTCACTTGCTTGATTTTTAGTTTATAAAGTTCGAGGAAACTTAATTAAAAAATTTGTTCTAGACGTTTGAGCTTTTGCACAGGTAAATGACGAAATCCAAACTCTACAAAAAAGTTATTAAATTAATGGAAGTAGAGCAAAATTGCTTTTGATGCTTTTGGTTTATATTAAAAGCGAAATATTAAATTGCTTGTGAGTTTATATGAGAAAAACAAACATGCTGCGGACATCCCTTGATGATTGATCACTGCAGGTGCACAGACAAATTGTGGGAGTTGGGCAACGGAACCAGGTGGCGAGTCAAGGACCCGGCGGGAAACTACGAGGCCGGCCCAAAAGGAGGCGTTGGGGATGTTGGTTAAGGTGCAAGATGCAAGCAATTATTTTGAGGGCTGGGCTGCCGTGTAGCTTGCTCAAGGATAATGCACTTAAGCCCGTTACCTGCCAGGGATTGCGCACGTTACCGTTACTCAGCTGCTGTTTCGCTCCTTTTGTATGCACATGCATACGAGATGCGTCTGAATTTGAATTATTCATCTCTGCTGCAGTTGCAGTTGAACTGCTGCTGCTGCTGTTGCTGTTGCTGTTGCTGCTGTTGTTGCTGTTGCTGCTGCTGCTGCTGCTGCTGCTGCTGCTGCTGCCTCAAGCCTCAAGACGAGGGTTGTTTTGCTCGACCCTGCAACGTGTCGTCCTTGAGGGTTGGCGGCAACAGGCGCCGCGATGCGGCAACACTTTGTGCATTTTCCAGTGCACATCCGCATCCACATATACACATATACACACATCCACATCCAAGTTGTCGTCCATCGCATCTCGCATTTGTAGCTTGCGCTGTGTTGGCGGCAATTCGAAAGCAATTTTAGCTGCATTAATCATTCCCCTTATCCACCCTTGACACTCAATCCCTCAACCCCAACACCTATTCACACACACACACACACACACATACAGAGGGTCAACTGGCCCTTTGTCTAATGTTGACAAAACGCATTTTAAGCTCTTCAGAATTGCCTTCTTTTGTTTAGTTAGTCGACGGCCCACTGTGCATACATATGTGGACGCTCGTCTGAATTTGAATTTGGATTTTGATTCGGATTCGGATTCGGATTCGGATTTGCGAACTGGATTGCGTTGCTTGTTTTAGACATGGAATTCACATTTCGTTTGGCGACCCTTAATGCGAATTGACTCTTGCCACTTTTGTTTGCCAAAGCCCTTAACTACCTTATTGTTTAGCTGTTGACCAAAACACTTCTATGCATCAGTTGCGCATTTTTCATTCCACCTCTTCAGCGTACACTGTGCGAAATGCACAAATAATAGTCTAGATTAGCATATTGTAGATGTAAATGTGTATTCAATCATAATTGATTTTTCATTTGATTTATATTTCAACAATAAAACCATTAGCCACAAACCCTTTGCCACAGTTTATTTATGAATATATAAATAGCATTAATTAAAGAGATATTTGGAGGTAAATTATGAAGTATAATAAACATATTCATTTTAAAATGTAATTAGTGTAGCAAAAAGAGTGCAGTTTAGCTAGTTTTTGGGAAATAATCTAATATGTTTGATAAGAAATATTTATGATATAAATAGCATCTCAAGATTGCCAGAAATATAATCTGTTGTGGAACAATTTGATTTATATATATAGTACATACATCTAGACTCACCTAATATTTTGAACAAAATGAAAATTCTGGTTTTTGTGCGAGTGAAACTTTCCGCAGTTGTTTTTCACAGTTGCTGCAAATGCACGACAAATTAACACAGCCAGAACAAAAAAGGGAAATAGTCCCGTTGCAACTGCTGCTACTGTGTCTGTCTTCGTGTCCCTGTCCGTGTCCGTGTCCGTGTCCCTGTCTCTTTACCCGTGTCCGTGCCCGTGTCCGTGGACGCCACGCCCGCGGCTTTGCTGTGGCACTAAGCAAATGGCTGTGCGAATAAAAACTAAAACTCTGCGCTTGTTTTTCTGTGTGATTTTCACAGCACACGATTGGGATGAAAGTTTATTCAAGGCGACGACGCAGGGGGCGGCGTTTGGGGTGAGGGTGAAACAATCCCGTTCACCCTTGGGTAAAGGCGCAACACGGCGTGCTGTTAAAGTTACAGTTATGCCCAAACAGCGAAGCGCACAATATTTTTGTTTGTCTTTAAAGTTGCAGTACAGTAATTCTTGGTGTATGTATGCTTATATGTTTATGTTATTTTTGCACTTGCATCGATTGATACACATATATACGTACATATAATAACGTATTTGTTATTGTTATCATAGAGTATATCCTAACTATCCTTCAAGCACTTTTGCAGAACACTTTTTGCGTCTTTAGCTGATGCAATGTTCAAATTCAACCCCCGCGCCTCTCTCTTAAAATAGCGACATTTTGTTTTTGTTTTTGTTTACCAATTGTATTGGGTATTGGGTTTACCGTTACCGCACTCGCGAACGTCTTTCGTCAAACTGGCAAAAACTCGCACACTCATCGGAGAATTTCTCAATTGAACTTTGGAAAGTAGAATGGCTGTTGATTTGAGCAACAACAAGCACGTACTTAAAAGCTTCGCAATAATACGCTCTCAGTTGCAACCTTTCTCTCTCGCTCTCTCACTCACTGTCTCTCTGTTGCTCATACACACCCACATTCTGTTTGCCTCGCTTGGTCAGAGTTGGCTTTGCAATAACAATTGAAGCTCGCCGCAATAAATGCGACGCAACAGCGCGTCGAGCTATAAACGACAACCACCCAAAAATGGCCAACGATGCGAATCGTTCAAAAGCTCTGCCTACCCCGTTAGTTGTGCGCATGCGGCGAATTGTTTGAGAGCCAGAAGTCGCGCTCAAAGCTCTCGCACATTGTATTCGCTCTCTCGCTCCCTTGCGTGTGGGTGGTGGTTGGTCAGCGTGTGGGGTTGCGGTCTATTTGAGTTGTGTACTAGTGTGGGTGGATGGTTTTTCTCTACCGCACGTTATTATTATTTTTGTTGCTGTTGTTGTTGTTGTTGTTGTAATAATGCAGCAGAAGCAGAAGCAGAAGCAGTAGCAGCAGTGGCAGCAGCAGGCGGCGTTTTAGCGGCAGGAATGTGCACTTTGTTCATGTTGTTTGTGCTTTGTTGTTGTTGTTTCAGCTACTGCAAATTGCCTCGTAGCATTTAAGTCGAATTATGAAACTCGGTGCAGGCAGCAACAGCAGCAGCAGTAGCAGCAGCAGCCGCAGCACCCCCGCACACAAGCACAGCAGAAGCAGCCATGCAATACGTCAGGAGTGGAAATCTGCCTAAGGGAAAATACCTGTATTTTAATTAATATTGATTGAACATATTGAGCATTGCAGGTGTGCCTTAATTTAATTGTGTTTATTTTATTAACAAAAAAATGTCACTTTATCAAATTGGCTGTGTATAGCCCTAAATTAAAAATACATACACATAAAATACAGTCAACATACTTTAAGTAAACAGCTATTAATGTAAAAGCAATATAAGATGTGGCAGACATTATTAAATGAATCGCACCTGTTGAAATTTTGAAGAAAATAAAGATTTGAGAGACACCAAATCAGATGCTGATAATACCGAGAAATTAGTTAATATGAAAAAAAAATAGTAAGTTTACAAAATATAGGCAACAAATTTGAATCTGATAACGGTATTTAAGAATATACGAAACTGTACTCGATTTAAGTTATTTCTTTACTTTTACATACATATGTATATGCTTAAAAATAAATACCAACAAACAGCTAAATTAGCTGACTTTGGAATGCAGCCAACTATTGTGAACTTATTTAAAATTCAATTTTATAGTTAAGCCATAAATCTCAAGACAATTAAATATGTGCATAAATTAACAAATACGTGTTGTTATACTTTTGCACTTAAATAATAAATAGGTGGATTAGTTGTATTTTTATTCAAAATTCATGTTATTATTAAAATGAGAGCTTTTTAATAAAAAGACATTGAATAATTAGGTTACATTTTGTTTTTGTGATATTTTTCAAGCAGAGTTTACCATTACGTTTAACGTATGCTCTACCGCCAGACTACGTTGACTACGTCTACTTTCTATGACTTACGTCAGTTTTAGTATATTTGGTATTTCATGGCACTTCTCGATTGGCCATTTATCGCCCGACCGCCACAGCGATAAGCAGCTGTTTTGCCAGACAGCGTAAAACAATAATCGTCCGGTCACAACAAATTCTTTTAAGAAGAAAGAAAACATTAGCTGATACGAAAAGAAAAGTGTTTTATGCATTGTAACGCACAGATGCTGTAAAATAATTAAGATTCCGTTGCCATTGTAAATATGTCCGTATACGCAGTGTGACGACAACATCAGCACGGCGCAATATATTTTTGGGACAAGCTAAAACTCAAAGGGATTGCAAGATGTCCACGGAGGAGTGCGTGTGGCGCGAGCACGTTGTCCAAAGATTGCGTGAACGGGACCGCAAGGAGTGCGAAAACTTCAAGGAGATTATTGTGCAAAGTGAGAAATATACCTACATATACACATACATATATCTATATATAATGTAGCTGTAGCTACAGTTCTGACTGCGTATTCATCTTTATTGACTGCGTACTAACTAAAACATATTCTATTCCATCGAGCACCGTCATAGACAACCGGCTCATAGATCACGTTGCGCAACTAAAGTCTGACAATCTGAAGCTCTCTGTGGAGAACGAGCAACTGCGCAATGCCGTGTCAACAGGTGGCACCGGTCCCAATGTAGCGATTGTTACTCTAGAAAAGAAGCTGCTGGCCCAACAAGAGGAACTCACAGAGCTTCACAAGCGGAAGGGTGAAAACTCCCAAATGATTGTCGATTTAAATCTCAAAGTAGAGCAGCAAAAAGAGCTCATTGCCGAAAAGGAGCACAGGTATGAGAACAATCACTACTGCCGCACCTGTTTAACTTAACACTCGCAACTCTTTTCAGTCTCTATGAACAACAAACTGCCAACAATCGCTTAAGAGCAGAGGTGCAGTTACTCCACTCTAGTTTGGAGGAACTCAAGAAATTGAACACAACTCTGCTGGATGAGCACACGGCCCTACAGTTGGCGTTCACTTCCCTGGAGGAAAAAATGCGAAATGTTCAGGTAAATTGCTGTTTGATCTTTCTAAGCACGTATGCCTAATGGGCTTTATCGTTGTAGCATTGCTTTTTAAATTGTTTATATTGTTTCACAACATTTAAGTATCGCCAATTATTAGATATTGTTTTTCGAAATTATAATTGTTTATGTTCTAGTAAAAAACTAATTATTTTTGCATAGTTGCTATTGAATAAATTTGGTAAGTAATTTGCGTCTGTGTTTAGTTTAGATTATGCATATAAATCTAATGATCAGCTGTTTGTGATTAACTTTAAGGGTAATGGTATTCACATTAAAATTGCTGAACCACATAGACTTCAAAATAATGACTAACCTTCTTTTCATGTCTGATTCTCAAATTAATTGCTATCTTGTGAAATTGTATTGGCCGTATGCTCCAGACAGACGTCTCGGATATGTATATAATAAGCCAACAAATAAGCGAACAGTCGCATTTTCGGTTGTTTTGATTTAATTATAATGTCACGGCAAACTTGTTTATTTGTTTTTTGATAAAGACACAAAAGTTCATATGATAGTGTTCGTTAAAAGCTTGCTTTTGATTCATTTGATTACTAAATTAATAGAGTGAATCAGTTGATTTATTTATAATTAAAGTAAAAATATATATTTTCTATTTGCAGGATGAAAATCGCTACTTGTTGGAACGATTAATGCGATATAGAGCAAAAGATGCTGATAAATTGAATGAAGAAAACGAAAGTTTGTTAAGGTAACAATAAACAAAGAGAGTGGTTTTTATTAATCATGCACTACATTCATATATAAATTATCGATTCATATAAAGATATTATGGAAACATATAATATCTGTGGAAATGTTGATAAGTATTGGCGAAAACTTGTAATTTTGGTTTTCAGTTCATATGATAATTAGTCTGATTTGGTTAACTATTGACATAAATTCTAATTTAAATTAATTAAATTCCATAAGATTTTTAATGAAATCTTAAATAACATTGAAATCTGGAATGCAAGAAATCAACTCATGAACGATAGAATAGGGCGATATCGACTCGGCATTAGAAACTGATCAAGAATTTAATATTCTCATTAAAGTTATTAGATTCTGTTTAAGGAACAAACTCTTCTAGACTTTCTAGTCTAAATTTTCAATTAACACCTAGGACAGTTTTTTTAAATATTTATTTAGTTTGTATTATAATTTATTTTATGGTTGATTGAAATAACTTTTGAGATCTTCGACACTTACATAACTCACAAGCTTGTGCATTTTGTCATAAAATTAATAAAACACATTGTAAATGAACTAAATCGCTTTATTAAAGGTAAATAATCCTGATGAGTCCATATAGTCGGGCATTTTCGAATTTAATTTTTTATTTTCTTGTTTTGCTTTTATATGGTTCAACATTAAATATGTAACCGATTTCGAAAATATCTAGAAAAAGACTGCCGTCACTTTTCAGAAAACGTTCGGCAAAACTGAAACGTGACTTGGAAGAAGCTGTTCGGGAACCCAATTCGGCGGTTAACCCGATAGTTCCTTCCGCTGGGAGTACCCCCCTGCATCGCAACTCGAGTCCAGCTCAGTTTGTTGGAGCTGGTGTGAGTGACGACGAAATTGATGAGAACTCTATTAACGGCGCCATGGAAGCTCTTGGTCTCAATGACGAGGAATACATCAGTGCAAGGTTCACAGCCGGTGAAGCCGCCCAAGATGTAACACGTGCTACAAATTTGTCCATTGACACTCTCAAAGCAGCTGGCTATTTGGGCCAACCTAATCCGACAAAAATTTTAATGAAATTTGAAGCACATGAGAACGAGTCCCATGCGGTACGCTGGAGCCCGGTGGAGCGGATGGTGGCCACTGGTGGTGCTGATCGTAAAGTCAAGCTGTGGGATGTCGGCAAAGGTGAATGCCATATACCATACAGATACCAAAGTGTTTTTTTATTAACTCAAGCGAACATTCTTCAGGCTCGACGGAACCTCGTGCTGTGCTAAGTGGGAGCAGTGCCGGGATTAACTCTGTTGATTTTGATTCAACAGGAGCTTATATACTAGGAACATCGAACGATTATGGAGCCCGAGTGTGGACCGTAATGGATAATCGATTGAGGGTAAGTATTCAAAATGTACCGAACTTAATTTAGTTGCAACAGATGCAACATATAAAACACACATAAAACACACGTTTAAGCGTGTTGTCTGTGTCAGTTCTTATCTAATCTTCGTTCAAAGCAAACAAAACAAGCCGCAGCTGATACACTTTCATTGATATAAATTTATATATATTGATTCATATTATTTATATATACCGTTAGCCTTTATTGGTTGATTCCCACAGTTAGTTGCAATATACCCTGTTCCCAAACATGAAAATATTGTAGGCACAGTAAAGATAAAGTTTTAATGAAATTTATTATTTGCAAGTTAACGTTTACTTTGATCAAACTTATTTGTTATAATATTTTATTGCCCCCTTGTTATTACACTTATTAAACAAATTGGGAAAAAAGACAAGTGTACTAGAAAACAGTCATCTTTTTTTCCAAATTACAAAGTTAATATTATATTATTCACCTAAGCACTATTACTATTATTATTGTATTTATTTTTATGCAAATTTAAATCTAAGAATTTCGAAATATCACTTCTTGAAACTTTTATTGCTTGCTTAAAGCTTAAACTACCTAACTTTCATATATCTAAATTATTGCATCATTTTGCACCGATTCCAAGATTTCTAACAATCTAAAAGAAATGAACCCCAGTACAAACTAACTTCTAAAGATTGCTTATCAGATTATTTACCAAATGTTATATTGTTGGCTCTGTATTTCGTGGCCGCATTCAGAAATTGATTAACATATGGCTGATGAATTTGTCGCCGACGATATAAATATGACCAAATGGCGATAACAATGAACTGTGCCACAAAAAACACGGTCGCAGCCACAAAGAAACCTGCAACAGAAACTTGTTTTAGATAGGCAACTAAATCATTAAATTATTATGACATCGAACAATAAAATAAATCGATCGAAAATTATTTTATGTACTCACTCAATAAGTTATATCGATCGAAGATTATACTATGTACTCACCTATGCCATCAAAACATAATCCGGGAACGGATTCGTTCACAAAGAGCACATTGTCAAAGGAATCGAAGTTCTTTATCGGATTCGGTTGCTGTTGCGGTTCCTGCTTCTTAACGAATCCAAATTTGTCGGTTATCTGAATCGATTGGACCAAAAGCAAATCCTCTTGCGAGGACTTATTTGCGACCAGGCCAGATTTTGCCTCACGAATCGTTCGCCATAATTTGTGCTGTTGGTGGCCGACAACATTTGCTGAGGGGATAAAAGAAGGAATTATTATTGATTTAGATAGATACAAAAGTCGAATAATGTTAACCATAAATATCATACGTACATTGGGCATAAGTATCGCGTCTTCGTCGGCGTCCATAAGAGATTTGTGTTCTAAACTCCGCCGTAATGTCGTCCTGTTGACAGTTGACTGGCTCACAGGTGGGCATGCAAGGTGTGACCAGAGCACGGAACTGGACTACGTCGCTGGAAGGGAATTTGAAGGCATCGAAGTTGGAAAATAGAATTTTGCCGGACTGCGAACTTTTGTAGATAGGTCCCATAATCAGATGATCTGTGGGACAGCCCTGTGAGTCAATCAGGGTTATCTCCGCATTATCAGCTCCATCCATTGCCACCAATTCGCGTACGAATATTTCGTACGGACTCTGCTGATCGACTATTTCAAAGTTAAGCGCCAGGGGATCTCCGACTTCCGCTGATCGCATCATGTCTGAGCCGTCTCTTGAGGTAATTCTCATGAGCACGTTGGGCGAGTCCACGATAACCTCCTCAGAGAGCGCCGTCTCCACGTCCCCTTTCACACCCAGATCCACATCATTTGTCACCGACTTGTTGGTCAGATCGTATTGACAGGTCACAGCCAGGCCGAGATCTGAAGAGGTGACGATTGTATCGTGGTGTTGTATAACAACGTCGTTCATATAGCGACCCGATCCACTTTGTCGAACATTGCACTCAAGGTTCTGGTAGCCCATGCGAATCTCAAAGTCTAGGGAACTACTGACATCCACAGCACAAGATTTGGGCGCGCCCTTCGCATAGACCTTCCCATCGAATAGCTTCGAGGTGCGAATGCGAGCGACCATGTCCCCAGCTCCGCACTCGATGGTCACATTGTAACAGGAGGATAACTCATAGGTGGCAGCTTCTGGTACCTCCAAATAGGGATCCTGCACATCCGTAAGCGTGGCCCGGCTGTGGTGAGAGAGACGACATACCATGTCCCCAGTGTCCCCGTAATCATAAGAATGGCATCTAAAAAGAGAACAATTGTCTAAATTAATTCCATTCGAATAATTGATGATCAGCTTAGGTTGGGTTTCGTACCTATACGGGGAGTTTAGACATAGCTCCCGGCACTCGTCGACGCCTCCAATATCTTGGTATACCGAGTCGACGGTTTTCAGAATTCTTCCCGGCAATCTCTTAAATTCGCATAATTTATTCGGCTCCTCCGCACAATTGTTCTCCAAATATTCTGTTCCCGGGTGTGCTTGAAAGGAATTCGAACCCGCCAACGTAAATCGATCCATTTCGGCCAGCTCACAGCTATTCGAATCGCGATGATAATTCGCCGATCTGCAAGAATATTATACAGATACTTTCAAATCAATCGGTTCTATGAATAAAACTATGCAGATGAGGAATTTTCCATACCATGTCATATTAGATTACATATATTATTCACCTGCATATGAATTCAGTTTCGCCAAGACACAGCTCCAGGCAATCGCGACGAGATGTCACAGACATGACCCGTTTTGCATGTCCATCCAGTCTGTAGTTCTGGACTCGATCTATACACCAGGCTCTGGCACATGGACGCACTCCCAAGCAGGTTTTTTGTGCATAGATGGTAAAAACTGGAAATTGTGACTTAGTCAGGGCACCTGAAAATAATTAAATCATATATGACAACAGTTCCACTTATACAAAATTGATTCACTTAGAAAAAAATTACTAAAAAAAAAATGTTTTAATTGAGAACTTACCGGGCAAAATATCTGCATTAGATGAAAATAGAACGCATAATCCTGTTTCATAATTGACGGACTGACATGTTTCATTATTCTGGCACGATTCCAAGCAATCAGTGAGCATTAATGTTCCAGGTAATGAGTCCAGCAGTCTGCCCGGGGCTGAGAAAACATAACTGTGAATGATATAACAATAAAATGGAATAGAGATTATTTCAATTCGTATTCATAGTTAAGATTTAAGTATGTGTAGATTAGAGAAAAATGTAGGTCCGACAACCGAATGGATAGTTAGATGAAGATGTCGCCGAATACAACACACAGATATACATTTCGATTGGATAGTCCTACCTATACAAGCAAATGCGGCTGACGGCCTTGTTCCCATGGTCTTTTGGTGAGAAATGATATATGCATTTGAACTTAAGATCGCGCGATTCGGTGCTTATAATATCTTACCCTGTGATTATTTCGAAACCGAGCAAATCTGGGTCACACTCCTCGACTGAGTTGTGATTGTTGGTGGGGCCGGCCAGGGGCAGGGCTGGCAAAATGCGTTCAAAGAGAATCTCTGGGCCGCCGATCGGCTGGGGGAGCTGGTCGTGCGATAAGGGCATCAGTGGGTCTGCGTGGCTGGAATCTATAAGTGAAATGAAAATGACCGCACTCATGGTTAATCGCGGCATTAACAGGTAGCGGGTTCACATTGCCAGCTACTGTTTGCAGGTATTTACCGTCAGCCAATTTTGTCTTTGTTGCTGCCCCTCGGTGCCCGGTGGCATTCGCCACGTACAATGATTGATCATTCTTCTGGCTGGGATCGGCAGGCCTGCTGCTGTTGCTGCCGTTGCTGCTGCTGCTGCTGCTGCTACTGTCGGTGTTCTTTGTTTTGTCACTTTCAGGCATCGATGCTGGTGCTGCCAGCTGAATGACGACTGGTACCAGATCCGCCAAATTGTCCCTTGCAGCTGCCTCCAGCTCGATCCGCGACCGACGTCCATCTCCTGGCATCGGGCCCAGACAGAGGAGCAACAGCAGCAGCATCAAGTGCGTTGGCCTCATGCTGCGTAATGGTCGAATGCAGCTTTTCATTGGAAATATATTTCCCTTGATATGCGTAGACTGTGCACGTTGTCTATTTCTGAGACTCTCTCTCGGAGACTCGGACTGTTACTCGGACTCGGACTTGGCACGCTAAACATAGTTAAGAAAAACAATAGCAGAGGTATTAATTTAATTATCTTTTCATGCCTTCCTCCGAGGTGTCGTTTAGGCCGTTCAATTGCTCTGGCGCCCAGCTTGGGGAGTGCCATTAACCATAATTGTATGTTAGTAGTTGTTGTTAATAAGCCTAATAGGCTTATTATGGTATAATGACCTTTGCACATCTCTCTACAATTGTTTTCTTACAATCTATAGAAAATCTATTTTTATAATTTTCAATTGGAGATCGGAATGCCAATAGCACAAAGCTGTAAGCTTCAACAATAAGTCTTCGAGTGTCGATCTTTATTTGTAACTTATTTTGAAGTTGAGAATGTTTTATGTTGAAAAACAGACATCATATATTCTTTATCTCAACCTTTTCTGAAATGTATACAAAATGTGCCTGAAGTATGCATTGATTGAGTTTCATTTTATAAATATATAAAAATTATACAATATACACAATTGCAATGCTGATAATGAATAATCATATATGAGAATCAAGAATCTATTTAAATCTGACTATCACTTCTACAACGCAAGACAGATTATACAAAATTCCCAGGCATAGAAATATATAGAGTTCTTTATATAGGGCTCGACATGCAACACAGTAATTAGCTTAACTTGTGGTCTAACAATTTTGTATTGTTATTTTCTATAATGCTTTAATAATCGACATGGCTCTATATTGAGTTAAGTTCAACCCATTGTTCAGTCCCAATGAACAACAGACTGTAGAGTAAAAAAAAAAAACACAAAAAATCAACTAACGAGGCTACTGAACTCTTCGGTTGACATCTATGGAATGACACAAACATCTCGAATGCAACATTGACGAGTGACATTTGCTGATTGACAGTTTTCGACTCAGACCAACTTGAGGGTTATAGGATAAGTTTTTAATATGTGAGTAACATAACAGACGGAGCTCTCAGTCAAACTTTAATCGAGTTTTAAGATGTACTTAACAGGCCGAAGAAGGCTACTCCTGATCAGTTTATAAGCTGATCTAGCTTTGTTCTCTTCTTTGCATTGATCTTGAGAGTCTTAAATATCTACATATGTAAGATTTTCGATTTTAGTGAGCATCTTTAAATAATCTTCATCAATTTCTTAAAGTCGATATGTAAAGATTATTGACTTTATTGTTGAAGAAGCACTGGAATGCAATGCAATTAAAATAATTATAAGTATGACTTATAAGGAATGCCATATTTGTGCCCCATTTAATCGAGATCACAAAAATAATATAAACATGAGATGAAAGCAGAGTACGTTAATATGCTACTGGGTCTCTGTTTCGACTGCTCTGACTCTGAATGTATTTCTCATGGCAGATATTAGCATTTTAATTTATTTGCGCTCCTACACCTGACCCTATGTAAATTAGTTACAGATTGCAAACAAAGGTAACAGACATTTTGCATCATAACCCATTTTCTGTGTAGAAGCGAAACGTTGCACTAATCAGAGAAACCACAAAGCAAACGTAATTTCCCTTACTCATACATACATACATACATATATCTGTTATTATCTGAAAATGTGGAGTTCTCTTGATTATTTGATTTTTATATTTCAGTTTCTGAGAATTGAATAGATATAAACTAGCAGAACTAACTGAATGCTGAGAGATAATATATCTATTTATAATTTCGGTTTTTTGACTGACATAACTAATATGCTCGCTTTAGTTAGAAAACAGAGTGTAATCGCTAAAGATATGCTTCAAGTAATTCCAAAATATCTGTTTTGAAAGTGAGATTTAGTTAGAAGAATTATAAAAAATATCTCTATTAGTCTCTTGCTCAGTTCGAGTGTTGGTATGATAATTGTTTTGGAAATTCTACCTGGTCCAAAGAAGTTCACCTGGTGGATAGCTCATTGGATGCCGACGTCCTTCTTTGCTAAGCGTAAACGCATTGCGAGAAATCAAATAAATTGTTAAATATGACAACTGGCTGAGAACCCGCATTGACTTGGCCTAAATAACATGAAGGCAACTTAGGCCTGGGCAACAGCAACTGTTGCAGCAGCAACCGCAGCAGTAGCAGCAGCATTTGGTGCTACACATTGCGGCATGTGACTAAACATATAAGTGCGATTTCTTCCTAGTCTCTCAATGCATCTATGTATCTGCTGCCGCTCATGCTGCACCACCTTTTCTAACTGGTATTTCTGGATTGACATTTAAACGGTTCTTTTTGCGCACATCTCGAGATAGTCCCGCTGTCCGCGGGCATTGAAATGAGCACATTGACTTAAGCTGCCTCCTTATCACACCGCCGATGCCCCCCACCAAAGAACTCGCCTGCACTTCTTACCTGAATTATTGCCATTGAATTAATGACAACGTCGCAGATCACTCAAACGGTTTCCAATACAATGCGGACATATTCCACCTGGCCACTTAATTGCCCAAAATTATTCCTCGCTGCGTTACGACCTAATTCTAAAGTCAACCTTTTGTCAACCACCAATTTATATGAGACTTTTTCCCGTTTAACTCTCGAATTAGTTGGTCTAAAATCAATATTTGCAACTGATATTCAATCATCTATTATTATGACTATATCTAAAATTGTCTTAATTTCATCCTATAACTTTGCTTTTCATTCAAAAATATATTATTCAGTATTTCATAGTATTTGTACAACTTACTTGCATTGCCTCTCAGATATTATAAAAGTGAATTACATAAAATATAGTTAATCTTTAGAGATTGGTTTCTAAATAAAATTTTTGGTTTTCTACCCTCTTCATAAATTATGAGTCTTAAACTTTGAAAAAAAAAAAAAAAAAAAAAATAAATTAAAAATGTTTGTAAAAAATATCCTATAGCTCCATATATTAGAAATATTCTAACCAATGATAGCCAAGCAATGCACCATCAATTTTTTTTTGTTATATTTTTTGTTTTTTTGCACTGTGAACAGAGTATGGTGCAGTGGGATGTCTATATTGGTCTATATTAAAATTAAAGAATAATAATGTTATAAACACATTTTATTAAAACAAAAGCGAATTGTTTATTCGCCTGACGTTTTATACCATCATATGTTTATAGCACATATCTTAACTTTTTGACAGTCTAAACCTTCCCGGCTTTTATATTTTTAATGTTGGTAACTAATTTGATTTTATTTGAATGTAACTGTATTCAAAGACACTTAAACACAACACTTTAAAATATAATAGTCTTAACATGAACTGAACCTCGGGTAATATCCACCTTTAAAGTAGTGGAAGAAAGACGTACTTGACCACTTGAGTAAGGTTGCCGTAGAACTGAAGTCATTTTGACCAATGTTATATTCTTATATTTATAAGTTACTAAGCCTCTTCCTACTGCAACTACACTGTTCCATGCTCATTCAGCATTCCATTCAAGATTGAAGAAGTTGGCACTAAAGTTTGTTTGAATCTGCAAACGTAAGAGAGTCGAATTCTGACAATACGTCAAGTTGCGGCAGCGCCGAAAGTGCTTTTCTTCTAAGCAAAAACATTACTCTCCAGTCTCCACACAGAGAAAGAGTGAGAGAGAGTCAAGAGAAACATGTGGAGAAACCTGTTGCTTAGTTCTGGCCACTTTCAGCCATGCTCCGAGTCTTCAGAGCGTGCATTGACCGTTCAGCTTCAGTTGCCGGGTTGATAACATTCCCCTTATGCTCTTACAGAACCTGGCTAAGAGCAGGAGCTTCGCATCACTTGCTATGGCCAAGAAAAACTTGGTCAGGGACATGAACAGGCTATTCTGGTTACCAATACACACACATACCCTCCATATATTCGCACTCGCACTCGTACTGTGCGCATACAAATGCAATTATGTTTGCCTTTTGACAGAAAACGTGTTACGCACCAAAGTCGAATCCATCAAACAAAAAATATTGATATAGTTGATGTGTGCAGTAAACGAGGAGTTGCGTCCACATGCCAGCGAAACGATCTTCCAGTTTCAGAGATTATAATAATATCATATGTAGCTCGCCTTACGTATATGCAAAATATTTATGACTAACAATTTTATAAATGGAATTTATGGAATTTAAATTCAAGATATAAGACTCCATTTGAAAGAATTTCAGACTATATACTAAAAACTATATACAATAACCAAACCTTAAGTTAGTTAGAACCAAACATTCTACAATTAAGTTTTAGATATATAGGAATTTGTATATTCAAGCCTAATCAGATTATTAGATACATGCAATTACTTCTTAGTCATGACAACTAAATAAGTTACATAATATTCATACACAGAGGTAAATGACTGTTGGCAACAAAGACTTGATCCAAACCGTAACTTTCCTCCAGCAGACCCAAAACTGTGACTACCTGTAACCCTTGTCCACCTGCTGGTTTTTAGGTAACTCCACTAGACAGAACTGAATAGAATAGAACAGAAAATTCAATAATTCGTTTCAAGCAGTTTTTAGTTGGTGTATGGTTTGTGTTTACGACAGCTTTAATTACATTTTCTTCTTGGGAAAAGTTACGTGGTCGAGTAATTACTGAGTGACTTCTGTCTATATATATATATATATATATAAATAGTCATATATATTGTCAACTGGCACACTGTAACGCTTACTTTTAATAGCGCCCTGCACCCTATTTGTTGTTTAACGGATTTACACCTGTCTTCTTCTTGTTCGTCACTAAAGCACACACTAACGGGTCACAGTGGCAAGGTGATGGCCGCCAAATACGTCCAAGAGCCAATTAAAGTGGTCACCGGAAGTCACGACCGCACTTTGAAGATTTGGGACCTACGCAGCATCGCCTGCATAGAGACAAAGTTTGCGGGCTCCAGTTGCAACGATCTGTGCACAACGGACAGCCTCGGCTCGACGATAATCAGCGGCCATTATGATAAGAAAATCCGCTTCTGGGATATACGAACGGAGAAGCAAGCAGACGATGTCCTCATGCCTGCCAAAATCACCTCGCTCGATCTATCAAAGGGTGAGTATCTTGAATAAAAACTAATCCGAATCTTATGTTATATTTAATTATGCTCAACAGATTGCAATTACCTGATTTGTTCGGTGCGGGATGATACGATAAAACTATTAGACTTACGCAAGAATCAAGTTATATCCACTTTTTCGTAAGTGAAAACCAAATACTCCGTAATACCATTTCTTAAATATACCTTTTCCGTCCTCAGACACGAACACTTCAAAATCAGTTGTGATTTTGCACGTGCAACGTTTAATTCGGGCGCATCGAAGATCGCCTGTGGATCGGCGGACGGTGCAATTTATATATGGAATGTCAATGGATTCCTGGAGACCACGCTCAAAGGGCACAGGTGGGTTGTGTTTTAAACCCTATCAAATCCAATTCTTCCACACACGAAACAAACACTAGCACACACGATTGTTTTTCCTTTTTCCTTCTTTTGTTCTTGTTTTTGTTTTGTTGGCAACCCTAACGCAATTAGCTCTGGTTCCGGTTTCTTTCACAGCACGGCCGTAAATGCAGTCAGTTGGAGTCCCAATAGCAACTCGCTGGCCTCCGTGGGGAAGAGTAAAAGATGCATCATATACTCCGATTCGTAGCCAAAAAATGAGGGAATAATCTAAATAATCATTAAGTAGGCGCCTTACCCAGTGCTCGCAGCTAATAATTATTTGGATGCCTTTCAGTCATTCAGCCGATTGTTCTTGGTTACCACCTCCTTAAAGCTTTCATATGTATTTCGATGTTATAATATATAAATATACATATATGTAATCAGTTTACGGAATCACATTTCTTTGTAATTCAATTTTTTTACACACGTTTTGTATGAAATTCTTATAGAGTTTACTTAAGATGGTTACCTATTATTATTATTATATGTATGACTACTACCCATTAAATATTTAATTTTGATTTTCTATGTATTTAGATTTGAACGAATTTAGCTATTATACTACTATATTTCAAAACAAAATATTTATTTTTATACACACGTAACATTTATTTTTATTTAATAACGTTTGTAAAGAAATAATTTTTTTAAATATGTAAATATGAAAATATAAATTACGCATACAATTTTAGATTTATTGCCATAATTGTTGATTATGGGCGACAATCTTTTATTAAGTCAATTTTGCGGGACAGGGTATTAAGAAGTCTATAACTCGTAACATAATAAAATACCTTCGGGTCATTGCTGAACATTTACAAAATGAATATTGCCTATTTGATTTACTTTTGGTGCTTTTTCAAACTTAAATATAGTTTATAAGAAGATAGTTATTATATATATAATTACACATTAATAGCTTTGATTAAACTAAACTCGGGCATCTCAAGATCGTGTTAGTATATGTATTGCTTTTTGGATTACATTTCTTTAAACCATAATATGAGGCAATTTGATTCATCTGCAATTTGTGCGTGAGGCAACAAATGGAATGCTGAGTCATTAAAAGATTTTTAAAATATTTTTGCTTTCATCGTTAAATATTTGCAGGTGTCCGTTAGGATTGTTTAAGTAAGGGGAATTCTTCAGTTGAGCTAGAGTATGTCATATTATATTATTTATAAGCTGATCCTAATGAAACCTGACTTCTTCTTACAGATCTGACAGAATTGAGCTACAATATCGTATATCCAAATGTTTGCGAGGGTATTTAATGTTCGGTGTTGCGAGTGCAGAGCTGTCATTGATTATGCTTGTCATTTAATTTAATGGCTTTGTCACATTTCCAAAGGCTGTTAATTATTTAAAAATTTAAGGATTATTCAAATGGAATGTACGTAATTCAAGCATTGTGCGCTGTCATTCAACTAGAATCGAGACAGAGCCAAGAAGAGAAATGCAATGTCAACGCTCCCAACATTGACATTGAAGACCCGAGTGTTATCGTAACATAACTCCAACGAGATTAACTACAAAAGGTAAACATTAGGCACTAAATGGAAGCCACTAAGTCAGTTTATAGAGCTTTTTATATGTACGTGCTGTTCGTCCAAGATCGTTTACCTTGGTACACATGGAAAAGTAATTTTTTAATAGCACGAATGCTTTTCGTGTGGATAATGAGGTGCAGAAATCTAATTGCTCTGCAGGTAAAGTCAGTCTCTCTCTCTCGCTCTCTCTCTTACTCTCTATCTCTCTCGGTCCCTCTGCAGGGACACATTCGTGCAGCCCTTTTATTGAAAAATGTATTCAAGATGGCACGACAGTTGCCACTCGGATCTCCAATCTCATGAGATCGTTTTACAGCCCACCATGGAATATGTATAAAACACAGCAATGGCCTTTGTTTACACTGAGAAAATGTGACTGACAATGCCTTCATAAGCCCAACGATGCGCTTCTCTCAGTGTAATGATGTCTTTGTTTTATTGCTATATTTATACCCTCAACAGATCGCAAATGGAGTAAACAGGGTATACAGTTTTAGAGGCAAAGTTTGTAGCTGGCAGTGGAAGGCATCTGTCTATATAAGATCGGAATCGAGTTTGTGTATGTGTTTATATAAAAGAAAAGTAAGGTGTTCAGTGTATGCCTCAGTCAGGTACAACTAGGCATATCATTTAGGATTTTCAATGAAGAATATATATATATTTTTTTTTTAGTAGAAAAGTCAACGAAAGCTTTCACAAAAAACATTTCACAGGGTATAATTGATTCGCTATGCTGGAGAGAGACGATTTGGCTTGTTCTTTTGGATAGCACAATTATAGCCAAAAAAAAATTGCTGTTTGCATATGGCTCGTACATATGTACATATATTTCCTTGTCTGATAAAGTGTGCGCGCATTCGCAATTAAGAACTATTTACTTTTCTAAAATAACGAAGCACGCAGCAGCCAACTGTAAATGAAAATTGAAGAGGTTCTTGGAACGCGAACGCCCACTTGAAGATCTACCCGAAAAAAAAAAACAACAACAGCAACAACAACAAAATGAAATAAAAATAATGTGGAGTCTGTGGCAGCGTTATTATTGGCGACACCACGAGGCAGCCAGCGATTCACTTTAAGATGTGGGTTGGACAATCCACTCATTGCGACGCTTCTTGCCATTATCCACGGGCTGGCCGAGTGCAAAATTCTGATGCGCACCTGCTTCAAGCACGAACAGCTACAAAAACATATACATACATACATATATATACCTAAATGTATATATATATATATGGGTATAGGTATGTAAGTGGCGTTGCAGCCGATGGTGTGCATCATGCAAATTAATGCACCCTCAGTGCAACAGGAAACAGGCTTCGTGCAGATTTGTATCTTTATCTGGTGGAAGGCCAAAACACATTCAAGAAGGTAACTGCTGTCTCCCTGCTGGACCTCGTCCGCTCCCTCGCACAGTTAGGTGCATTCATCTCAATTAATTCACTTACACAAACAACAAACAACATTAGAAGCAACATCATATATATACAGCTATATAGTTAGATATATGTTTATAATGTAGCCGCTGAAGAATTCCGCACTTTGTTGCAATTATTGATGAAAGATCGTCGTTGTCGTCTTCCTCGTCAGAGTAACTCTCAAATTAGAAAATTAGGAAAGTTTTTAATTAGGACCAACATGCAAGCCATCAAAAAGAATGCACCTGAGATACATTCTTTAGATTTAGTCGTTACACCCGACTCCGACAAACAATGCAAATTGACACGCATCATTATGAACATCATCGATGCTAAACTCGGAGAGATAAAATGCCAACAAACTAACGACCATAATAGGTGACAATTTTGATAGTCACAATATTCTGTTCCCAGAGTTCAGATCCAGTTGAAGAACTGAGAAATTCTCTAATGCTTGTGAGCTTCCGGGCTGTGCGACTATTTAAGTATCTATTAAAACTGTTTACTTAGATTAAAGATAAAGATTATCACTAATTCGTTCCAATTAAGAAAGCAATTTTTTTGCTAGTTACTTTTATACATATGGGAACACTAAATTCGGTTTTAGCCGACTAAAAGATACTCTTGATTGTTGTTAACTTCAATTCTAAGATTACAATTAGGGCCATACTAAAGTGTTAATCAAAAACATATTTTGTACTTTTTTCACTTCCATTCTATCATATTAATTTTTTTCGAAGCTCTTTATAGCCCTTTATATTCTTAATCCAGGAACACATCTTCAGTAAAAAACAAGAATTCTTCCCTTTTCATAGTTTATGACGTTCAATATAATCTGCTAGATAACAATCTTTTCTATGTTGGCACAAGTCGATGCGATTTAGTTAATGGATAATAATCCATTCCCCAGACAATTCTCTGAGACCGTCCGCAAAATCTTTGTGAGCTCTGCCAAAAGTGCGACGTCATCGTCGTAGGTCACGAATTGAAGAACGTGTCTAAAGTCGCATGTTTTGATCGAGAGTACAAAACATAATCAGATTTGATGCTTCTAGTATTAGAAAGCTTCAATTAGCGCAGGTGTGTTTAAGGTGCGTACAAATAACACCTTGTTAGATCTTCGCTATTTCCAGTCTGGCAAAATATTTTATCATTTTTATTGTCTGTCATCCCAATTAAGTTAAGAAATTATACGCATTATTATTTGACAATAAATAAAAGTAGTTTTAATATTTTATTTTAAAGGCAATTTTTATTTAAATTAAATTAAGTACACATATCGGCAATGATACATGTTCTATATATAAAATATATATATATAAAGAAAATACAAATAAATATATAATATATAAATAAATAATATGATGTTTTATATTGCTTAACGCCACTTTTAAAGAATATACTGCATTCGTCTAAACTAATCCATAAATGGGAGAAAGTTAATTCAAATGGATTATTTTTGAGCTATTTCCGAAGTCACGAGGGGAGTTCGAAAGATCATTCAAACTGCCCTCATAAGTGTGGAAATTGTTAGTTAGTTAGGAATAGGTTAAAGTACATAGTACAAAGTATATAGGAGGAGGATATAAATAGGTCTGAAATATCAGTATCCATTAACCAACAAACAATCCGCGACTTTTCTATTCCATATTCTACACCCAAATCGAGCACTGACTAGACAAGACCAATTTCCAAGGCAGCCAGGTATACGTAATGTATGCATACATATGTATACCGTTATCGTCGATCGCACCCTGTTTGAAACGAACTTGTTCGATTCGAGGTCGAAGCCTTAAATAAAAGAATTAATATGAGTGCTGGTAGGACTGCAATTTCTGCCTGCGTTGGTAGCAAACAGTCCAAATGCCAATTATGGCCAATTGGGTGAGCAGGAAGAATGTGGCGGCTGTGATGAGACCTGCAAGAAGAAGAAGAAGAAGAAGAACAGATAAGCAAATGAAATGTGTGAGTAATATATGAGAAAAGTAAACGCTTAAGGCTTCAATGCTATTTATAGATCTTAAGTCTCTATTTTTAGATCTAGATCTCTATATTAAGATCTAGTCTGCTGTATAAGGAAAGTTAAATTGAGACTTTGATGCTTGCGAATGTCGAAGAAGAGAAACAATTCTAGATTATGATTGTAACTAACAGATCTCTATATCAATCAATCAAAGAATGGCATGTAGATAAAATAAAAATATGGAATATTTATATAGAGTAGATTAATAACAAACTTCTCTAATCTAATCTAATACAACCCTGAGTTGAATATCTGATTTGTATGCTTATCATTATTTGGGATTATCAATCAGCTATATAAAATGGAGCTTACCAAATGCATTGACACAGAATCCGTGTCCGGGATTCGCAGTGGTGAACTCCGTTTCATTGTTGTCTGCGTAGCCACCGATGTTGGATTTACGGCTCTGCTGCTCATCGAAGCCGAATTTGTCAGTAATTTGAATGGACTGGACGAGGAGCATGTCTGAAGGAGTCTTGACCTCCCGTTTCGGACGCATATCGAAAGCAGCTAAAAATGAGCAATCAAATTGAGAATTGCACTTCAGTTGCACCTGTTATCCACTCACCTGTGGTGTTCAGCGAGCGACGCTTGCGGCCATACGAGAGCAGGGAGCGGTACTCGCCGCTGGTGTCCTCCTGATCGCACTGAACGGGCTCACAGCTGGGCATGCAGGGTGTGACCAGGGCGCGGAACTGAACCATTTCGCTGGAGGGGAACTTGAACGCATCGAAGTTGGAGAGGAGAATCTTGCTGGAGCCGTCGCTCTTGTATATGGGACCCATGATGAAGTGATCGGTGGGGCAGCCATTCGAGTCGATCAGCGTGATCTCCGAATTGTCAACGCCATCCAATGCGACAAGTTCGCGAACGAAAATCTCGTAGGGACTTTGCTCATCCATGATTTGAAACTTGAGGGCCAACGGATCACCCACCTCGGCCGAGCGCATCATGTCGGATCCGTCGCGGGATGTAATACGCATTATCACATTGGGGGAGTCCACGATTACCTCCTCGGATAGAGCGGGTGTCAGATCGCCGCGCACATCGAGGTTCACCCCATTGGTGACCGACTTGTTGGTCAGATCGTATTGGCAGGCGAGCGCCAAGCCCAGATCGGAGGAGGTGACAATCATATCATGATGCTGTATGATGATGTCATTGACATAACGTCCCGTCTGGCTCTGGCGGACATTGCACTCCAGATCGTGATAGTTCATACGCAGCTCGAAGTCCAAGGCGCTCCTCACATCCACCGAGCAGGACCGAGGCGAACCCTTCGCATAGACCTTGCCGCTGAACAGCTTCGAGGTGCGAATCCTCGCCAGCATATCTCCGCCGCCGCACTCGATTGTCACATTGTAGCAGGAGGCCAGCTCATATGTCGACGCCTCCGGCACCTCCAGGTAAGGATCCTGCACGTCCGTCAAAGTCGCTCGGCTGTGATGCGACAGGCGACAGACCATGTCTCCCGTATCATTATAGTCGTACGAGTGGCATCTACGGGCAGGTATTTAGGATTAGTAATGTACAGGATAATACGGAATAGGAATGTGCGCCCACCTGTAGGGAGAGTTGAGGCACAGTTCACGGCATTCATCCACGCTGCTCACTTCCTGGTAGACGGAGTCCACGGTCTTCAGGATGCGTCCGGGCAGCCGCTTGAATTCGCACAGTTTATTCGGCTCCTCGATGCAGTGATTCTCGAGGTAGTCGCTTCCCTCCATGACTTGGAAGGCATTCGTTCCGGCCAGCGTGGATCGATCCATTTCGCTCAGCTCGCAGGCGCCAGTTCTTCGCTTATAGTTCGCCGATCTGTAGAAAGTTAAGAAGTGGCATTTATATAAACCGTTTTATTGCTAAATTTATTATTATGCGGAACTGAAAGCTATGCAAAACCTTATTATAAATTCACAAAATATGTTTTAGTTTTTATATTTATATTTTCGAAAGTTCTTTTTATGATCTTTTGCTTTGAATATTCAAACATTTCTGCACACTCTTTATATTGGAAATGTGAACTGAACCATTGAACTGAAGCATTGGCTCTGACCATCGAAAAGCAGAGACACAACTGTAAACAGTCTGAAATTTGATATTACCTGCAGGTAAATTCCGTTTCGCTGAGGCAGAGCTCGAAGCACTCTCGTCTAGAACCCACCGAGATGCTCCTCTTGACTTCCGACTTTAGATTGTAGTTTTGTACACGGTCCACGAACCAGGCCCGGGCGCAGGGTCTGGCGGAGAGGCAAGACTTCTGGGCATAGATGGTGAAAACCGGAAACTGCGATTTGGTTAAAGCGCCTGAACGTGAAATAAATAGTAGAAGAAACCAATTAAGATTTCATTTAACCATTTAGCTAATTAGTTGTCTTAGCCTTAAGTTGCTCACCTGGCAGCTGATCCGCATGCGCTGAAAATAGAACGCAGAGACCTGTTTCATAGTTTACGGACTGGCAGGTTTTGTTCCTGAGGCAGGTTGCCAGACAATCCGTCAGCATTAGTGTGCCCGGCAGTGAGTCCAAGAGTCTGCCAGGCGCCGAAAATACGTAACTGTGAAAGAGGAAAACAGAAATTGGGCAGCGAGTTATGATGGATGTTAATTAAAATTAGATTAGATCTGAGCTGAAATTGAATTCAAATTTCTTTGCCTTACCCCGTCACGATTTCAAAGCCAACTGCATCCGATTCACAGGGCTCATTATTCAAATAGATCTCGTTGTCCGAGAAGGTCGACGCGTCTTTCGACTCCACATCCGAAACGGCCGGAAGGTCAAAGGCCGAGTTTCGATTCTCTGTCTCCACGGCTGGAACTACATCAATTATCGTCGGAATCTCAGTTGTCGTCTCTCCCACTGTCGTATCTGGAGCTATGGTGCTCTGTTCACTGACATCCGCGAAGATCTCCTCAGTGCTGGTGGTCGCCGTCTCCTCGCCCTGAGTCATGCTCAAAAGCAAGACTCCAATCGCAACGAGTTGCCAAAGGCTGCTCTTAAATAGTCCAAAAGCCATTCTGACTGCTCAACTGATGGCTAAAAGTATAAGTGAACAACAGACAAAGCTTGTCAATTAAGAGATTACAATAAAATATATAATAAAGCGGTATATAGGGATATTTAAAGTGTGTTCGACCAATAAACGGGATTCAGATTTTCTGTTTTTTAAGTTTTTAGTGTTTTTTATAAGCTAAATCCATTTAAAATGGCAATTCTGTTTATATTGATTTTTAGAAATAGTGTGTAACAGACAGAAGTAGGCCGAACACTTAAAATATATATATATATATATATATATTCTCTATCAGTATTAACTATCTACTCGATTTATTTCAAGCCATATTTGCATGAAATTGGAATTGTTTTCTTAACTTAGTTTAATTACTAGTTATTAACTGTTTGAATTCCATATCATATACCCAAGCTTAAATAAACTCTATTACTTAAAAAAAATGCTATACCCAAAACTAAATTCTCAATTTTTATTTCATGTAATGCGTCTGCCTACCCTTCCCTCTAGAGGGAAGCTGAAAGGCCAAATTGATTTATGTGTCCAAATGAATTCACATTATGTATGTTAAATGGTTGGCCACGCCCATTAAGGGGAAAACAAACTGGAACAACAGTTAGAACATTTGACCTCCATAAACGCCTTTCCAGCCCCTTAGTTTAGGCCAAATATCATTTATTTTAAATTTGTGTATCTCGAAAGTTTTTGTCTTCGACTTCGATTTAATGAGCTGCTTTCTATATAATTACCCAGTTAACACATTAAATGCAAATTATTACCCTTTAAGCTTCTTTTTGTTATCTAATTTCCAAATTAAAGTTTCATTTAAAACTATCTGAAAGATACATTTACAATGTAGATAAGCCCAACTAATTGAAATATTATAAATAATTGCAACCATGTGCGAGATGGGGCAGATGTGAGATATGAGAAGTCTATTTCAGTAAGTGGTAAGTAAAACAGATTTTCGAAATAATTGAAATATTATAAAAGTAGCTGCAATCGTTTTCGATAGACCAGAGCCCCATAATTAATATGATACTCAGACTGAGGAGTTCGATTAGAGTCTGCAACTGGGGTTCGTTACTACGGAACAATATTTCAGCTTCATATTTCATATTTCATAAGAGAGAAGCACGTAAGCGACCTCATGGACTATTGAGTACGAGGAAAGTCAATTACCTCTTTGGGGAGTGAGTGACCCGGCTTTTGTTATGGTTCGTTGAAACTGGCTGAAACCGTGGCTTCACAGTTCCCGAGTTAATGGCTAACATTTATGCTTGATAGTCTTCAGCTGGAGATAATAAAAAGGTTGTGAACTTCAGACCTTAGTTAAATAACTAAGAATGTTCCGCTCCAGAGTTATAAAAGAGTTTTTTTTCTATTCTGTTTTTTTTTTTGGTTTCTTACTATATGACTAATTGAAGTCTTAATTGAAGACCAATGCAGAGCATAAACGGAAGTTTCGTTCATTGGTTCAAATCCCGGTGAACGATTTCCTTGGGTACAGAATTTGCTTTGATCCAGTTAACTTATTTGATGGCATTATTTGAGTTTAACTATTTTGTAAAAATGCGGTTGGAAATCGATATTTATCGTTTCCTCACATTTATAGGCCAACTATTTGTCGAAACGTGTTTCGGCCTCGGCTTAAGATTGTTTATAGTTAAAACCATGACAATAACAGATTTCAAGTTTCACTTTCCCGAAACTCGCCTCCAAGCATAACATTTAAAGACGATTTGATTTTTAACGATAATGCCGCATAGCACACTTTTTTTTCTCTCTCTTTCTCTCTCTTACAAATAGATCTCGAGAAACTCGGCGGGAATAATCGTATAAATGAAATAAATATAAACTACTTACACACACCTGTATAGCTACATATACATACATATGCATTAGGTGGGTTTTCTTTTGGCTGGATATCCAATCCAATTAGCAGCGTTTGCCAAGCGCGACGACTGCCCAGCGACTGGCTAAAAGAAAATGTTCTTAAAAAACCATCTTGCAAACAATTCACTAAAAATTGAACTTGCGGGTCGAAAAACTTGTTATTCTAACAGTGAATTTTACTGGCTTGATGTGTGTGCGTACACACACACACACACACACACTGACACTAATACTAATGGTTGTGTGTGGTGGCGTGCATGTTGCAAGCGTAACATGAAAATTGCATGCCACAAGCTGCTGCTGGCCAGAAAGCCAGAAAGCCAGAAAGCCGTGCACCCTAATCTTCATTGGCAACAATGTCGACGACGCAACTGGAAGCAACGGTATTTGATATACACCGACTACCGACTACCTGCCAGCTTAGCTGCCTACCTGGCTAACACAGCCTACGCCAATAACATTTTCACCAAAAAATAAACCGGCTTTCCTCTTAAAATCCCATTTCCACAAGCTGTAAAATTTAATTCAATGCGTTTGTTTAGTTAGTTCGGGCGATCTTTAATAAGCACATTATAATTGGGAACACACACACGCACGCACGCACACACACAGACATTTATTAACTGAATTGTAACACAGTCTGAATTCATATGCAAAGAAACTTTTATTGCACGCATAAAACTCATTCGGAGGGAATTACGAATTGGTATGCGAAGATTCACTTCTCCAATTTCACCAACACTTAAATACGTGGTCATCTCTTCTTTAGTTTTTTATTTTTTTTATTTTTTTATTTTTTTTGCTTTCCTTCAAATGCTTAGAAAACCCACACAGTAATGAGGTCAATTTGTATACCCTGTATGTCATTGAGAATCAGTTAGAGCGGTATGCTGTTGTGGAGAGTAGCTAGGCGACAGGTGCGGACATTATCTGATTGTGTGTGGCTATCTTTAGCTGTTATATATTACTATTAATTGTGTATCAATATATTTATTTTTACCATTGAGAAAACTTCCTTCTCTTTTTCGATTATCTTCGAGTCTATTTCAACTATTTGCATTCTCTTATAAAATGAATTTTAGAAACCACCGTAAATAAATCCTAAGTGTCTGATTTATAGATATTACTTTTGGCACTCAATTTTTATTATTGAGTAGCACATAAATACAAAAATCTTTATAAAGAATGCGAAACCCATCTGAACAATAGCATAGTTAAAGTCGAAGATGCTCTTTGGCCTTCCACTGAGGACTGCGGTTTGTGGTTTTTTCTAATATCTAATAACAATAAAAAGAAGAATTCAAGGTATTTGCAGGTGGAATATAGGCAAATGACTCGGCGTACTAACAGGCCTACTTCCATCACAATATAAGATTGATAAGAGAGAGAGACGTCTATCCTAGGTATACGTACATTAAAACATGATCTCTGTAGAAGATACTTTCCTTGTGGCAAGTCTAAAGGTGTCATGGGCACACCTTACTGGACCTATGCATATTTTGATCTTAGCCCTCGCACTATTATTTGCACAGCCTATTTCCAATCTATTTACCCACTTCTATGGCTCTACAAATAGAGTTTAAATTCTTGCACTTGTAGCAAGGTGCGTGATGTCATTCTAAAGTCCAAACCACAGGCCAAAATCAATATAGCCAAAAAAACCGAAAAAAAAAAACAAAAATAAAACCAAAAAAAAAGAAAAGAAAAAGAAAAAACCCGTTGAAAGAACTTTCTCTCTATTCTGCATGCTGGGAGATCGGCCAATTTCATTGATTCAACGAGCGGCCCGGCCCGGCTCGGATTATTTGTGTCATGCAGTCGGAATTTTCAATAGGCGTTTATCAAAGCAAATCTCGGGGTTGTAACGGTGCAATTCCAATAGGAATATCAACAGATCATTCGGCATTCAAATACATATATGGCATACAACTATCGATTCGGTAATCTAAAGCCTCTTGTCAACTCCTAACTGGATGCATATGTTCGATTTTTCTTCTTTTTTTTTTTTTTTTGTAATTTATTTTTCGTACGCCTGTCATAAGAGAGTTTGACACACTTCTTAGTTTGTTTCTTTTTTCTATTTCTGTTTCTGTTTCTGTTTCTTTAGATGTTAGCGTCCAATTATATAGCTAATTTATGATCGAAATTGAAGAAAGAAATTGGCCAACCGAACACTCAGTGAGTCGAAAGACCGTTAAGTTTACCCACATTTGTTTATCTTTCAAATTTAATTTCTTTTGTCTGTTTACTTTAGTTTAGAATGTTTTGCAAATAGAAGGAAATTAACGAATGATATCGAAGATCGTAAATCTTAGATCATGGACAGAGATCGGGGATAGGATAGGATTAGATTGTAAATCGTGAATCGTAGATCTTAGATCGTGTATCAAAAATTATCGTATATCGTAAAGTAAATATCGTAAATCTAACAAAGTAGATCGTAATCGTAGTATATGAATCAAAGAAAAGAAAAAAGTATATCAGGCAAAGAAGTATTTAAGCTCTGATTATTATTATGCATGTATGTATGTATGTATATATAAGGCAAAACTTATCTTTGTAATATCATATTGAAGACGTAAAACAAAAAAAAAAAACAAAAATCAAAAATGTAATATAATAAAGCCATCATCCAAATACTAAATGAATCTTAATTAACACTAAATGCTATAAACTTCCAAAACTTTCTTTCAAGCCCGGAACTTTGTTGTTTTAAATTTGCAGTAATTAAAATTTTAGCTAACACTACTTTCTTTCATAATACTTGTAAAGTAAATTATAAGTTATAAAATAGTTTTAGATAATTATGGGAGCTATTATTAATCAGCGATATTTAAATATGCATTAACCCTTAAGTAAGGCTAACAGTATATTTTAAATAATAATAATCAAGTAAAAAAGATACTAATCGATTTTACTTAAGTATTATGTCTAAAAGTCTGGAGAACTTTGACTGAGAAAGAAAATGCAGAAATGTATTTCAAACTAATAGATGATAATTAATCTAGCTGTGCTTTAGCTCTGAAGACGAAGTCGAAGTCGAAGTCGAAGCCGAACTGTTATCCAATAGAATGGAATATAACTGGAAAATCTCTACCGTTGATTATGTTCTTTTTTTTGACGGAAGTTCTTGATTTTGATTTAAGAATCGTATTGCCTGAATGTGTTTTATCGCAGACTCCAGCTCTAAATGCCACTGTTGTGTGTGCGTGTGTGTGTGTGTGTGTGTGTGTGTGTGTATGTGTGTGCATGTTTTTTCCCACTGCAATCTTTCAGTTTGGGGCCTGACAGAATCTTTCTTTGCCACATTTATGCAGCGGACTCCAATGGGGAACGAGGCACGATGCTCGACTCCGTGCCCCGTTCTCGAGTGCGGTTCGAACAAACCGGTTAACATCTTTTTTGTGATTTTTCTTAGTCATTCCTCAGTTAGTGTAATGGTTTTTTATTTTTTTTTTTTTTTTTTTTTAGTTTTTTGTCCATTGGCTGGTAAGTAAGGGTAATCGTTTTTTTGTGGAAGCTGTTAATTTACATAGAAGTATAAAGCATATGCACGCATGTCTTATGCTTCGACCGACAAAAGGTGTCTTAAAAGAGGTTTTATTATTTATGGTTTTAAACGCAACAAAAGTCATTAGGCTAATAATTATATTAATGATCGTTTCTTAACTAAGAACTGCGGCACTTACCTTGCTTGTTGATAGTTATTTGTCTTGTTTTATTGTTTGTTAAATTTCATAATCTTCTTAGTGCAACTTGCTTTGATCAACTTTGCAAACACTTGCAACAAGGCCGGGAACACAATTTATTTCACACTTGAGAACTCTGTTAAAAGCCGACCTTATCCACTCGATGGCTAACGCAGAACTAAAGTTTTTCCTGCGGCCGAGCTGCTTGTTATAAAAGTTAGATAAAGAAAAAAAAAGTTCTGCAGACGCAGCTCAAACAGAAGAGAGGACTGAGCCGCTCATATGGCAACATCTGCAATAGAAGAGCAGCGCAATATAAGAGAGCGCATAAGAGCAGTTCTTGGCGCAGAAAGTGTGTGATCTCTACATCAAAGAAATTGTGCAAATGTTTACCAACAAGCCCGCCGCATTTAGTTCGAACGCAATCTCTCCACCATCCACCATCCAACTCAAACTTGTTTGGGTTCTACCTGCTCAACCGATGGCTTAAGAGCACGCTTTTCGGAAGCGGTCAATGTACGATGTTGAATGTACACCTGTTTAATGTTAGTTCTCTCTTCCGTTGACGTCTCCAGTAATTTATATCACCACCTTCCTGGACAAACACATATTTTTAGGTGTCTCTTTACAGTCCGCGGCAATGCGTGATGTACATGTGCATGAGTGCATGAGTGCATGTGTGTATGTGTGAGTGTGTGTAGATCAGCCACCTATGCACAGTAATGTAACTCAATTACCGTTGTATAATTTATAACAATAATGTTAACAGTGATTTTGCGTAGACCATGCGAAATGCAATTACCTGCATACCCTGTATTTAGCCCATTAGAGAATTAAAGTTGTGAAAATGTGTGCATCAGGAAGAAGCAGAGCCATAAATATAGCTTATTGATTTCTTCTATTCAACTCCTTGTCCGGTTTTCAATAATTTATTTTCTTTAAAAGAAATCTTACCAGTTAAACTTGATACGCAGGTCCTCGCTTTTATTATATTTTTTTCAAAACTACATATATTATGTCATAAACTACTTCCGTCTTACGTATTACCATTATACCATTTTTATTGTTTGATTTGATCAATTCTTCAGATTGACTTCACTTAATAGGATTTGTATCAATCTGACTGTTACAATCATGTCCACATAAACAATTTATTATTTATATGATACATATTATGGCGTGGCATAAAAACCTTTAATTGCATTTAACAGTCAAAAATAATGATCTGCGAATTCGAAAAACAAAAAACTCGTTATGTTTCATAGCAGTTAGCTTTTTACAATTCCACATATCGATTTTCGATTTTTATTTTTAAAGTGTTGGAAAGGAGAACCTTAACATTTATGTTAAGTAATATAGTAATATAAACTCCTTATATTAAGAGAAACTCAGCAAAGTATAAGTACTGATACATTTATCTTATAATTATTAATTTAAAACAGAATTATTTAATTTTCATTTTAATTTTCATAAAATATTTATACATTAAGTTATCGATAACTCCCCGCTCTATTTAATTGTAGTGCTGTATAACTCATATGTAATGTTATAGACAACAAAATCGGAGTAAGTTAGCAGATGTTTAGCTCAGATCGAAAGTGTTTTTAGTTAAATTGTTGCATTTAAGAAGTGGTGTGATGTATTAAAGTACTCTCGTAGGTTAGTTTTGCACAAATGCCTAATGCAAATTATGCTGAATCTTTGTTTAACATTATTTGCATCATTTTTCGGGAGAAAAATGAATGCTTGCTGTTATTAACAGTTGAGCAAATGTTAAGGCCTTGGCGCTGTATATATGTATGTTAGTTATTTATTTTCACACTGTTTGCAGGTTAACTTTGTTGTTTGGCACGAATTTTACTTAATTACAATGGGAAAACGTCGTACGCAGTCTCTAATCGACTCAAATTCGAGCGATAGTGATAGCGACGCGGATACCAACTTAGAATCGGTGAGTAATACGAATATTTTAGGGCTGGACGCTTTGATAAAATATCCGCCATGTAACAAATCAATGCGCAGAAAATGATTTTAAAAATCTATATATATTTTTCATGTAGGACTTGTTGTCGCTTGCCAGAAAGAGAAAGAAGCCAGGCAATGCCACAAAAACCTCAAATTCAAAGTCCGATTCGGATTCGGACTGGGCAAACAATAAATCGAGCGGCCAAGCCTCGAAAAAGAAGCGCCAGAAGAAGACCAGCAGAGATTCGAGCTCTTCCGAGGAAAATTGGGACGAGGATAGCCAGGATGAGGTCGCAGCGCCTGCAGAAAAGCGTGTGGAGTCTGATCAAAAGAAGCCAGACATTCAGAGTGAACAAGAAGAGGGCGAGGTTTCCGACAGTGATTCGGACAATGATAAATCGAAATCAAAATCAACATCATCGTCGGGCTCGCCTTCTGGTTCTGATTCATCTAGCTCATCGTCGTCGAGCTCCGACTCAGAGTTTGATGATGGCTACGATGACGATTTGATGGGCGATGAAGAGGACCGCAAGCGTCTCAATGGGCTGTCCGAAAAGGAGCGCGAGACTGAGATCTTCAAGCGCATTGAGCAGCGCGACATTATGCGCACCCGATGGGAGATTGAGAGGAAGTTGAAGCTCGCCCGTCGTGGGGAAAAGAACGAGAAGTCAAAGTCTAAGGGCGACCGAGCTAAAAAGAAGTCCAAAAAGGACAAACGCAACAAAAAAGCAAAGGAAATGGCACCACCCATACCACCACCAACCGTAGCAGACATTGACTCAAGCAAGATTGGTGCGATAGAAGCGCGTGCCTCGGTCAAGAGTCCCTCTCCAATGCCTTCGAATCGCGAGGGTCCATCGACATCAGGGCTAGGGTCGAGCACATCGAACAGCAGCGCCGAGAAAAATGCTGACGAGCAAAATGCAAACAATGTGGCCGATTACTTTGATCACAAAGAGCGTTCCAAAGAGCGCAAGAAGAACGTAGAGGCAAATAAAACGGACGACAAGAGAAGCAACGCAATGGCCATGCTAAAAGCTAAGCGAGAAGGAAAAGCAAAGAGGGGTAAGTACAAAAAATATACACATATTGATCTCAAAGAAAGCTTATTCATCTAAAATCGAATTGCAGAGGAGGAAGAAGCCAAGCGACTTGCAGAACGCGACAGAGATGATGACAAAGAGGAACTGGAAAGCGTCTCTGGGTGCAAATCGGCTGTGAAACTGAAAGCATCGGAAATCTATTCAGATGATTCCGGCAGCAGCGACTGGGATGATGAGGAGAAGCCGGCGGGCAAAAGATCGCGTTCAAACAGCAGCAAGGCGTCCAGCGAGTCAGAGGACGATGACAAGACCACAAAGAGCCCCGTATTCATAACAACCCGCGAGGATCTTAACAAGCTACGGCTGTCTCGCTTCAAAATGGAACGCTTTGTCAATCTGCCCATATTCGAGTGCACTGTGGTCAACTGCTTTGTGCGCATCAGCATTGGCAACAATGGCCAGAAGCCCGTCTATCGGGTGGCTGAGATCGTTGGCGTCGTGGAGACTGGCAAAATATACACACTTGGTACGACACGCACCAATCGAGGACTCCGTCTTAAGCACGGCACGCAGGAGCGCGTGTTTCGCCTGGAGTTCATATCGAATCAGGAGTTCACTGAAACCGAGTTTAACAAATGGTATGAGGTCTGCCAGCAGCAGCATGTGCCCATGCCGACAATCGATTTGATCGAGATCAAACAGAATGATATTAAGAAAGCACTGAACTACGAGTACAAGGACGAGGATGTGGACAAGATCGTTGAAGAAAAGAATCGCTTCCGCAATCGCCCCACCAACTATGCTATGAAGAAGACCTGCCTCATGAAAGAGCGCGATGCGGCAATGCTTCGCGGCGATTATGATATTGCCAACGATTTGGGCCAGCAGATCGACCAGCTGGAGAGTCGCGCCTCCGAGCTGGACAAGCGTCGTTCCCACAGTCTCAATTTGATTTCATACATAAATGATCGGAATCGCAAGCGCAACGTGCAGGACGCGGAAAAGGCTATCATGGAGGAGGCGCGTGCCAACAAAGGCATGAAGATTTCAGATCCATTTACGCGGCGTATTACTCAACCTCGGATGGGCTTTAAGGGCGCCAAGAAGGATGACGATGAGGTGCTGCTAGCTCCGTTGCCACCTCCGCCCCCGGGCAAAAAGAAACCTAATGAAACTAGCACTTCCAATTCAATGCCAGGCGATGGCAAGGACTACAGTCTGTACTCGCTGCACGACTTTGATATAGACCTAGATGTACCGTTGCCAGGTAAGTTTGCAACAGCTGCCATTGATCCAATAGCTTTCCACATAATAACCATAACCCGCCTTTAATTTGCAGTGAACAGCACCAATGCGTTGCCCAAACCGGCGAACAAACCAACCGAGACGGTGTCCAAGCGTTCACTGAACCTGGAAGATTACAAAAAGAAGCGCGGTCTCATCTAGCTGCACTGTTCAATTAATAACGTTCTTTACTTAGGTTAGTGCTGTTACGACTAATTAAACGTAATCAATTATTGTGACCATTGAGGAGGAAAGTTTGTTAACGTGCTATCCTGTAACCTGGCAGTGCGCAAATCGCAAATGAATCACCTATAGGCATAGTTTACAAATTGTATTGTATGTTTACGAATATATCGCTATGTACTGATATATAGAGACAATTCATTTTTCATTCAGGGTTGTTTAAGAAATACGTATATATAGGACGAACTTACACGAATCCAAAACAGAATTCAAATGCGATTGCATTCCAAAGTCCCGTCCCGAGTGAGAGAGATCTATGAGTTCTGTCCCGGATCTGTGTAACGAACATTTGTTTATTTATTATTTATGACAATTGCCTCGGATTGTTTGTGTGAATAATTATAGTTTGTGAACAAGAATTAGCTAAAATAAATAAACAAACCTCCTTTCCACATATTTATTTATAATTAAACATAATGAGAGGATCTGAAATCCTTTGTATTCTATAAGCGATAAGTCCTAAATTGTATTTATGGCTCAATATTCCCATACATAATGCTTAATAAAATAAATTAATTTTAATTTCCCGTTACCCACAACACAAATGACGAACATCGATTCAAATTTGGCCATACTCCCAATATAAAAAGCACAATGCTAATGCGTCGGTTGTAAGCACTTAGCACTGTATTAATTTTAATTGAAATCAGTTATTGTAGCCGCGTTTACAAATAAATACGTAAAATACTCGAAACATATTTCGTCTATCATCTCCACCCATGAACTGAAATGTAATTGCCTAACTGTACCAACTGTTGATGAGAACATTAGCGACTCGTAAGTGGACCGCTATATAGATACACATGGTGTCCATATCGAAGCGGGTTAAGTCTTTCGGACGCCTCTTTAATTGGTTTGCAGTTTGTTTGCGCAGCTGTTGGATCCCCCTTTCATGTCCACAGTAAATTTAATTAATTCGATCAAATTGTCTTTTAATTGAACGCGATCGCCTTTCAGATGTTTTGGCGGAGTTCGAATTAAACTACAAAATGCTACCAAAGGTCATCATCGAATCAAATCGAGAATTGTATATATAACATGGCATTAACGGATTTACGGAATTTAAACTGTAAGAAGTGCAGTTATTAAGCGAAAATTATTTGTATCCATATATATGGAAACTGGTTACCATGTTGATAATTTAAATATTATATATTGAAATATTCGACTGTGTTTTGAAACAGGAAAATATGTTAAACAAATAAAATGATTTTTACATGTATTATATATCTGGTTAATGGAGCTCTTAAATATATCTTTAATCCCTCTATCTTTATCTCTATCTCTCTAAAGTTGTGCAGTCAAGTCAAGATGAGTTCTTGTTAGTTTAACTATGGAAACAGAAATATAAATGAAAAGAAAGAGACACAAGTCCAAAAATGCTGAACGAGAGCAGAAATACAGCATTATGTAACTTTTGTATAGGTACGAGCGTAAATGAATGCATTTTCGTATGTGAACATCCGGTAAAAGTTCTTTTACTTATTGAAATCTTTGCATTCGGCTCACAATTCTAACGCTGTTATATATGTTATATAGGGGTGGGTCCGGCTCGATGTCTGGAGCTTCTAGTGGGGCTTAAGTGTGCCAGACGAGGTCCAGCACTCATCACTTCGCTTCTGGGAACCATATGCGATTGTGTGAGTGTGTGAGTGTGTGAATGTGTGAATGTGTCTGATCCGATCACAATGATGTGGCGGGCGGCCATATATTGTGGCACAATGACATTTTATCTCACAATATGCAACAGGAGCACGTTCTCTGAAGCGGAGAATGTAATAGATCAGCAGCATCTAAAAAAAAAAAAAAAAGAACAAATCAGAATCAGAATCCGATTCAGAATGGTGAACAAACTAGCGATGCATGGCACATGCAAATGGACAGGCTTGGAACGCTCTGCTGCATTCAATAGATATATATATATATACGATAGTATATATGATATATATACTGGAATGTATCTTAAAGTAGCACACATGTATTCAAGCACATTGCCGAACATTGGAGGCAGCTAATCAACCGGCATCCAAAAAAAAAAAATCAAAAAAAAAAAAAAGAGCAAGTGACTTTTCAAGCGTCTTCATCGTCGCCTCCGTCACTGTCACTGCCGCTGTCAGCGTCTCTGCCGGCGTCGCTGCCGCCTGGTGAAGCCTTCGCAAGTGCTCGTTAGGGGAACAAGCCCATTGAACAGACTCCCAACAGCAGCTCAAGCGTTCAGTTGTGCTCGGGATTGCAAACGCGCCGGAACAGTGGGTCGAAGTTCGAATCGGAATTGCTTGGCGTAGATTCGATTATCCGTTGAAACATTAAGTCGCTGCCTCTAATTTAATTGACATCCAAGTGCAACATGTTCTCAATGTATTCGTTAATGTTTCTATTGGCTCTGCTGCCACTCATCCACTGCGAGCTCAACTTCAACAACGATCTTGACAATAATCATAAATTTAAGAGCGTGCCGACTGTCATCAAAAGCTTCGAGAATGAAACCGTTCTATTGCCCTGCTCTTTGGACAGTAAGCGATATTACCTATCCAAATTCAAAGTTTATAACTAATTGAATTTTAAAATATTTGTGCTGAGATGCAATTTTATTGCGCTTCAGAGATAAAATTCAATCTATGTGTGCGTGTGTGTGTGCGTGCGTGGATTAGTTGACCATCATAATAAGCCTTGGAAGTGCCTTTTGTACTTGCTCTACAAGCAATTGGAGACAACAATAACATTTAATTTGGAAGTCTAAATTGAGGTTCTTAACCATTTTGAATGAATGCACAAAAGACACCAAAGAAATGGATTTTCACAATGGATTTTCTGCTTTTCTCTATAATAGACGAGAAAACGCATTTGATTAATTCCATGTCCACCCTACTATATGTTTTTTAAGTATCTCCATTTATTTAGCGCTAAATGGATTCAGATTCTAAATTTCTTAATCCAAAAATTATACTATAAAATACTCTAATACTGATGGAATAAAGAGTATATTGGCTTAATGCAATGAATATAATATATATTTTTCTTCTACCAGTTGAAAATAAATACCTCCTATATCTGATTTCAATATTCCTGTATAAAACTGTTCTACATAGATTATACCTATCCGGCACCTAACCCACAGTTTTAGACCTAGAAAAATTGTATTAATTGTGTTGAAGAAAACGTAGAAACCTGCTCTTCCCGCAGCTCCTTTTCACTCCGTGCGCTGGCATAGGGACGATGTTGCCCTGGTGGATTCGAGGCATCCGGAGATTCTGCCACCGGAACGGATTGTGCTGTGGAGCAATGGCAGCCTGCAGGTCTCAAACTTGAAGTCCGAGGACACTGGCGACTATTACTGCGAGATCATGTCGGACAGCAATCATGCCGTCCAGGTGCATGCGATTGAGGTGCAGTTCGAGCCCAGCGTCGCGATGGAGCCCAGCGGCGTGCTGGAGCTGCCAATTGGGTCCATCTTTGAGGTCGCGTGCATAAGTAATGGAGTTCCGCAGCCGGCGATCAGCTGGCGACTGAACGGCAACACTCTGGATCAATACAACAAGGCGGGCAATCGACAGAGCCACATCTTCGAGATTAAGTCCAGGAACATGGCTGGCCTCATCGAGTGTGTCGCCAGCAACGGAGTGGGTCGCCCGGCGCTGGCCAGCGTTCAGCTCCGTGTCTTGTGTAGGTTGGCTAGTTAATCTAATCTAGATAAGGAGAGTAATTGGAATCTTCTTCTAGTCGCTCCCGAGCCAACGTTGCCACAGCCCGTGATTTACACCAAGGTGGGAGATCGGGCACAGCTGGAGTGCATCGTGGAGGCGGCGCCACTAGCGACGTTGCAATGGTTCCATTACGGTGTGCCCGTCCAAAGCGGTTCACACATCATCAGCCAGGAGACGGAGCTGGCTGGCAACCATGGCCTGGATAGCTATGTGAGTCTGGTCAAGCACGCGCTCATCATTAAGAAGGTGCGCGATGCGGACATGGGCCAATACGAGTGCCGGGCTAGCAACGCAGTTGGCTTCAAGAGCGCCACCGTCGAGTTGACTGGACGTCCGATGCCCTGCGTCTTCAAAATCAATCCCGGCACACAGAGCTCCACGTCGCATGTGCTCGTCTGGCAGACAGAGAGCCTGTTGCCCATAATGGAATTCAAGCTCAAATTTCGACAAATGCCATCAGGTTTGTAATTTCCTAAAATTTTCCTGAGTCTGAGCTTCATTTCTCTTTATTTTAAAAGCCAATTTAACAAGGCCAATTAAGACGAACTGGACAGAACTGACCATTCCAGCCCAAGTGACCAATGGTAAGTTGTTTATGAGAGCGAATCATCATTTAAACCTATAACAATAAATAATAAATGTTTAGATCGTAGCGCCCATTCATTTTGCTAGGCTTGCAGAATATTTAGGAATTTTTTGCAAGTCTCACTGATATCTTTTTATTGTAGAACACGAGCCAAAAATTTGGCCGAAAGTTTATTTATGTTTATAAAAGATATTTCCAAATATTTGTGCATAAGTGCAGCATTATTCACAACTCGATTCTATATTTCCATGCTTAACGCAGGTCCTATTTACATAACCTCATACACTTTGCATGGACTGCAGCCGGCCAGTCTCTTCGAGGTCCTAGTTCTGGCGCGGAACAGCTTCGGCTGGAGCGACAACAGCAAAACCATTCGATTCGCAACTGGTGGTGAAGGTAGGTCTATACATAATTGATTACCGGCTTATTCTAATAACTGTCCTATTGTATTTTCAAGTTGAGCTGCCCAACTATTCAACGGAGTCGGAGCTGCAGTATGATGCAACCGAAGAGACATTCGAAAACGAGATCACGCAGAGATCTCACGTTTTCACAGCCAGCATGATACACAATGGAGCCACACTCTGTGGCTATAGTGCTCTGCTATATATAACGATATTTATAAAAACTTTTCTCGCTATACGCTATACATAACCTAGTTAATAACATTATATTTGTACTGAATTCAATGTTCCAATAAAATAAATATGTAAACGACATTGACTTCTAATTACACAGAAAACTTATAAAATAAATGTATTATATCTTTAAATTAATTAAACGAATGTTTCAGAGCTGGTGGATCTTATCGTAAGGCATGGGCTGCAGGATGATCTCTTCAGTTTCAATATCTGGTGACATACACCACAGCGTATCAAAGATGATCAATTGCAGAAGGCCACCGCCCGCTGCACAGTCCTCGAATGTAATCGGTGGAATCTCCCTTTTCGCGTGGGATCCATATATCTTCAGCAGTTTATTGTTCAATCCAACCAGGGAAATGGGTTTATCCTGATGCTCCTCGAAATTCCACATAATGTTCAAGACATCCGGCAGTCTATTCACATACTCCATTAAAATCAAACTTGCGTTCATATTTTTAGTCTTATTTGCGCTGCATAAGTTGCACAGTTGGTCCCCGTAGGTAGTCTTGGTATATATCTCATTCTCCACACGGATGGCGGTGCGCACACAACCCGAGCAGAACATGTTTCGCAGGGTGGTCTGCAAATCATGTATATCATAGAGACATGGAGGCATCACATAGCCGGTGGCTTCAATAAGCATCGTTACAGATGCCAAGCCCAATCTATTTGGATCACATGATATGGCCACAATGTTTTCCAGTTCCCTTTCCCTTAGTGTTTCAAATACGTAGATCAAGGCCTTGGCAATATTTTCGGGAGAGATCATCTAATCAAGAGAAACACTAAGCTGGTTTTTTTCTATATACAAATCTGACTTACCGTTGTCTGAAGTTCACCATATTCTGCATTCAAACTGCTTATGTTTTCCGTTATGATGATCTGTTTGTTTTACAGTTTTAAACGCATTAAATACCATTTGTTGGTTGAATAAAATATATAATACTTACAGGCCAATCGAATTCCTCCATATGTTCATCCCAGCTGCGAAGCTTGGCCATGCTTCTAGCATAGCACAAAAAATGTTCTTTTCCGCTAGTGCGTGATATAAAGATAACAAAAATCTATAAGATTGGGAATGTATTGAATTTGTTTTAGCATGCAAATCGAATTGGGCTAACCTTATGAATATATGGCTCTTGTCGCACCAAAAACTCATCCATGTTCAGCATATAGGTCTTGGTGGGGTCAATGCGGCTGATCACATCCGGATGAAAGTACTCCAATCCCTCGTCATCGTCAGCTTTGCGCACACGTTCTATGCGCCAACCTAATTTACTAGTTAGCAACTCATACGCATCCGGCTTGTACAATTGAATTTCAACAAAGTCGTCTACTTTCACGCGAGCTCCCAACTTTGTAACGAACGCTCTTCTCAGTCGGATTGTCTCCGATCCCTCTTGCAGCTTAATAGCCAGCAGGCGAGCAAAGCGCTCCTGCTTTATGCCATCCGTATTTTGTGCTCGATGGTACAATTCGCGCTCCAGATCCAATGAACTGTACTCCGATAAAGGCACTTCCATAATTCAAGTAATAAATAAAGATTCGCGCAGTAAGTTTAGTATTTGTATTGACCAGTGCTGCAAATTTTTGGCAATTATCGATATTTTGGCGATTTATGATTTAAGTTCATTTCGGTAGTAAACAAAGATTCGCGCCAGAATTGTCAGTGCTCTAGCACTTTTGTAGTGTTGCAAATTCATGTCAGTTATCGATATATCGATATTTACTAAATTGCAATGTAAAAGCTTAACATTTAAACTATTTTAAACGTTTCAAAAAATATGCATTGTAACGACTTTTTAATATTTTGTGGTTACTTGTTTTTCATTCTTATTTTTTTTAAAACAGATCAATGAATACCACAATATCTATGAAATGTATGGTATTAATACATATAGTATATTTATTGTTGTATATAAATAAATGAATGTTTAACCAAAAACACACAGATAATTCTTAACTGTTAACCGAATCTATAATTTGAAGTGAAGTCATTCCACTTTCAGTCACCTGGTATATTTGGTTCGCATCGTATCAGATGACAAATAAGTACAACAAAGCTTCCTGTTGTCATAACAGATATCAAAACTTGATAAGACAAAAGAAATTCTGGAATACTGACTAACGAATCTGACGGATATTTTTAGTAATACTAAAACTAAACTAAATTAAGTATTTTTCTTTATGAGTGTTTTATTATATACATACATATTCCCTACTGCCTAAGTAAAGGGTATTTATTGAGTATAGGGCTTCAATCAGTGCAAAACCAGCAATTGACAATGACATTGTGAGCTTCGTCTGGACCCATACTTTCTTTGATTATCTCTCTCTCGCAGATATATTTGGCGCCATCGAGGAACGCGGAACAGATACAAATTTGTTTACCTGCGGCGGCAGAAGCAGCAGCTGCAAACAGTTCCAATCAGTCGCAGCAGCGTGCAGGGAGAGAGAGAGCAAGCCGTTTGTTCTATTCCATCGTTTCAGCATGCTTTTGGCTACCAACTGGCATCCAAGCACGCGCTCCACTTACTTTCAGTTCTCGCTTGAAAAGCATCGCGACGGGTACGAATAGAGCGCATAGCGCACTGAATAGATATAATATACTATTGATAATACCATTAAGTACTCAAAACTTCAATTTGTTTTGTGCGCGCACACACATACATGTACAGGCACACAAGTGTTAGTAGTGTACATATATGGATGTACGAGTATTTATCTTTATCGATGGGCGAACCAAAGCTGTTACGGCAGTATCTGAAACAAATGAATTTAAAAAGGGGCACAAGTTCGTCACGAAGTCGAGCGAAAGCGTTGCAAGTGCAAGTGTTACAACGTAAAGAGCATCTGTGGACGGTTACCTGGTCGTAAATCAAAATTGCTCTTACAATATGTCGTCGCTGCCAGTTGGTTGCCTTTTGTAATGCTTCAGCCGAATATTTGTTGCAGTTGTTGCTGTAGTTGTTGTTGTTTGTGTTGCGCCTCCAACTCTCCCCGCTCCTTCTCTCTGCGTTCGCTGCTCATCGTTCGCATCTCGACCAGTCGCAGGCGAACGAAAAACCAGTTTCTTCCTATAAGATGCTGCCCAGTGGAAATGGCACAAGCACAAGCACAGGCACAGGCACAGTCACAGTCACTGTAACCATTCTTTACCTGTCCCTGGCGGCGGGTGCAGCTGCCCCAGAGTCAGCCTTTGGCCAGACAGGCACACACGCACACACGCACACACACGCCTCTAAACTAACTCTATGACTCCGTGAATCATAATAACCAAATCTTGCCGCAAGCAGCAAAATGTGGCATTGCCAAAGCGAATTCAAATTGTGGCCCCCAATGGATTTTGGCACTCGCCTCACTCGCAATTAGAAACACAAATACAAATAACAACAACAGCAACAAGAGCTCGTATTTGTGCAATATACAAATGCAAATGCAAATTCAAATGCAGATGCAGATGCAGATGCAAATGCAAATGCATTGGCCGCGCATTCTATAAATATGTGAAAAATGTAAAATGCGAGTACTCGATGCTGGCTGCAGTTGTCGTCTGTCGCCGTTGCCGGCTGTCCCAGCAGAATGTGCAGCAAACGAAAGCGAAATGCAGGCACCGAAAGTTGGCCGAGAAAGGAAATGGAGATTGGAAAATGGGCGGGTGGTATGAGGAATGAGAATGGGAATGGGAATGGGAATGGGTAATGGAGGCTGTTGTAGGGCAGCAGGAGCAGCAGCCACCGATAAAAGAGAGAGAGAATGGGAGAGAGAGAGGGAGGGAGGAAGGGGTGTCAGACAACTGAAAACAAACGTTCCAAAAAAGCGACAGAAAACATCGATTGCTTTTATTTACAGTAAAAAGTTTTCGATTCAGTTTTTGATTCCCATTCCAAAAAATTGTTGTAATAGCAAACTGAGCGCAGCTGCAGCTGCCTCACATGCACACACGCACGCACACAAGTGCAGCCTGCATCTGTGCTTGTGTATGTGTGTGTAAACTTGGAGCGCAATGTAAATAAACAAACGCCAAAAAGACCAAAAAAAAAAAAAAAGACAACGTCAAGACAAGCCAGCAGAGATTGTTAATGCCCCAAGTCGAAGACGTACGACGAGTGCAGCGAGAGCCGTTCGGAGAATTATTGAGTTCGAAATTCCATCTCGGAAAGTTTCGCGAATTTCGAAGTAATTCCCGTTTTCTTAATAAAGGAGTTTTTTAGAGAAGAATTTGCTAGATCCATTTCTTGAGATACTGGACATGATTTGAAGCAAACAATTCTAAAAAAAAATATTATGTTCATATATCTTTAAAATTTTAAAGTAATCTCATAAACTCGTTTTAAATAATTTGAAATTTTGTGCACACAACGTAAACAAAAATATAAATAGATATTTTTATTATATTTTTAAATTGGGCATAAAGCGGCCCTCGTTAGAATCGAAAGTCCAAAAGTCTTAAAGCCCTCGGCATGTCACGTTTACCATTGATAAATATATTGGAAAAATTCATGTCGATAACCGTGAGTTATACCGCGGACTTGTCACATGAGCTGATATAATAAGGGCTGCACAAAATAGAAAAATGGTCTGTGGTTCGCATCAAGCTCATTAATCAAGTTTCCCAAAACCACAAATTTGAAGTTTGACAATCAATTTAAATTCACAGCTAATTTCTCAAATATTTCATTTTTTCAATCATAATATGTAAACACCCAAAAATGGGATTTAAGTTATTTATGGCTCGAAGATCTCAGAATACGTTTTAGCTCGGTTCTTTTTTTCGGTCAACTGTGATTCGTATTTGGCTTAAAAGCACTTTGCATGTTAGATATCTGAAAAAGGCCCTAACAAATAGTTAACAAAGTTCTCTTCTAACTCATGTGTCAATTTGTTTTAAGTGTTAGATGATAATACTCATACGCCTAGTATTCATTTTTGCGAAAAGCAAATAAGTGACTAGAAAAAAGTTTATTTGGTATTCGTTAGCTGCTTTTAACGATTGCACCAACTCGAAATTATTGCGAGGCATTGCAAATTTATTTTGTGAGCTGCTCATATATACATGTGCACAGTACATACATACATATGTACATATGTATGGTGCATAGTATGTAACATCTGCAAACATATGCTGCATACATTTTTACGTGCTTATTGAGATGTTTGCATTATGATACCCTGCCTAAAATTCGTGGTACTTCAGAACCTAAAGCTCATGTTTTATGTTAATTAATCTCAGAGAATAAAATGTTTTAAAATTTCTTAGCTAAACAAATATTTGAATTATTTGTGAATTAATATTTTTGCAAAGAATTTATTGTTGGAATGTGAGTGGAAAGGGTGTCGAGGTTTCCCTATGCTTAAAACATTTTTTGTTTTTTTTTTATCTGTTGTTTTTCGCTTTTCAGTTTTCGCATTTGCACATTAATTTATTTATATATATGCAAACATATTTGCATGCTTTTCAACTTGGCGCACCCTGTCCTCCCGCCTGCCGCCACGCCCCCAACACCTCGACGACCCACATTACAACCGGCCAAACACTCTGGCATTCAAAGAGAGAGAGAGAGAGAGAGAGAGAGAGGCTGGCAACGAGGCGAATTAGTAACCAGAGCGAAATGCAGCAACAATTTACAATTTTCGCACTGAGATCATAATATCTTTGACGCTTGCATAACACAGGCGAATATTAAATGCCATGTTTACCGTTAGGCTGCCAATCAGCGAAAATTTGTGCCCAGTTACGAATGGAAGCTGCGATTTCTGGCACACAGCTGCAAATAACAGCTGAAAAAACTCGGGCTTTGGGTTAAGGTTTTAATTTGAGTTGGTTTGTTGGTTGGTTTGTTTTTTTTTTTCTTTTTCTCTCTTTGCTTTGGGGTCTATTAGTTAAGTGCTTGACGACTGATTTCGAATTGAATAATTGCGCGCGCTTTTCTTTGATTTTGGCTTGGCCAATTTTCGAGTTTCCGGTGAACGCGACGCGACACGCATACAAAGATCGAAGAAAAAAAAAAACAATTTGAAAAGGCAACAGCAATTTGTTGGCTTTGCGGCGCCCAGTTGGGCCCGCAATTGGTTGTAGCAATTTAGTGGCAAATTAATTAAATCGACTCCCAAAACAAACATATTAATTGCAGTTAACGATCTACCTCCGATAGCGCAGCAAATTCAAAACCAAATACAAACACAAACACAAATTTTTGAGTGCGTGCGCTGCCAAATAAAAAAAAAAAAAAAAACAACAACAACAACAACAACAAAACAGTCAAGAGCGATAACAATGAGAGCTGCGACGTTGACGTTACTTTTTTGTCTGCTAATTGGACAATTTTACTATGGTAAGTCCTCAGACCTTGGCTTGGATGCCTACAGATCATGTGTAGATATGAGCTGGATTTATTTTATTGCCACTTAAATCTCACATCGGGCCCCAACTTTAGGGCATCTGGCTCTTGCCAGATAGATCCAATGCCCATGAGACACGCCCCTTAAAAACCAATCAAATGAAATTAAATTTATTTATTGTCTATTATTTTTAAATTCTACTATTATATGTAAACAAATGGCAAAAGCTCTGATTTGTATAGGAAAATTTGGATGTGGTTAGACTCAGTTACTTTTTCGTAATTCTGCTATCAGCTTTTTTTTTTATAGTATACTCTGTTTGGAAAGAGAAGAAGAGTATATTAGTTTTCTCAGTGCTTATCTTGAAGCTTAAAATATAATTGTGAGAAATCCTGAGATTATTATGAAATATTATTGAAATATTAGTATTTCTAGTATTTGGTATAATATACTTCAATTAAACTATAACAGAGTATCAGGCAGTCAATTACTAATCTTACCTGTTTATCATTGCAACTGTCATTCTATATGAACTACAACAGCGTTAAGAATTTAATCTAAATTGAAATAAGGTTCATTTAGATAAGTTCTTTTTTATAGAACTTTATATTTTCGACTGACGATCAAGAGAAAGTCTCTTAGTAGGGCCCAACTGTATATAGTAATAAAATTAATGTAAAATATTTTAAATATTTCTTGAATACTACGATTGATTACACTATACAAAAGTATTTATAATGTTAATGGGGGGGCGTTGTCAATGGGTTTTACGTGTGTGTCAAAATTATGAATTACCAAAGTTGCGTGTGCCATATTAATAGCTATGAGCAATGCGCTACATTTCATTCCGATTATTCCATTCAGGTGTGTGTGAGTGTGAGTAATTATTGTACCTGTGTGTGAGTAACACGTGGGTTTACCTGCGCTAAAGCTTAGCCATAGAAGGGAACAACAGCCGTAACCAGCATATCTTATCTGGCCAGAACGCTCCCTTATCTATTGTTGAAAGTTAAATTTCATAAACATTGATAACGGTAAACATAGCGCTCTGCATTATTCAGTCATTTCGCTGGCCGTAATACTGTTGGCCATGTGGCCTCCTCTGCCTCCAGAATCGTCCAATGAGTCGAGCAAATATTTACTCCCAGTTGATGTCAGATATTTGCTAAATGCCAGACACGCAGCCCGTGCCTGCCAAAGTAAACGCCCCCAACTCTACGATCTCTGTTTTCATCCAGTTTCAGTTCGTTCGATGAGTGGAACTGGAACCGGGGTCACGGTGGGGTATACACGGCCGCCATTTGGCCAACGGGCCACCAACAATGAAATATTTTTAATTACAATTTTTTAGGCAGCAGCATGGCGAATGTCGAAATCTGACAACCCCCCAAAGGCACATACATGTGCATATATACAAAACGCTCCCCACTATATCATTTCCAGCTAAAAGTTTGCTCTGCATACCGAAGTACATAAATACGTGCACATATAGTCGAAATAGACTTTTAGATAGAGCAACAAGTTCAAAGCATATTTATGGTTTCTATGTAAATATTTGGAAATTTAGTTATTGCATCAATTATTTGAAAGAATTTGACGGATGTTGATATAATAAGCAGCTGTACGAATTATGTCATGATTGCAACATTATTAGCAATACTTTTCAGTTGATCATTTTTGAAGAATTATATGAAATTTGAAAGGGTTTGAATTTTGGAGCATAGTTTGAGAAAAAGTGAATATTTATAAATTAAGTGCAAATTTCTCTTTTCTATCTCTATAAATTCTCACACATGTAATCGATTGAAATTGTTTTACAAATTAAGGGATTTGGATTATAGATCAATCGTGAATCCCATTTAAAAAAAAACATAATTAACATAAAAAACATACCTAAATAAATTGAAACCTTGGGTTGAGTAAAATATTGTGGCGTAAGTTAAATATTCGCTTCGTTCAATTAAAAAAAAAACTACAAATTTGAATAATTTGAATGATTGATTATGCGCTTCCTATATGCATGGATATATTTAGCACGCAGCCAAGAAGCGTTTGAAATATAAAACTACTCAAATTACGGTTTTCATTTTACGGTTCGTATTGTAAATGGTTCCGACTCAAAGAATTTGTGGAAAAGCGGAATTATTCATTGCCCAAAAGTTGATCAATCGAATTTCGCGGCACGCCCTTTCTGATCCGTGTGCAAATCGCATTTCCCAGTTTACTGTCACGGGTCCGTAAAAATCTATATACATATATATATACATACATATATATGTGTATGTATGTATATACATGCATATATTCCCCTATACATCATATGCTTATAAACGCGGCTGCCAAATCAATTGATTTCAATTTAATTTCCTATTTTTTCGAATGTATTTTTTTATTTCTTGTTTTGTTTAATTTGAGACGTTATTCAAATTCGTGGAATCGCATTATGTACACGAATATAGTCGTCAAATTTGTACAATTTATCAAAGCAGACTTTAACACTGACAGATGCTGCATTGAGAAAGAACATCATCAATAAAACTATATAACAGTTATATAAAGCAATTGTTGACTCAAATGAATTACTTATAATTATTTTAAATTATGCAGTAAATCGAATTAAAAATCATTTAGTTATTGTTGCACATAGAGAAATCGTCAAGAAATTCAGATCTTTTTAAACTATCTGGATTGATCGATAATTATTAAGCTGATATTAGTTAATATGTATCGCTCTATCTGCTACCTGGGTAAGGGTATAGAGATCGGTCAATCAAGATCGACTAATTTATTCCATCCATAATAAGATTAACTAACAAAGGCTTAAAGATTTTAGAGAAATGTTTTGTTATCAATCAATTGTTTATATTAGAGTCATAATATTTGCTTCCATATCCAGTCCCGATTAACTTTTACGATCTCAGCAAAAAAAGAAGCTTATCCCAAATTTCCCCAATAAATTGGCAACTGCGAGCATTTTTTTAAAAATATTTATTTAAAGGTTTATTTCATTCAGACAGAGATTATTTGTTTACGATCTGACCCCATAACTCAACGGTATCTGTGTATACGCTTACATATACATATGTATGTCTGTGACCACCATATGTAGGACACGAGAAAACATATCGGTTGCAATGTGGTTCAGTGGTGCAGCTGAGGTGGTGCAGAGGTGGTGCAGAGGTGGCGCACATCATCCACAGCGATAATAAAAGAAAAACAAAAACACGCACTCGCATATTAAACGTGCTTATAGACATCATCTTGAACTAAATCGTGAATTGAATGTCGAATGCCTGTTATCTGTCTGACCTTACTGATTTCCCACTTTCTAACAGTCTCACAACTATATGATGTTCGACACAATCTATAACACTGATTAACGATAGCGATTGTTGTCCCATATTTAAACTTAAATATCCTCTGTGCATCGAATGATATTTCAGAGGTACGAACAGGTTGTATTAGATGATATCTTAAGTGAAACATGTTTTGTTCCAATGGGATCAGCAATAAATAAGAAGTTCGTACACTGAAAAAAAAACAATGGCTGCTATTCAGGGAATATATGACAAATGACACTCTTAACAAGAAGAAGCGACAATTATATTTACAAGGTCTTAAAAGATACTTGGGAATGATAAGATAAACTAAGCACTTGCCACAACACACACAGACACAAATCTTTGTCCAAATATGTTGCCCAACCAGAATTGTGTCCACTTTAGCTTTGATAAATGGAGTTTCTTGTTGCCATTAAGAATTGCAGTGCATCCCTTGGCACAGTTAGGAGCTGACTGGGGGGGGTACATTTCAAGAGCAGTCGAGAGACAAATTCCAACTGCTGACGCAAAATGGGGCTGGCTCCAAAGTTTCCCATGCGTGCGTTTGCAAACATTCAACAAAGGCCAAAGCGAAAAAGTTACGACATTCGAGTTCAAGGGATGGACCAGATTAAGGCTGAATGGGAGGGGTGGGCATGGCTGCTGGCTGTGGCGCCGCGACGTCCTGACGCCAATGTCCCACTTACCGAATTGCAGCTGAACCTGGAGCTGGAGCTGGAGCTGAAGCTGCGGCATCAATATGGCAGCCTCTTAAAAAGCCGAGTGGCTCTGCTATCGATCCAAGGACAATGCGGCCAATGGGAATGAGTGAGATAGAGACAGTGAAAGAGGGAGAGAGAGAGACAGACTGTGAGAGAGAGTGTGTGTGACGCATGTGGAAAGACAGGGTCGCCTTTCGACCTGACCCACATAGACTGCGGCCCACCGCTTGGCAATTGGCAACTGGCAACTGGCAACTGGCAACTGGCAACTGGCAACTGGGCTGAGACCCTTTTGGCCTTGACTCAGCCAACGAATTTTCACCGACCTAACAATTGCGGCTGGCCGAGATTGCAATTTTTGTTTTTTTTTTGTTGGCTTTCAATGCTGGCTGAAGGTCTTGGCCACCTAGTCTCTGGCCTCAACTCTGTCTTCCAACAGAGTCTCGTTGTCCAAAGCGGTTTTTGGCCATAAATGGGATGTCTGTCTATATGAGTGTGACTACGTGGGATTGGACAAGATAACCGGCTCCATCGTCGGGCAGCAGCTATAGGCAAACCTCTTTTATCGAGCTCTGATAACGGGTTGGAGCCAATTGAAGTACCTTGAATTGGGTTGCGTAATCCCTTACCTTGCAAACAAATAGTTACGTATCCAACTCTGACGATTTCGATGACGTTATAGCAATAATAATGACGATGATAAAGATGATGATGATGATGATGATGATGATGATGATGATGATGGCATTGATGATGATGGTGATGCGTCATTGGCGTGGGCACTGAGTCGTGAGATTGGAATTGCCGTTAGATGTCACTGATGAAATAGGGGAAAAAAAAGAAGAAATAAACAACAACTCGTAGAACTAACGCATATATGGCATGCAAATCATATAAAGCTATCGCTAATGGTGATTTCTGAATCGCAGCTATAAATTAGTCATTCGATTTGCATAGTTCCGATCGTCTTTAACAACGTGCATGTAATTGAAAAAACCAACATTAACTTTTTAGGGCTAGTCCAACGTCTGGGACGGAGTCTTTATTGAAGGCAATTGAGATTCCAGCACCTTAAAATTTGTTGCTTTCGATTCAACGTGTACAATAAACCATTAGAGTCTTTATTGTTATTGTTTGCTTTTAAGTCTTTACATTTAAGTTAGTTAATTGCGGCTTTTTACTAAAACGTCAAAAGGTGTGCATCAAAAAGAAAAGGAATTCCGAATGATGTCCAAGGAGTATTATTATGACTTCAACTGAAGCCATTAATGGCTAGAAACCTATCAGAAAAATTTATTTATAATTTATTTTTAATGACGGCGCTATTAAAATTCACTTAGGGCAGTTAGTTTTTCGTAATCTCTTTAATACTCGCTCAGAGTCAAAACCAGTTTAGATCAGAGAAGTATTCAATTTGCCGATCTAGCGATAAATGTGTGATATATATGATATACAAAACAGATCGATAAATAGATAAACATTTTATAAAAAGTATATACCTCTTTTTCTTTTTAATAAAATGTCAACTTGTAGATAAAAAGATAAACAAGATGCAGATAAAAATATGAACATTTCATAAAAAGTATATACCTGTCTTCCTGTTTGGGAACAGAGTATAAAATGACAACTTTTATTGCCCAATATTAATAAATGGTTTCACAAAAATTTTAACATCCCATAAAATATAGTCAAAGCCAGCAAAATAATTTGATTGCTAATTTATTTATAATATTTAAAGCTCAACTATTTTGCATAAGACTGACAGATCGAATAACATATTTTTGCCCGACGATGTCGTCTGTGTAATTAATTTATTGACTCAATCGAAGGGCTTACAGAAAGTGTTGGGAATGAGACTAAAAACGTTAATCATGAATAATGAGATAGGCTTAAAGTGAATTAATTGCTAAACTGAAGCTAGTGTAAAGAAGAACAAGTAATCAAATTGTAGTCGGGTATGCTCGACTATGAGGTATCCTGAGAGTTTTAAAATAGATGGTATCAAAAATATATTTTAAAATTTGAATATATGTTATTTATATTGTTTGTTTTGCTGCTGTTCCATTCCACATGTTCCACTTATCCCTATATACCGAGATATTCGAAAGTCCTTAAGGGCCAAATTATTGTTATTATTATTTTTTTTTTTTTATTTAAAAGGCAATCATGATTTGTAATCTTATTCAGAGCGATTTACCAAATTGGTAACTCTACTAACGCGCCCACAAGGGGCCAGGGTATTATCAGATGAAGAAAGGCTTACATTGTTTAGCCCTCTCAGGAAGTATCCTATATATTAATGTTATTAGTATAAACTAACCTAAAGGAACTGCAGACTACACCTGGAATATATAGCATTAGCCACAGATGGTTCCGCTCTATATATGAGGTCACCCTTTGGCATCCGGTGTGAAACTTAATTTCCTTTAGGGTCTAGATCATATGACGAAGTTCATAAGCGCAATTTTCACTTATGTGCGATGGGGTGTGATTTTTATCAATTCCAATTAAGTGGTGCCCCGTGTCAACAAGTAATGCAAATATGTTGTTCACTTAAGAGTCAACTTCAACAAAATTATATGGAAAATGAATCACCTCGGTGATGGTATCACTACTTTTGACTAACTTTCAATTCGCATCTTCCAGACCAATGCCATGCGTCACCGGTTGTCGCAGAAGATGGTGTCGAGGAATACCAGGACGATGATTACGACTACGGAGATGACGATTCGTCCAATCCTGAGCAGCCCTTGGATGAGAATATAGAGCAAGTCGCTCCACCCTACTTTGAGCAGTCAGATATTACTATAAAGACCAGACCAGGCGACAATGTCATGATGAATTGTGATGTGCGAAATTATGCAAGTACGTAACCCTGACCCGATTTTCTTATCTATTACAGAGTTGGTAATTAACCGCCTCTTGGCCAATTGTCCATTACACAGTTAAGAACGTCGTCATTTGGTATAAGAACAGAACGGTTCTGTCCACGGGACAAAGTGCGATCAACAACCGGGTGGAGGTGATGAGAAACAATTCGCTGCGGATCAGCGGAGTGACAGTGGAGGATGCGGATGACTACTACTGTCAGGTGTTGCCGCAGAACGTGAGGCAACATACGGTACTGAATGTTGCTGCCAAGCTAACGATCTTTTGCGACGATCACGATGTAACGGATCGATCGCAGACGTTCGAGCAGGGCAGCCATCACAAGCTCGTCTGCCAAACGTATCTGCCCAACAAGACAGAAATAAAATGGTCCCTGAATGTATGTGGTGTACCATTCCATTTGGTCCAAGCGATCAATCCAATCGATTGTATGCTAACCCTCATGTACATATCTCGATTCTCCTAGGGTCAACGACTGCAGACCTCGGAGCGGGACGCCGCCAAAGGAATCATTGCGTTGGAGAATGTGGACGAGGAGAACGCTGGTGTCTATCAGTGTCTCGGTGACGATGGAAGCACCGATCCACCACACGGCATGTTCACCGTCGATGTTCAGTACAAACCGAAGGTTTCCACCCACCGGCATCACGTTAACACCTTGGAGGACGGCACTGCGGAGCTCTACTGCGACTACCGGGCGAATCCCATTGGCACCAGTTACTTCATCAAGGGCGACGAGATACTGTCCCTGTCCGACAAGTACTCGATTAGGAACTCACTGCACAAGGAGCACAATCGCACCACCCTAGTTATCAAGCATGTGCAGAGCAGCGACCTGGGCGAGTATCTGTGCAGGGTGAACAGCACGTTGGGCTACAACGAGGTGCGCATCCAGCTGAGCTACCACCCAGAGACGCCCCAGTTCGAGAGCAGCTCCATCGATGGCAACCAGGTCACCATGCACTGGCTGGTCCGCAGTCTTCAGCCTCTCTCCGAGGCCATGCTGGACTACAGGTTGACCGGGGTAAGTCTGACACTAAACCTAAGGCAGATTTTTGACTAAGCTTTTAGATTTCGCATCAATTCCGCAAAGTTTCATAAGGTTAGAAAATATTTGGTCCTATATGAATCTATGTGGAATTGATTTAATGAACCTAACTTATCAATTAACTTCCCAAGCGCTGCAAATAACACCTGGAAACTTGCTCCCTAATCTTCTCCCAGCTGAACATTCAGATTTATAACAATATGCAAACAGTTGCTAATTGATTCCATTTGCAGTCGTATACATGGAGCACCGTCTCCGTGATCCAGACACAACGACATGACAAGGACAGCGGCATCTGGAAGATCACACACCAGATGGAACTGAAGCCTGGTCTGTGGCACGCGCGTGTCAAGACGAAGAACATCGCTGGCTGGTCCAAATTCTCACCTAACCACGACTTCGTCATCAAAAATGAAGATGGTACAGACAATTCTTTATCAAAACAAACGTCATTGAACTTATCAGATATATTTGGTCTTACAGTCTCCAATGAAATCGACGATGGAGCTATTCCGCCGGATGAATTGGTCCGTGCTGGCTTCGGAGCCGGAGGTGGTTCCAATGCACTGCGAATGATGCCAATCCTAATGCTAACCGCATTCTTTATCACTCTGCTTCGACTCTAAGATGACGATGATGATGATGATGAGATGTATGAGGAGGAGGAAGAGGAGGATGAGGAATGGGGCCGTGGGGAATGTACATATGTAGTTCGAGTTGAATGTTTTGCTTGTGCTGTGCCTTGAACCCGGCCACTGGGCAAAGGCAGCTTATATAAGTATGCCATTGCAATATACCCAAGTATTCTAATTATAGATGCAAATGCTAAAGCGCCTCAAAGTCCCCGATCGAAGGGTCAATGCTAATGTTAATGTAAATTCAATCGCGCCGCATAGATATATATTATGTAAAACTCAACAACATTTGTGCCAACAACCATTTTCAACTATAGAAAGGGACACGCAGGAGTAGTCGAAGAAGAAGAAGTAGAAGAAGAAGAAGAATTAGAAGAGAAGGAAACTTAGTTTAATTAAAAGTTAAGAGGAGTTCACTACGACGATTGGTTGAAAACCGCCCAAAAACTTAGCATATAATATTTATTTGTTTGTATGTACGGATAGTTAACACTGAAGATTTCTAGAATCCAGATGGAATAGCATCCCAATTACCTGAACAGAATGAGAATCATCTACGCATAAACGGAAACTAACGCATATAAGAATGTAAATAATAATATGAGAGTAAATGAGGATCTTGAATGACTTGTAGGCGAATGTATGAACGATTCATATTTAAATAAGCCGTGAGATAAGTTAAAAACAAATCTTTGAATTAATAAATATTCGAATTATATAAACATTTGAAATATTACGATAACTAGACCAAAGCTTAAATATACATGTGTACCTACCCACATACATACTTACATACTTACATACATACTTACATACATATATACATATATGCACTATTTTTTACAAGTACTTAACAAATTAATTGTTGAAGATGGAGGTAAAATTCGATGATACGTATTTAGTGTTAGGAGATTGAACAAACGGCGTGTTAACAAGTACTTATGTAATAATTACGAATATCTATAATCAGGTAAGGAGGGGTAAGTCGCTTATTTGTTTGGGCTTCGATTGAAATTAATTCGCTACAATACCTGAAAATTTGCCATTGGCCTCAAATCCACATAGATCGATAATATATATATATATATATATTCACATACAATCAAACAAAAACACACACACACACAGATATGAGAATATATTTTGTATACTTATATATTATTTAAGAATATTCTTATGAAAATATTAATAAATAAACGTGCCAATGTTGAAATCAACGCAATGTTTGATCAAAAATCAAGTTCCATACAAATTTTGCGAAAAGCAAAACATTATTTCGAGAACCGACCTACAAACTAACATAGTTTTACATAAGAGCCAGTGTCTTAAACAAATATTGTAATTTTTTCTCTTTTTATTTAATTAATGCGACTTTAAGAATATATACATACCGATATAAATAAAGCAAAACTCTCCGATTCATTATTTTAGATCAATTTAGATGGGGACAACTGTTAAAGATATTTATAACTAAGAAAAATACGATTTTTTCTAATAATTTCTTATTGAAACTTTTCAATAATTTTAAGTATTCATAAATAATATAATTGGTCCACAAATCCTTCATTCCTGCATTCAAATATTGTTAGTCTTCATCTTATATTCTTTATAAGAAATTCGAAAAACCGATAAATTATTGCCATAATAATTGATAATTATTCTGAATATGATTATTCTGTATTCTATTATGAATCAGCAATAGAATATACGTAATAGCTTGGGTAAATTCGAGTACGTTTAATTTGTATTTCAGATCTAGAGAATCCATTAAGTAAGTAAAATTTCGAATTTACAATTCCTTCATTAATTTCTGCTTATTCGTACATTCGATTAAAATTTCCATGTTGAGCATTTGGTTTTTCATTTTGTACATTAAAAGATTAGTTAAAAATCTTAGTTTAAATATTAATTTAAGTAATATTCAATTGGTTTGTAAATAGAAAAGAAATTGAATTTATTTCTGTATACTTTGGTTTTTAATAAATAAAATCGTTTGTCCTTACAAAATGCAAAATTGACGATTAACAAAGACTTTCTTATTCATATTTAGCTTTTGGAGAGAATGAAGAAGAAGATGCAGGGGAGACAGAAATGCAATTTCAGCTTATCGAGGGGACATTTTTATAAAAAGCACAGCTTAATACTAAACTTAACTAATGTTTGAACTGATGGAGAACCAGAGCCACAGTTAAAAGCGAGAATAACGCACATCGATGCAAACTATCCTGCCCGGACTTGGAGCTCTCCGGCGTAATTTCATCAAGCGAATGAGGCACCAGTATGACCTTCGTGTGGATGTTCACCATCTGGGGCAGTATCTGGCAGTAGTAATCGCCAGCATCCTGCGGACTCGCCTTCATTATTGTCAGATCGTAGGTCTTCGTGTCTAAATGGAAGTTCGTCAGCAGTAAATTGTTTCCGTTCGTAATCAATTTGGAGTCGTGGTACCAGAGAATGACTTTATCTAAAATTAACAATCAATTAGCTTTCTTTTTTATGCGTTGGTATACGTGTGATCCTTACCTGATGTGATACCTTCTTCGCACTTCAGCACAACATCTTCGCCCAGAATTCCTTTTGTAGTCACAGTCCGGTTGACTGAAGAAACGGCCATTGCAGTTGTGGACGGCTTCGTCTGTGGACTGGGAGCGCTTTGATCATCATTTTGTTCGTAATCGTAGTCATCATTCTGCATCAGTTCATCACCTTCAGTGTTTGCCGGGGCGGAAAGAACTGCAATGATTGTTAAAAATATTCCAAATTAAAATCAGTTAATGCATTGCCAGCTGATTATTTATGAAAAGATTTGATTTTATCGTCCCCAAAATAGAGAGAGAGAGAGAGAGAGAGAGAGACAAAAAAATGTGGGTGGTTCAACCTTGAGATCTTTTTACGATCTGATTATCTACAGATTTTACGAGCGCATTTGAACTGCAGGTTATATTCGAAAACAAAATTATTATTATTATTATTATTGTTAAAACAATCGGGTAATAAAAACATACATGAAACAAAATAAAAAAAAAAACAACAACAACTCGATTGGTTGCGTGTCGGTGGCAGCTATACGGTAGATGGGCTCCGGTCATTATGACCCACATTTCCTGCTGGCTAATCACTTGAACACTTGAATTAAATTGAAATTCAAACCGGGGACTTTTGTTTTGCCAATGCATTAGGGCCATTCATCAGTCGATGTTTGTTTGTTGGTTTGTCTGTCTATGCAGCTCATATCCATTTCCACATGCAATGCAGATACAGATACAGAGGCACAAATATATATATATATATATAGATGCAGACAAATGAACAAAAAAAAGACACACATATATTTGTATGAATAAATATAGTTGCACATTCAGATACAGATACATTTAACAGATACATATGCACATACAGATTAAAAATGATAATTATAAATCTATACATTCAGATACAGATAAGCGTCACACAATAAATTCAGGATAAACATAGGTAAGGATACAGACACATATTACAGATGAAGACTTAGTTATAGATACAGCTAAACTTAAGAGACGTTTCCAAATGCAACTAGGAATACATATATATAGGGTTATAAAACATTTATAGATGCAATTGAGATATATGTATAAATAAAAATGCACATTTATAGAAAGAGATACGAATACAGATATTCAGATAAAGCTACATGTACAGATATAGATACAGTTATTGATTCAGGAGCATTTACATATGCAAGTCCATGCATATATATGTATATACAGAGTCAGATAGATTGACAGATACAGATACAGATACATCTTGAGTTTCAGATGCAGCTGCAGTTCCCGCGCTAAAATGTAGGGTTAAGCCAATTTCGCACATTTTCCCCGATTCACATTTCGAACATTAATCGCTTCCTTTAGATCGCTCGCATACACTCGCGTATATGTGTGTATGCGTGTATGTGAGTATGTTTTGTCAAAGTCGAATGAAACAAACATTTCACGGAAATGGGGTCACATGAAACACGGGTGCACGGGTGCACGGGGGGAGTGCGGCAAGCGGCATGCGGCATACGAAAAACGAAAATTAAAATAGGCGCATGGAAAGAGAAAACAGTCGACCCCAACAACAACCCGTGTCGGTCGGCCGATCGCCGCACCCACATGTGCACATGCTCGATGCAGGGGTTGGGGAGTGCGCCGCACATTGGTGGCACGGCCTATAACGCCAGTAGCTGGCGTCAGCGTCGACGGCGACGGCGACGTCGGCGTCGGCGTTGGCTTCGGCGTCAGTTTGTGCTACTTTGTTTTAGTGGTGTCGACAGTGGACACAAAATCGAAAAACATTTCACAACAATGTCCATTTTCACTCTGCCAACTGCAGTGTACTCACACACACACACACACACACACACACATACACATATATACATCACACCCTCGCTCCTCGGCGCAGACAAAGTGTCGGGCATGAAATGGAAGAGGGGAACGTTTCGACGATTGTGAAAAAAGTTTAAATTTACATTTGTATTTCGCTTCTGCCATTTCTGACGACTCGCTTAAGCGTGTGCATGTGTGTGTGGTTGTGTGTGTGTGTTACTACTGCTACTGACTGTGTTATTGTTGTTGTTTTATGATTGTCTTTATTGTATTATTCTTTGGCACACACACAGGCGCACACACCCATACACTTACACACTTTATTATAGCCACTTTTGTCGCTTTTCCTTGTCGCCGCCGCTGCTCAGCGTTGCGTGTTGAAAATGTTACTTGGCATATAGATCGGACACTCGCACAATAACAAACAAGTCATAATTCTACACGGGTGATCGACTAGCCATATACCCTGTAAATTAACTAGACATATCGATAATTATATGAAGACAGAATGCCCGGGAAATCCAAGCAACTAGACGTGTTTTTATAGGGTGATCGACGAGCCATATACCCTGTAAATTAACTAGACATATCTATAATTATATATAGAAAGTAAGCAAGAGAAATTCAAGCAACTACACGTGTTTTAATACGAATGATCGACTTTAAATATACCCTGTAAATTATTTAAAATATATAATAAATTAGAAACTACACGGAATATTTGAACTGCAATAAAGTTCTAATTTTTCTCAAAGACTACATACCCACTTAACACACAATACAGGGTATTTGCATGCAGTGGCCTTTAGTTTCAACAGTTAATACAGATAGAAGCTGCATCAGAATGTGGGTGAGTGAACTTGAATTGGTTATGCGTAGGAGGAAAAAGAGTAGCACACGAAGAATAGACCAACCCCCACCCCCTGCACTCCACACCCTCTCCCACACACACATACACACACTCCTCTCCCATGAATGGATTAACATTTTTTAAGATACATTTCTTTTGGACGTAATTTCCGTAACTATAAAATAACAAATGAGCACACACTTACGCATTGACCCTATTGAACTTCTCTTTGTCGTAAACTTGGGCCATAAACAAATAACAATAACAAGAATTGGTGGCTTCTACTTCCCAGGAAGAGCCAACGAACCCCGAATACAATGGATGCAGTTGATATATGTACATACATATGTATGGCATAAGGGCCTCATGTAATATTATTTTTGCATTCCGCACCAATCCAGAAACACGGAAAATACTTTTGTTTACATTTTGGTCAAGTGCTGAAAAGTGTGCAATTATTCTTGATATTAAACACTGTTTATTTACAAATTGTAAATAAACTCAAGACTAGAACAAGGTGGCTTTTAGGATAAGTGTGAAATAAATTTTATAGTTATCCAAATCTTGTAAAAGGAATTACATAAAGATCTTTTTTGATATAATATGATATATACATGATTATATGATTATTATTATTTTGGTTTTTTATTCCATATTTAGCTTGCAGGAAATGAACTCTCATGGGAATCCGAAATTTTTGTTTTGTGCATGTTTTCGACGCTTAAGATAACAATTGTAGCCGATCTTGTTTTTGTTGTTGTTTCTGACTGCTTTTCCAGGTTTAATTGGTACTCAGAACTAGGCCAGAAACAATTAATCATAGGGACAATGATTCTCAAAAATGTTCGGCTAATAACCCACAGAGCTCAGCTCTGAATGACGTTGACCAGTGGGTAGCCATGGCCATAACCCTCCGGCGGGTCAGTTCCCGCCTTTGGGATTCTGCCAGTCACTGGAATCATCCAAGTGCAGCAGAATTTTTACTACCTGATAAGAAAGCGGCGGCTGCTATTGGCCCATTTGTGGCAGCGGCCAAAAAGCGCTCTTTGCTGCTCTGATCTTTGATCTCCTGACTGTCTTTCTGGTTTTTCTGACTCGACTCACTGTCCGACTGCCTGTCTGCCTGTCTGCCCCTACGTGACTTGGTTCCGGGACTGGGACCGGGACTGGGGTCCAGGTTATACGAGCCGAAAATTATGCTGTTTGTGTGTGGCGTGGTGGCTGATAGAGACATGAAGCGAAGCGGATAATGATAATGGCATTCTGGTTCTTTGAAAGCGATCAGGTTACGGCCCGAGGGACTGGCCATAAACCAGGTCTACCTACGCACTGCATCGAGGCAGATGTGCAGCAACACACACACACACACACGCTCACACACACATATTCACACAGAGACAAACCCATTGACAAATAAGCCACACAGATGCACATCGAAAATTCGCATTCACAATTGAGGAATTGCAAAGGACGCGTGTCCTTCATCAGGCCGAGAGGATTGCATCGACAGATGTTGCCAAATGAATTTTCTGGCTATTATCGAAAGCTGTTCGAATATCGAAACGAGAATTTATTTCCATTAATTTGTATTTGCATTAGGTCGGGAATGTTGTCCCATAATCGACATTCAATTGCGATCAAGTGGTTAAGAAATGCAAATGAAAGTACGATACAAAACATAAATTACACACACACAGATACACTTATGGAGTGGCACATTTGGTAAGCGGCAGCCAAATATAGAAGAAGTTTCATGTACATTACGAGAACATTGATTTCACTTACTTGGCTCGGCCTCTCAGTTCCATTCGATATGGCATTGTGCGTGCTCCGTCGGAGTTATGATCAGCGCCATCAGCCATGGTGAGGAGGAAGAGGGAACCGAGGCTCGGGCCATCGACAGCGTTTCCCGTTCCACAAAGTGCACGTGTCGGCACTTACGAGTCGGGCTGCCGCCTCGCCAAGTGCTTCGATGCGGGCACATAGCCAAAAACTACATGGCTCATGTCTATATATATAGTAGTACATACACACATATATATATATATATAATATACGATACATGTATACATAGATCCCCATTGTATCCAATGGGTCAACAATAGGCAGCAACTTGCAGAGTTGGATTCCAAGTCCGTGGTTCTACGCCCAACGCATATTAAACCGCGCTTCTATCCAAGGCGGGACTACGAGTTGGCATTTGGGGGATTGAAGAACTTCGGGGATTGGGGGCTGGGCTTGGTCTAGGGCTTGTGTTCCATGTGGCATGTAATTAATATGCGGCACTCCTTTTCCAACACCGTCAACTATTTAGCGCAAAAGGCAACCAGCAATTCTTTTATTCCATTCTGCTTCTTCACTTATTCGATTCTCTTGTATTTTTGTTATTTATTGCTATTCTTCGGCTATTCCCTTTCATGTGGTTGTGCATATGCATGTGTGTATATGTGTGTGTGTGTGTGTGTGTGTTAGACCCGTAGCTGTAGTTCATAATGCTCTGATATTCAAGGAACCAATTATAAACCCCGATATCGAATATCAAATTGCCACTCAACAAATTTTTTAATATTTTCCTTTCATAAATTGAATTTTGTGTGCAAAGTTTTATCTTGTTATTTTTCGGAAGTGGTTTCTAAACAATAAGTTTTTGGCATGTCCAAGAAATATTTTAAAATTGTAGTGAAACAAACAACAACAAAAAGTTGAATTTCGATTCTGTTGTTGTAAGCAACATTTTCTTATCGGCATGTTCTTCGAACGATTGAAAAAAATATTATTAAATTCTATTCTCTAGGAATAAGAGCAAAATCGAACCCCAATATAGTAGTATATATATATATATATGCAAACCTAATTAAATAAGTCATAATAATATTAGGCAATTAGAAAAAAAAATTATGATGTAGAGTCTAAAGAGTAGAGTCAATCACTAGGCGGCAACTAGGTTCAAATCTTTATCTTGTACTTTAATTAAATTTTGTTTAATTTTTGTTCGATAAGCTATTATAGAAAAACTCTTTTTATCTTGAACCTTTCATAGGTTTCTCATAAAATGCTGGTCCATAAATGTTTTTTGATTTAATTAAGGCATAAAAAATAGAAAAACGCAGCAAAGTGGAAAAAGATCAATCAAACGTTTTTATCACAATACAATAGATCCAATAATTCTGAAACTTTGCAGTTGAACTCTTTGGAATACCATTTGGAGTATGAATTTATATTTTAGATGACTTCTGCTGCAGCTGAATCGTCATCATCATCATCATCATTATCATCATCACGAAGAGCTGATCAAAACGATTAATGTGCCACAATTCATATAGATTCGAGTACACACAAGTATTGGGAGTACTCTTCTATATGTTGGAGTACTCAGTCAATGGCTGCTCATGGGAGGCAACATTCGAACACATGCTTAAATAATAATACCCGCCTCTGACTGCTGTTGCCCCAGTTGAGTGCACACACACACACACACGCACACTTGAGCCGAACCCTGCCTCTGACTCAAGCCGCTTCGAAGCGGCACCCGCACCCGCACCGCTGTGGCAGAGAAGGATGAGGAGAAGGGGAGAGAAGGGGTGGGGGAACAGTGGCAGCCGCATGAGCCGCCAATTCGCCAGCTCTGTTAAGTAAATTGATTCTTTAATTGTTGAGAATTGGTTACGAGTTTGCTTAACTCGCTTTGCCGCTCTTTGCGGCATGCCCCTTACTCATGCCACAGTGCCCCCATCTGATGCACCCGCCGAACCAGAATAGCAGCGAACGAGAATTTAACTGAGAATGAGAATCGAGAATTGAGAATGGGAATGAAAATGCGAATGAATCGTGCGGCTTACATTAAAACTCGTATCTGCATTCGTATCTATATATATATTTGTATGTATATCTCAACGAATTCCAACAGAGACAACATCTATGTATCTGGCATGAGTCAGAGATTCCAAAATAAATATGTATGCAAATACCAAAGAATTATGCAAAAGACAAAACCGAGCCCCTCGATAAGACTGCAGAGGATGTCGTTCTCGTCGAATCGGTTTCTCGGATTCTCGGATTCGCGGTCGTGAAATCCGAAGACCGAACTAAAAAAAAGGAAGATCTCAGAAAAATAAAAGGTAGACAAACAAGAGCACAGATAAGGCCGATTCTGATGATCATTTAGCTTATTTACCCAACTGAAGGCGGCGGCAGAAGTATTATATTAATGCCATATATAAGAGAAATTGATGGCCATTTCGAAGGTTTGCCTTGAGAAAGTAAAACACCGCTTCTCGTCTCTTCTTCTTTGCTCTAGCCTAAGGATCGCCGCTTCGCAATCCAATCAAAGCGATTGCAATCGCATTGTTTATGGCCAAAGGGTTTAACAAACAGCGAAGAATGGTTCAATCGAGGTTCGAATGGTTCGGTAGGTTTTATTTTTTTTTAGTTTTGGGAGGGGCTTGCAAAAAACACAGATTCTCACGCTTCGGCGACACGCTTCCTTAACCAAAAGCGAGACAAGGATTGGTTGGTACCTGGTAAATGGTACCTGGCTACTGTTACCGCTAACTTCCTTATCCATTGTTATTTTGCTGTTGTTGCTGTTGTTGTTGTCGCCTATTAGGCACCTATGGAATAATTAACAGCGTAACCGATATGCGAATGAATCGCACACCCCGTCGCGTTCAGCCGGGCTCAACCATTCATTGAAAATTTGCAATACTCACTTCCGATTGAATGGAGTAGAGTGGGTATATACGATATCGGCACTCGGCTTATTGATCGTGATAAATAACTGCATTAATGTGACAGCTTTCGCCTATAAATTATAAACTTTACTGTTTGCATTCAGCTCCGATGATCGCAACTATCCGCAAAAACAGGTAATACTTATCTATTCGATTAATGCTCATGTTGATTGAGCTCAAGGATTGATTAACCTTTGTGTGCGGAACTCGTTTCACCTGTCATTAAATGCCAACTGCATCCATACAAATGATTTACACGTCACTCAGATTTATTGGGAAATCTGTGAGATATTTCGGGTAATCCCAAGAGTGAATCAATTTTACCAAATATTTAAAATAATCATGAGCCACACATGCTCTTCGATTTTATCATCGTTTAAAATTAAATCCATACGATAATTTATTTTATCAAAGCATCTCAGACTATGAATCAGGATATATATATTTCTATTTTAGGCGCAATCTTTAATCCTCTGCTATAAATGTGAATCACTTCAAATTGTTGGCGGAGATGTCAATCTGTTAACACTGTTCAAAGTTCGAATGCTTATTGGACAAATGCACACATACAAATGCACTCATATATACATATATACATATATTTATGTATATTTATGCATATATAGGTCAGAAATAGTGAACACATTCCACAGACACACAATCATTTTTATTTAGACGCAATGTATGTGAATCTGATGAATGCGATTAAGTCAGTTCAAAGGGTCCCCCCAAATAGGCGCAGAGATTAGATTGTGTCGTAGTGCCCGGCTTACATAAACCTTACAATTGCAACAGATTTCCGCTGCACTTCACATAGATCATACGTTTTAACCACTTACCCAGAGAACATCCAGCGATCAGCAAGAATAGTATATTTAGGTCTCTACTCGACACCATTTTTAGTTTGATTTTAGATCGCTCTTAACTGTTCGACACTCGAAAGTAATATGATAATGTCTTTGGGAATATATTCTGGGTATGTCGTCCGAATATTTAAACTGTGTCACACGTCTTCGATTGTTGCTTTCCTGCTGATTGTTAAATCGCTTGTTTATTATTCTTGTGATTTTCCAAAAAAATTATTGCCGAGTAATTAATTTGTTGTCGAATTGAAAGAGTTCAGCGTCCCAATTTTCGGCCTACATATTCAGCACTTTTCACCTGGGGATTTGTAATTACTTTGCTTTGTGTTTTGATTTCTTCAAGCTTGTTCCCTTCGTTCACTTCACACTACACACAGATAAACGAGCTTCACAAACTTCAGTTGGAAGCGCAACAAATCCAGGGAAAAGTTTCACTAATTTCTGGCCGATAACGTTTTCGATCTCCGCATATAAGTTGAATGCACGAACACGTCTCTTTGGTATCTGTTGGATTCCGTTTGGGGCGCGAATTTATGAAATTAATTTTTCAATCGTTCGGCTTTCAGCTTGCGTTTCGGGTTTGGTTTCGGTTATCGTTCGGCTCTGCCGCTCGCTGCGATTCGGACTGTTCGCCACGAAAGTAGAAAAACGAATGACGTCGGTCTGGCAGACGCGGTTGTCCATTGATATAGATATCTCGTACCAAAGAAGAAACTGACAGTGTACCAAACTAAAACTTATTTAAACAAATTTACATTTTTAATTATTTATATTGCTTATTGAAATATTTATGAATTGCTCGAAGCATAAAAACTACAAACTAACTAAAGGTGTTCCATTCGAAAAGATCTAGTACCATCGCTAAAATGTTGTACCACTGTTGGTACATTTGTACCATGCGTGGCAAACATGCTCATAGTTTGGCTGGTGGTGGTTCGAGAGAGGGAGAGGCGCAAAGCATAGCCAAAGAGTTGGCCAAAGAGAGCCGCACCTATGTCAAAGAGACGCGCACATTGACTCGACTTTCCATGCAATTAAGGCCGATTTTCCCAGAAAATTGGAATTGCTCACTTAATTAGAAGCATTAAACATTTATTTTAATAAATAAGTTTTGTTAAAATTTTTCGTTGACCAATGATGATTAAAATTTAATTTGTTTGAAAAGGAATAAATTTAAAAACCAACTATTTTTATAAAAGTATTTTTTTCTGACTGTTGAACCAGCTTATTGACATGCTAATCTTAAATACCATCAGACTGTTTCTAAGATTCCGGAATATATTGCGGTAGACCGTATGATTGGCATGTAGCTTAATCTTATACTTACATATGTATGTATTTATACGGGAATCCAGAAGCTAAAACCTCATTTAATAAATTGTAAGCAATTACATTTTTATTTCCAGACGATTATTTTGTAAATTGTTAGACAGTTGCTTTTAATATAAGCTTCTGGTCTGCTGAATTGCGGAAATTCAATACTAATTAGAGGTGAAACCTATTTAGCTGATCAGATAATGTAAATATTATTATAATATAAACAAGTTTAATACTAGACTCTACAAAGTAATGCTATTTATTAACTATTTTAGCATGCGTTACAACTTGGCTCGGAAATAAAAGATTTTCTTCTTTTTTCTTTCAGATTTATATGGGATTATAAATTATATTTTACATATGTTTGTGTTTATTTTTATGTATCTTAAATTTATTGCTTAGCGGAAAAGAATCTGCTGCTTAAATTGCAATAAGAACATATGTAAAAGCGAGTGCATCCTGGCACACACATACATACAAACACACACACACACATATCATATTCATACATATGCATATGTACAAATATGGGTTAAATAAAAGGCAATCGGTTGGCAATTAATTTGGTATTCAACTCGCAAAATGCATCAAAAAAAATGTAATTATATCATGTTTATCTTCTTAAGGAATTCGTGCGCTAAATTCTTGTTATTTATTGGCCGCTGCAAATTTCGTTACGAGCACTTTTCAGCCGTTTTTCGCATTTTAATATGCTCCAAATGTAAGTGGAGTCGTACATGGAAAGTTCTGAGAAGAACACCAGAGTCATCTCCACAATTCGAGATACATTTCGAGTTTGCAGTTGAAGTTCCAGTTCCAGTTGCAATTGCAGTTGCAGTTGCAGTTGAAGTTTGCATTTGGTTAATGAAATCGCGACGTTCCCAGCACTTTGTATGGGAAGCCCGTCGATTGACTGTGATTTACTCCGGCAACGGCCTCAACCGCAATCGAGGCACTGGGGGATCATTGTTGGGCATCCTACAGAGAGTAGCAGTTGCCGCTGCCTTTGCCACTGTGGCAGACGGTGTCAGCAATAACTGTATATGTGGACACATGTAACGTGCAGTGCAACATTTGCTGATATGCTTTTCTCCAGTTGAAGCGAGACAAACAAACAATTAAATTTAATCTACGACCATAAAACAAAGTGCGTATTGTGCGAGAGTATCTCGCGGATGCATAATGCATTATGACTGCATCCACTTGTGTGCATGTTTGTATGTGTATGTGTTGATGTTGTTGTTTGTGTTGTCTTATGTTGGGGACTGGGCTGCCTGGTTGCCTGGTTGCCTGGCCGGGCTGCCAAGTTTTGTAAACATCCGCAAATTGTGATTTGGGGCCAGTCAGCAGCAACTGACGGACTGACGGACTGAGAGACTGCCGGACGGAGTCTGAGATTTTGTTGCCGCCCCAATCCGGCGCACATGTTCGCGCCTGCAGCTAAGCAATGCGAGGATATTAATCAAATATTTATATTTACACGTAGACAACGCACACATTGTTGGGAGGCGGCATTCACCGAATTCAGAATTTCTCAGAATTTCTTTACAACTTTGGAAACAAATTAATCAAATAAACAACAAGCGACAATTCACATACACACATATGTACATATCTATGCGACAGTATGAGTGCCTATCTGTGTGTGTGTGTGTGTGCGGGTTAAAAGCTGTGCGCTGTCAGCGTAATTTGAATGCCAGAGATCTTTCTAGCTGTAATTGCCTCTCATCTCAGTCGCCGCGCAGACTCCATTTGAACAGCCGGCGGTTAAGAGAGCGAATGTGCCTCGAAGAGAGCGTTAGAAACGGTTCTCAATAAGTAGAGTGCGTGTGTGTGTGTGGGTGGGTGTGTGTCGGGGGTTGTTTTGCTGGTGTTTGTGCCAAAGAGCATTCCGTGATGGATGAAACAGGACACAGCAAAGCAACTAAAATAATTGTTTGGAATTGGAAGTGTCAGCAAATGTGCGAAAGAATTTCAATCTTCCACTGAGCAATAAACTCACTCCACAAATGCAAACATACACTGAACAAAAATAAACAATAATTGATACAAAATTTGTATTTCAGAATAAGTAGTTTTTTCTTTTTAACCTTCAGGGTGACAAACATAGGCTAATTTTTAAGCGGATTAGGATGACAAGTCAAACCGATTCGTAGAAAAAGGGGAAAGTCAGGGTGCATAAATTTAGACTTTATTTTTTTATTGATTTCAATTTGAACTTGTGCAGCACTGTCTATTACAGTGTACTCCATTTCGCACTGACCTAGGCATCGTAATGCCCATTTAGACTCACACTCACACACACACAGACATCCACCCTCCATAAGTCAACAGTTTTACGACATTTAGGCCACGGGCTGGCTTTTATTTTGTGGAGTTTGCATTTTGTGGTCGCATTCGCGCATGGGCATGCGATGCATACCAAGTGCCAAATGCCACTCCACAGCAACTCCAATTGAGCGACATTCCAACATCCTCGCAGTGCCGATTTCCAATTGGGCAGCACGTCTGCCACTGCTGTGAGTCATCGCCAGCAACAACATTCGCATAGTTTTCGTTTATTTCCTTTTTTGTTTTTTTTTTTTTTCTTTTTCATATTCTGCTTATGTTGCAGCGCCAATACAGTTCGCATTCGCCAGCCGTCGTCCTACACGCTTCGTGCTCTGCTCTTCTTGCTCTCGGGGACGACGACGACGACGACGACGACGACGACGACGGCGACTGCAAAACCGACCAAACAACCAAAACAACCCACGCAAAGTTCAGTTTCTCAGTGTCGCTCAGAGTGAACGGGTTTCGCGGTTCTGCTTTTCGCAAATAAATAATAACAACAACATTTAGATAAAGTCCGCCTAGAGAAAAGCAAAAAAAGATTCCTAGTTGTGAATAGCTGCACATTAATACAATTACAATCGCTTCATTCTGCTGGAGCCGCAAAATGTCGAGAATGACGAATCTTCTGCTGCTGGCGGCTATCTTCGGATCTCTTCATATGTCAGGTACAAATCCTGCGAAGCAGTTGAGATTTTAATCGGTTCTGGAATCTGTTTTATGTATATGGATTGGCATTTATTTTTGAATTATTCGAACATATTGCAAGTCCATTCACTCACGCGCAGACAATTATTTATAGCATACTTGTCATTCATATATACATACATACATACATATGTATATATATATTTGCAATTTGAGTTAATCTATGGCAGATCTGTGCGTCTGTTTTATGGACAGAATTTGAAAACTATTCACATTAAAAACTATGAACATATTGTTGATCCATTAGCCTCGACTATTCCACTCTATGATTCTCACTCATCTTGACCAACCAATTTGGCCAGAAAGCATTCTATGTTTATCAATCATACGTCATGTTGACAGATCTGCCAATTGAAACATGTGTTCCTCTACACAAATCTTAACCCAATAGCAAGATTTTCACTGCATTCCACATATATTTGGAATGTATTTTAAATATTTCTATAGCTTTCGGCAGTTTTATCACCATGCGAAAAGTATGGCTAGATATATGTATATTGCACATATATTATACACATCTCAAGGTGCCTTATACATAATTCATTGTTTCCATATGGCATTCAGCTTGAAGACCATTACCATTATGTTTTTCTGGCTAAACTATCCTTCAAGTCGTATAATCCCAGATTGCAGCACAGCGATAAAAAAAAAAAAAGAGTGCTTAAACAAAGTGCCTACGGTTTATGAATAAGCCAACTGGATGCATACAACAAAAAGCTGACTGTGCAACGTTCAAGAAATCGATGGATTAACCCAACCATCCACCCCACGTACTTTTTCCTTATTCTTTCACTTCTTCTCGCTAACTTCTAGTATAAAAAAAAAAAAAAAATCAACTGCATTTTAGTTCTTTTTCTTAGCCAATTTGCATTCAGTGCAGCTTAAATCATGGCTAATAAGTCTGACATATAGACTTATAAATAACATCCTTATAGATGTAACAACAATATCGCAAAACACCAAAAAATATGCTATGAAATATTAAAAAGTTCTGCACTCTAATTACTCTGACCCAAATATTTGTATACCCTATAAACAAACAGTCATGGTTTCTCTAGTATTGCTAGAATGTTTCTTAGAGAGGATGTTTCTAACGGTTTTAGAAATTGATTTTTAATCAAATCTTTTAGGGCTGTGAATCTAAATAGATGATTTTGCATTTTTATTTATAATAAATTCCATATATTTATTTTATTTTTTTTGTTTTTAACGGACTTTAGATAAACTCAGCTACAAAGCATGAAAAACTTTGAAAAAAAAACCTTGAACTAAAACGGAAGCGAAATTAAAATGCAAGATGCGAAATCTTACGTATTTACTAACACTTTTCAAACAATACTTGATTTATTATACAGTAATTTGTATATAATGTATATATATATGAAGTACACTGTAATAATGATAATTAAATCATTAAAAAATTGAATGGGCAGTGCGCAACTTTGATCTGTTCCAATAGAATTGAATAAACATAAACTATTGCTTTCGTATTCACTTAAAGTTATATATTCGCGATTATTTATGGGTATAGCGCCATAAAATGCTTATCGACATCGTTGTCACGTCTGGACGTATTTAGGAATAGAGAATTTTCTTACAATCGACGAACCGAAAGACCCAGCTTAAGCTCAAGCCCAAGCCCATTTTCGATGAGAAGCGCTTCTTGGCTACCAAAGCGATGACAATTTAATGAAATTTTGGAAGCACTTGTGGTTGACCACAAATGGAGAAATTAGTGCTACGAGAGACTCATCCATGGAAAGGGGCAATGAGCACATTGTTAAAAATATCATCATGATTAAAGTGACTTTGAATAATTAAGCTGCTGGGAGCCGGAGCTGTTAAATGAATGACTGTACCCTGTTTGAATGGCTCACCACGGGGTTATCCAACAAGTACAAATGGCTATTCATGTTAATTATTCTTAATATATAAACATATTAGCAAATGTGTCTCTCATGGATGGAACTCTTTCGCCTACTTGCAGCATTTTGCATAACATATCTATTAATTGGCTTTGACCTTGGCAAGAGTTCTAATAGTATTCTTTACTCTTACAAAGTACTTCTTTCCAATTGTTTAATCGGTATATCTACTTTTAGTTGCGCTTCTTTTGAAATTAATTCATCGAATTTTTATGGCAATATCATGCTCTCTGATAATTTCATGAACATCAGATAACACCCCGAAGTTATTCTATAACGCATTTATCACACCTTGTGCGAAGAAGAAGAAGCAATATCTTACGAAGCAAATGGCGGCCGTAAGAGCTTTGATATACGTACATATGTAAAGATATAAGTCGTATATAGTGTACCTCACAGTCGGATACACCCCATTACAGCCTTGCTGCAAGTTGTTTACTTCACATTATTTTCCCTTTACTTGAGTTTCTCATTAATAATAATCTTAAGTATGGAACGATCCACTGACCTGTTGACTATCCAGAGCTCTGACCTCATTCGACATGATTATCACAAGTCCTGGCGACATAAACGTTCAATATGCGATAAATAATTTGCTCCACGCTGTGCATGTGGGTGGTTTTTTCATTGGGTGGGTCTTTTTTTTTTGCTTTTTTTTTTTATTTTGGGTGGTTTGCCAATTGGATGAATCCTAAACGATGGACTAAAAGTGCAAATGACGCAAGCGATTCGAATACATTTCCGTTGCTTGTGTGGCTCGAGAGCCTTGACATAAATCAATATACAAGCATACATATACGAACGTCTCCATGTGTCCAAATCCCGAAAATGTCTGACTGACAATTCCCGTGTGCCATGTTGTGGCATGGCATGTGGAGGCTCGGACGGACTGGACGGTGCTGGTCAGCGGAATGGGCGTCGACACGCTGCCAGGCTGGACTGCGCCCTTTTTTCTTAATGGTTTTATGTTGTCGTCGCATGTCGGTCGCGGTTGCGGTTGTGGTTGTGCTCGTGGTTGGATGGGTAGGGAATCTAAACTTCGGCCTAGTCGATTTTGCGGATAAACTCGATTATCGCACGACACGAAAATCTGTTGAGTTTTGGGAGTCGAGCTTGTGGAGTGGTTTTCAATGCATAATTGGGCCTTAATTACGGTTTCCAGGTGTGCTGAGCCTGTTGTTGACCTTGCCTCGCCCAGCTGTGGCTCCACGGCCAACCTCAACCTCAACGCCAACCACAAGCAATATACTTATTTATCTATCTTAATATCTATGTATATATAGGTGTAGCACACGCCGGCGAGTCAGTCCCCGAAGATGATAATGTCTATGTCGATGACGTCGACACCCCCCGCTCACCGGCCAACATAGCCAAGTCGACAGCAGCTCCAATAGTTCCCTATTTCGATCAGCAGACGGCAGTCATCTATGTGGAGCCGAATGCGACTAACGTGAAGATCGACTGTCCGGTCGAGAACTACAATGGTGAGCATTGATGACTCTAAGCTCTGTTTCTTCTGGCATTCATTGTGTTTCTTTCCCATTACCCTCTCAGGTGTACACCATTCGATTCTCTGGTACCGGGACAAGACGCTCGTCATGAACGGCAATCAGCCGATCATCAATATCTACAAGCTGGACGAGCCATTCGTCCTCAATGTGCCCGTGGTCAATGCAACTGGTCACGTCTTTGACTGTCAGGTCATTCCCGCCAATATTCATCGTCTGATCACCGTTAAACTGGGACCGCCTCCAACCAGTCCTCCTCCAACAACTCCTCCTCCGAGCGTTCAAGAGGCTTCCAGCTCAGGCCCGATCCTAAGCTGGCCAACAGCGGTCAACTCCATCCTACTCAGCGTACTTATACATGGAGCAGCAGCTCGCATCTGAATCTATATACAATGTGGAACTCATTTAACCACTGCACCACCGGCACCACCTTCGACTTCATATTTAGGTTGAAGGACTTACAAATCTGGGCACACTGAACGACGAGCTTGAATCTAAATATATAGTTAAATGGGCTGATTTCGATTTCGCGATTCCTATCGGGTGCATCTAAAATAATGGATTATGTTAGGCGTTGCTTTATTACTGTAGAATAGATGTAAGGAACAGCATATATCCAGTTCCATCGAATGTATATATGGATACATAAATGTTAAACGAACCCTGGACTATTTGGTTCTGCTTTATGGCACCTGCTTTATGAAAGAAATGGAACAACAAATGGAACCCGCTGATATGATATAGAAATACAGTTAAACGTGTTATTATTGATCAAACTTTATCGCCTTATTCCAGCTTTATGTATTGATAGTTAAGACTCTGTTGTATATCTAACCAAATTATGAAATAGTTTTTAATATCCGAAATACTTAAATGTGCGTTAATACGCAATGCCTATAAACTAGATAATGGAATTATAGTTAACAACAACTTAAGAACTAAGATTAAACAAACGATTCCAGCACAAAAATAGTTCTCAATACTGAAAATATAATTTTTTGTTATTTTCAGATGATTTTCTTATATTTTCTTGTTGCTGTAATGAAATATATACATACAATGTACGATTAAAGTGTCTTAAATAGAAACAAATAAAAATTTAAAACTCTCAGAGAAATAGAGAAAATAAATTGGAGCTGTTCTCAAAGGTCTGGGGAATAATGCAGTGGCAATCAATGCAAACACGCTTTAAAACTTCAGTTTTCAGTCTTTCGTAATAAGAGTTCATAAAACCCACCCTTATCGCGAAGTCCCGAGTTTCATAGAGTTCGAAATCGAATAGTGGAGCGAATAGGGGCTGCTGAGAAGGTAAACACCCGCCGCGCTGAACGGAAGAAAGGGCGAAAGAGAAGGGAAATGCAGTCGCACTCTGTCGCACAAGCAGCACAGCTCGGCGACCAGCTGCAGCTTGTGGGTAGGAATTCCGCAATGTGCGCAGGACATGCAGGCCATATGTCAGGAGAGGGCAGAGCAGGCAAGCACAATGGGCCATGCGGCACCGCAATGCACCGCTCGGCAAGGCAAGGGTGGTGCAACCGACAGCGACACAAGCCAAGCGCGGCTCAGCAAAAGAAAAGAAAACATGTTTAGCTTCCTGCGAACGACAGTCGACATTCGCACTGCGGCCAGGACACATCTAGTCATCGATTCAAATCTGTGCTCCTGCATATCGTCGAGTTCGTTTAAGCAGCCACAAATTCAAGATAAGACCAACTAGGATGATACCCGATCAAGATTGTTATGACTTATCACAGTCGGGTTTTGAGGCAACGCCCGATGAGAGAAGCTTCTGCGAGGAGAGCCACTGTAATCAGCTCCAGACTGCTGCAGATTACTATCGACGAATCGTCGAACGCATCCAGAGGGAGCCGATCTCACAATATAACTGCTCTCCAAATGCCTACGAGGAAGTTTTAAAACAAATTTGGATCGCAAGTTTTACAGGAGGCAATATATACTATCGAGCGTAGCGCGATTTACATATATTAAAATTTGAAATTAATTATAGATCAATTATAAGAATTTGTGTATATATTGATATCATTTAACAATGTTGAGTATTATAAAATAAAAATCATGTTAAGTTACGAAATAAACAAATAGAATGTATAACAAACATTTTTCAGTATCTTATTAATATATCTATATCTAAGATTGGATCTAATATTCGAGAACAGGAAAATCTTTAGTCTCACATTGATATTTTTAAATCCGATAGTTAATATATTATTTGCATGATATATATACTTCATAAGCAAGTAATATTTCAATTGTATGTAACCGACTGCGTGATACCCTATTCCACTTTCAGATGAGTATATTTGAATATATTTCGAATACTTTTTAAATAAATATAATACAGAACAATATTTGTGGATTTTACCTTGTACTAACCTTTGAAATCTCCTCGAATCTTTCATATTTTTTATAAAATAAAAAACAGTTTTATTTTTTATTTAATTAAGCTTTTATTTCATATTAAAGAGATGGTTTATATTTGAATAGGTACATACCTTAGACATTGGTTTATAAACTCTGTTATATTAATGCTATCATCTATAAAACTGCATCAACCGAATTCATTGGTAACATTTTCTCCGCTTGCTGTAAAAGTAATTTGTTTGTTCACATTTGACATTAAATGTAGATTTGTTATTATTGTGCTGAGCATATTATTTATTTATTGAAGTTTAAAAAATTTATAAATTTATATATTCTTTATTATCTTATTGTAATATGCGCATATTTTGTTATAAACTTTAACTTTTTCATTGATGTTTCAGTAAATATATTGATCAAAATTTATTTGTTTATGAACAAAGTGTACTGTACTTCAGTTATATAATTTTTTTTTATTTATAAATTCTATTGCTAGTGACATACTCTTTATCTATTATAATCGGCGTTATTTAGGTATCTATTATAATTAAATTTATATTTGCTGCTTTTAGTTTATTTCAATTGATAATTTCAATTATTTATTTGACTCCAAACTAGGTAAAAATTTATTGAAAAAAAGTTATTAGTAGGTTGACGTTCGGATTGTTCACAACCTTTAGGGTGCCGAATTAAAAGTATACTTATAGGGAGCGTGATAATGAGTTACATTTTAATTTAATTAGATTTCAAACGTTTTCATACTTTTATTATTAATTTATTTTATCATATTTATATTTATTTAGCATTGGGTCAAATATGATTCCATCCAAGGCCAAAACAAATCGGAACTGTTTCATGATATTCAAATTAATATTATGCTTAGGGAGTTCTGTAACTAATTACATCGTCTTTGCTTTATAATTTATATATAAATTTGATGTATTTTCAACTTATATTTTCATAGAGTAATTTCATTTTATTTATACTTTTTCAGAATGGTGTACGTATTCGGTTTATAAGACTTGATGGGTGGTTCGCGCATACGTTTCATGTCAGTTTGGTATGGCTGTGGCCTTTTATAAGCAGCTGCGTTTGTTGGTATTATTGTTGGGCGTGCTATAAAATTTATTCATTTTTAATATGTTATATGTATGAAAATTGAGTAGGTATATAGTTATAAATAGAAAGTTTTGTTATTATAGAGATTAGTCATCGCTCAACTGGATTTTAATATTTAAATATTTGCACACTGAATGCAATCGGTATTATTTATTGTGTTGGCCACCTCCCGAAAAGAAAAGAGCCCCGCAATTAAGTTTTTCGTTCTTTTTTTCTTTTATATAGATCACTAATGCACACAACTACGAATCGTTGGCATAACTTACGTTTGGTGTACTCATATCCAGATGGTGCGCCACGTTTGGGCATGCGATGGTCGTACTCGTAGGCCACCTCTTCAGCCTCTTCGGCTCTAAAAATAATAGCATTATTATAAACGTAAACAAAGTTAGCAACAAGTTTAAAGCTCAAATATTTTTCTTTCTTTTTTTTTTTTTATATACGCTGCTTTGTTCGATTGTCATCCGTTGCTTATTTAATGCTTACACAAAATTTATGTAAAATTATACTTTACAAGTAACTTACTCGGGCGGATTTTCCGCTGCTCTCTTAATAAGATTCAAGTATTTCGGAGCACCGCTGCTCCCACCGAATTTCTTATCGAAAACGGATCTATAATTAATAATAACATTAGTAATATATAATTGAGTTATGAGATTTTATGTTTAATACCTGTATGCTTCTAAATTGGGACCATGTATATTCTTGGCAGACTCCGGATCCATTTCCATTAATTCGCGCAACTGTTCATGTGAAACTTCGTCGTTTTTGTCTGGAATTAGATACTTACGGATCTCGGCTAAGGCATAGGCGATTCGTGCATAGCACTCAGCGGGAGTGGCCACTGTACTAACTTCAAGAAACAGATCTTTTTGAAGATGAGCGTAGCGGGGATCTCCTGAATTGCGCAGCTGCTCCTCCTTGCTGCGGTCGCGGATTGAGCTGCGTCCCTTGATCGCAATCTTGCATTGCGTTTCGTCTTGCAGGCGACGCAGTGAGTTACCTTTAGGTCCCAAGATTTTTCCAGTGAAGTTGAACTACAAGTGATGCTGATTGTTATAGACCACACTCAAATTACGTATTCATTGATTTTTCACTATTACCTTTGGATATTGCTTTACAGGCACAAAGACCTTCTGTGTAATTTTCATTGGCTTCTGTTTGTAGACGTCGGCATAAAACTCACGTCCAGGAATGCGACCAGTACAGTAAACACGATCAACGGCTAAAATTTAATATACATATTCGGAATATATCATAAGATATTGAATTTTGTAGTTCTTTGGTTACCTTCGTCTATTAGCAACGCGCACAGTGGGAACTCGGCGGACAGACGCTGACGTTCCTCATCTAAATCGGCCAGGAATTTCTGTGCCACTTCGTTCAGACGCGGCTGATGTTCATGTGGGGCTGGTTTTTCACTGAATTCACTACCCGAATTATCCATTTTTTATTTTTCAATTAAATTCACGTGAAAATTGTGTATAATAGTTTGTACGCTTTCCTTCTTCTTCTTCGATTGAATTTGTAAAGTTCCCGATACCCGCTACTAAAACGATACTAGAAATGAAACTATGCTATCGATACCTTTGACTACATATCGATACTTTGTTTTTTTGGCGGCGTGAGACAGCTGAACAAGTCAACATCATTATTATTTGTGCGAAAGTTGTGAAAATAAAATATAAAACGATGGCAAGTGAAGATTTGTTTCAAAATGATTACTCGGAAGAGCCAGATCTGGGACAGGACTTCCAAAAAGACGAAGAAATGACTATAGAAACAGGGGAACACGGCGCTGAGGAAGCCGAGCAAGCAAATGGCCAAAACAGCACAAACTGCGCTAATGGTAGCCCGACGGCTTCTGCGAGCATTAAACAAGCAAAAACAAGTTAGAACCTGACACTACAGTTCAATTGACCATACATTTACATACATATATTGTAAACATTTCAGTAGGCAATGGCAACAAGACCTCGGAACCTGAACACGATGCAAAACTCACGCAACTGCCGATGGCGCGAATTCGGAACATAATGAAATTGGATCCGGATCTTCAAATTGCATCAAATGAAGCCGTTTTCGCCGTTACAAAGGCGGTGGAGTTATTCATTGAATCGCTAGCTCGCGAGGCCTTTTCCTATACGGCACAGGCTAAGAAGAAAACCGTACAAAAAAGAGATGTGGATCTGGCCATATCTGCTGTGGACAGTTTAATGTTCTTGGATGGTGCATTGAATTTTTAAGAATAAAAAATAAAGTTAATCTATTGTGATATTAAAAATATTTCTCATCAAATTTGACTCTTCATCATCTCCTCCTTGTCCGCTTTAGAGTTTAAAGGAAAATGCTATTTTTGTTGGTTCTATTATAATTTGTGTTTATTTGGGATAGTGTTCGTCGAACAGAGTGAAGTAGATTTAAAATATATAATTTTATTCATCCTATGTTTTCAATGCGCACGTGATCGTTAATAATTATAAATAATAATCAAGTATATTAGACAATTATATTTTATTCTTATTCACCGCCGTTACAATATAGAACACATTTTGTATACTATCAATAACAGACCTCGTATAACGTGGAAAGCTCTGATTTGTAACGTAGCCGAACATATTTATTTTGTATTATTTCTTTTATGTTGAACTTTTTGTTTATTGAAGCCGTTTCATACTTACTTTGTCGTTGGGCGTTTCTGTTATTTTATTTATTTATTTGCATTAACTTTTATCATTTATTTTCAAAAACTTATTTGAAAAATAATTTCAAAACTTACGCTAACATTTTGTTTAGAATAATTAGGGTTTTTTTTTTTTTGTTACGATTGCATATAGGTGTGTGTATAATGATTTTGTTTTGTTCTTTTCTTATAGTTTAGCTGATTTTGTGAATTTTTTCATTTTTACGCTTTTTACATAATATTTTCAAACTTGGTATAGATGTGTTTTTCATCATTTTTGCTAGACTTGTTGCATTATTATTAAAATTTGTTGTGGGTTTGCATTTTGTTTTTTTTTTTTTGTTTGGATTAACACAAATTAAACATTTTAAACAACAATTACTATAAAATAGGTTTTGCATTTGAATTTTGTTTGGTTTTATTTATAAGTAAGTGTATGAATAGATTTGATGTATTATTGGTTGGATTATTGGACTTTAAATATGTTGATATTTTTGTTGGTTGTATTTTTTTTTTTTGCTTGGGGTTAACGCTTGGTCGCTCTCGTTGATGGATACAAACTACTTAACTTTGTTGATTGGTTTATTGTGAAATAAATTAGCGCATTTTTGGATATGGAGCCGAGCGATAACGCACGCTTTCACGAGAACGTGATCCAGTTTCATAGTGTGCCGATGAATGTGATCCCGAGCCCGATGTCGTGGGTCTATATGACGATGAAGAACGACCGTTGCTTGGTTTTGCTATTTTGGAAAGAATTTTATTTGTTGTTTAGATTTAAATTGTCTTTGTCTCTGTGCTTTGTTTTTGTTTGTTTTTTCTTTTTTTCTGCATTTGTTAATTTATTTTTATTGGTCTTAAGATACATAACAAAAAAAAAAGAGGTAGTTTAACCGGTTTTGAATGCACTAGCCCCAGTTAAAACATATTTGTACTGTTTGTTTGCATATTTTTCTTTTTCATACCAAATTACTTTACTAATTAATGTTTTATCACAGATTGTTTTAAAGGAGGTAAATATTGGATTTATTTGATGTGTGAGAATTGCATAGATCGATTTAAATGTGTGTTTAGAATGCTTTTGTACGAATGCTGTTAGTAGTTTGTCTTGAGATTGTGATTTCGGTCGTCATAATTAAGATTGAGAGTTGATCGGTCGCCTGTTAGGCGTAGTGCATTTAAAATCTTGTTAAATATATGTAGATGTGAATTCCGTTTTATCATAATTTCGATTCGCGTTTTTACTTTGATATATTTTTGTATTTAATTTGCTTCTCTTGATTTTTTTTCTTATTTTTTTTTTTTTTTTTTTTTTTTGACGCATTGAAATTGTTTGGATTTGTGTCAACAGTTGCGCGCGATTTATGTATTTTTTTTTTTTTTTTTTTGTTATTCGTTTGTAAACTGTCCAGCTGCGGGAAAGACATTAATTGATATATTTAGGATTGCCCTTACCTGTGTAGGCCGCCGCATAGGATGAGGAAGACGAGTGCGGATGATACTCACGGCGATAGTCGCGCTCATATGAGCTACTGTCGTACTGGGCATGGTGACTTGAATGCTTCGACGACTGCGGTGGCGGCGGTGTCGCATACCGGTCGTATTCCCCATGGTGATCGTATAGCTCGTGATCCCGTGACCTAAGTAGATACCAATTATTCTTAATTAATGCCAAAATTCTTAAGTCACGTGTGTACCTACCTATGAGCTTTAACAATGCCGTAATTGGGATCGTCCATTACGTAGCGCGCCTTTTCGAGAATTGAATACACCTTGGGTTTAGATGTGGCTGGTGGCGGTGTGCTTTAATAAAATAAAAAAAATGCAGTGTGCTAATTCATGAAATAATAATATGCAACAGCATACATCTATAATCTCTAAGAATTCTTGAAACTGTAAAACTCTACACAAAAATGATTGAAACTAAATATCTGAAGATATTCTTTCTGATTATGAAGGACGGCAAAACTGTTTAAAGCTACTTTTCTATATATTTGTACATGATATGAAAATGATTTTGTGTACTAAATATCGTATGTTGAACCTTCAGTAAAATAATTACGAGTGTAATTGTCAGTGTGCAGGTGTTTCAACTTACCGAGTACTATAGGCGCCGTGTTCACCATAGGACTTGGAATAGTGATGAGATTTCTTATACATGCGCTCCTTGCCGTCCATTTCGCGTAATTGTTCGAGACGAATATCATCGTTGGCGTCAGGAATCATGAATTTTCGTATTTCACATAGGGCATATCCCAGGCGATGGTATGCTTCAGCTGGCGGGGCTACTGTGGATATTTCCACATGCAAATCCCTGCTCAAATGAGCATATTTTGGATTCCCTGAGCTGCGCAACTCCTCCTCTTTCCCATGATCCCGCATTGAATTGCGACCCATCACGACCATTTTGCACATTGTCTCCTCTTGCAATTGGCGGAGTGTGTTGCCTTTCGGTCCCAGTATCTTTCCCACAAAATTAAATTTGGGATACTCTTTTATTGGAAATAGCACTTTTTGGGCCACCCTAATTGGCTTCTCGCTGTATACATTTGCGTATATCTCAGGCTTTGGAATGCGACCGCTAACCAGAATTTTCTCCACCTCTGTAAATAATCAAATCGGTTACGACTTGCGTACAAAATGTCTTACGTGTACTATGCGTACCATCATCCAACAGACGTTTTGTTATAATATTTTTCTTTTCGAGTGTCTTTTTCTCCATTAGGCACTCTTGCAGGTACGCGTTTGTCTTCTCGTTTAACTGCGGCGTGTCATGTAAGGGGGCGTGGCTAGCTGTGTGCCCGTGACTGCCATCTACTTCAGGAGCGTCTGCTGCGCTGCCGGCGCCGGCTGCCTCATCATCACGTCGCTTCCGCTTGTAGTCAGCGGCGGTGTCCTCATTGTAGTCTCTGTCGTAGTCGCGCGGCATTTTAATTCAATTAAATCACTTAAGTTGTCTATATATTTGTCACCAATTAACGTTTTGGAAAACTAATTAAGCCAAAGACAAATTCAAAGTTCAATTGCAAAATTGATGTGCCTGAAAAAATTTTCTTTTATGTATGGGGTTATCAGTGTTGCCGTATTCGCTGTTAGGCTAACTGATTTGGTATTTTTATAGGCTGATAGGAATTGAAAACAGTAGTTTTTAATGTTACATTTGTAATGTTTTTATGTGTGCATCAATATACAATTATTATTTAGCACAAAATGACTTTAAGAGAGTGATTTTTAAAATAGTTACTGAATTATGACATTTATCAGTCTTTCTGCCAGTACAACAAATTGTTTTTATGTGGGCGAAAAGAATTTTGTTTTACGATGGTGACTCTCCGAGTAATAAGAGCGAAAAACTATCGATAGTTAATCACTCTATCAATACTATCGATTTATAAAGCACACAAGTCCGGTGATGGCCAAATTAGCACTTGGGCTTGTCAGGGCTGGACACCGTATGATGGAAAGCGCGTTTTTTCTATATTTGCTAAATGTGTACACACTTTGATGGAAAAAGAGAGAAAAAATTAGGGCCACAAAGAGGTTGCAAACATATTTGATAAATTCAAATTAAATCGACTGCTCGGCGACGGGGCCATTAAGATAAAACGCGCCACGCACTGTGCCGATTCGTTTTGGTAATATTAGCCACATCAATTGAGTACGGGCGCCGTTAGGGAATTCAGGACAAATGGCGGAAAACGGAATGCGTGTCGGCCCAGGGTCATCGGCGGCAGCAGCAGTGGCGGCAGCCAATGCGAATGCAAGCACTAGCAATGGAGAGCATGAGAATGAACACAATGCTGTGGACAACGAGAAGGTGCAGCCGGCGCGTCTGAACGAATCGGCCCAAAAATATATGCAAGAACTGATGAACGAGCGGTCTCGCATGGAGAGCCAATTTCCATTGGCATTAAAGCTAATTGACGAAGGTATGAAATAAGTTAAACCGTTTGCTTTATGTACACACTGATTGGTAAATACTAATATATACATACATATGCCTGTACATATTTATAAATATATGTATATGTATATAATATGATCTTTTAGCTTTGGAGAGGGTGCAGCTAAACGGTCGGATACCGACGAGAGATCAGTATGCCGATGTGTATCAGCAGCGCACGATTAAATTGTCGCAGAAGGTGCACGTGCCGATAAAGGATAAAAAGTTCAACTATGTTGGAAAACTGCTTGGCCCCAAGGGCAACTCCCTAAGACGGCTGCAGGAGGAGACGCAATGCAAAATCGTCATACTGGGACGTTTCTCTATGAAGGACCGTGCACGTGAAGAAGAGCTACGCAATTCTGCCGACGCCAAATATGCCCACCTGAATCTTCCGCTTCATGTCGAGGTGTCCACCATTGCGCCGCCAGCCGAGGCGTACGCACGTGTTGCCTATGCACTTGCCGAGATCAGACGGTATCTTATACCCGATAAGCATGACGATATTCGTCAGGAGCAGTACCGGGAACTCATGGAGGATCCGGAGGCTGCCAAAAAGTTGACCCTGCGCCAGTTGCAACAGCAGCAGCAACAACAACAGCAGCAGCAGCAACAGCAACAATCAGCTTCTGCTGGCGGCAGCGGCAATGGCAACAATCGCTCTGGAGGAAGCTACAGGTGAGTCTTAAATTTAAGCCTTGTGCAAGTTACCACCAATCATGCCAACGTGCTTGTATATTACAGACAAAAGTTTCAGCAGCAACCGCACTATCATCACAACGACGAGACTGTCTACTACCGTTCACACAATAATGCCTACCACCAGCCAAAGCCGTATGTGCCAGGTGAGTGTCATCCAATTAGTTGGGCAGCTCGTTGAATGTCGTATTCTATTCCGCATTTCAGCTGCCCAGCGGGGCAATGCGATGCATACAACCTTGCCGCCGCAGGCCATTGTTCGCGAATCACCTTGCATGGTGGTCAGTTCGGCCAGTTTTAATGGACGAAACGGTGGACTGGGCAATGCGGGTGGTGGGATAATGGCCAACACTATTGTAGCTGCCACCGGTGGTGGTATTGGGGGCACTGTACCGCCTATACGGCATTACCGTCCCGCCGCCCCCTCCTACCAGTTTGTTAAGAAATAATACAGAAGCAATGCGCTGGCTGCCGCTCGCTGTTTGTTCATAATTTTGTCATCATCTCATCCAAATGCATGCCCCGCCTAGCAATGTGCATATAAAAAATGATGCATATGCATGCGCCGCCATTAGATTGGGCTTTAGGTCGGTTAAGGCCTAAGCTAGATCACCCAACACACTGCTCCAAAGGTAGATGTAATAATTATAGAAACACTCACACACACACACTCACACATAAATAACACATATAATTTTCACACATTGAGTAAAACAAGATTTTGAGAGTGGAAAACCTAACCAAACCAAACAAAACAAAACGAAATGAAATGAAATGAGTAATGTACGTTTAAGAAATTAGCCTAAGTAGACGAATGCTCCAAACGAACACACACCTAAACACACTCACAGACGTACACACACCCACACACATACATATACATACATGTGCATGTACACAAGAACACATATACACAACCACAAATGTTAATTGGGCTTTCGATTGATTGGGGGAACTCGTTAGATGCCATTTTCTAAGCTTTCCGTTTTATTGGATTTTTCAACTGTGTGTTAAGCTTTACGAGCATTTCATAAAAAAATACTTCTCGTTGTGGATCTGTCCGGACGGACCCCAAATTGTCTTAATTTGTATTTTGTTTTGTTTCATTTTAATATAAATCATTATTCACGCATTTGCTCGTTTATCACCGTTTCATATTTATATATTTATATATAATACGTACGAATTAACAACTTATTTAATTACTTCTCCGATTCTACAATAACGATCATTTCGTTAATGGATTACAATAATTAGGAGGCTTTTAATTTGTTAAATTGCACAGTCAAGTAAAATATGAATTCTATAAACCGTGTTGACCATACAAGAATATATATATTTTTTTTTATACTTTACGTGTAGTATCTGACTTTTCACATACAACACACACATATACACGAACATAAATACATATACCCACATATAATCAAGCATACAATACATATAAAAGTATAAACCAAAAAGGAAAACAAAAAAAAAAAACAACATTAATAATGCAAACATGAATCTATACATATATCGACAAAAGTGCGATTATGACTACAATAATACGACATTACATAGCTTAGCATTAACACAACATACAAAGAAAACAAAAACAAAGGATCTGCAGATCAGAATACATTCAATGAAAATGAAAAGAATGCAAACCCACACATAATTGTTATTGTTGTTAAAGGCAACTAAAATTGTAATAGAATTATGCAAATATACATACAAATATGGTGACAATGTTAAAATGCAGCTTAGTTATTATTTGTGAACGAGACGAGACCGAAGAATATTTCGATTCTTGACCGCACGCCAAAAATAAAACCTAAGATACGGACATGCTTATATATATTTCAGTATGTTAGTCTCAGCCGTTGAATTTTGTTTATGCATTTCTTATACAAACAAATGAAAAGAAGAAGAATAACTATGTAGGCGCTCACGATTGTACTGTTATGCATGTGATGTTATGTACGGGAAGCTTATGAAGCGACAAACATAATTTCTATTCATTTGAAAACATACACACACATATACACATTATCCTTATTTTACAGTGCATTATTATATATTGCTGATTATCGTTAAATAAATTCACAATTTGAATTGAATATGTTGAATAAACTTAAATCCGAATCATTTTTTTTTTTATTTCCAAACAAACAGCTTGGTCGAAATTTGAAGTTCCAAAGAATATTTACAACATAATATGCATCTAAGAATCTGTCTAGGAGCCTGACAATCGTCTGTACTTCATTATCTTAGACACTGCAATCCTGATCATTTTCAGATTTGCCATTTTAATAATCAAATTTCTATATTCATTTAGTAGCTGCAATTTATTTTGGTATAAAATTGAAAATTTAGCTTATGTGGATCAATTGAAACATAAATCGTTTATTTATTTAACTTTTAGAAACTAACAACATGTATCGTTTAGAAGGTTAACTACAGGCCCCTCACAAGTTGCATTAGAGTGTAAGGATTCAAGTTGCTCAAGAACTTTAACTGCTCCTGGAAGCCCGGCTGCGTCTTAGAGATCCAGTGGCGATCCAAATAGTAATTTATATAGCTCACGAACTCTTTTTCAGTATAGTTTTGGACCTGGATGGGCACAAACGGATCCAAATGCTCGAAGCCCTCCTGGCCAAGCAAATAGCGGGGCATATAGGAATCCATATAACCTTCAGTCATGGCTATTTTGTCAACTGATAGAATGCAAACACCATTCGTCCAGTCGTAATTGGTGATGTCCAAGAAAGGCTGCGTGAGAGTTACGCGATCGGGCGTCACACGTTGCTTGTTGTCGGAGAAGATGCGCGTCACGGGATGGAAGAACGCATTGTATCCATCAATTGCCACCATTATCTTACACTGACCAGCAGTGGCAAACTGCTTCAGTTCCGAGATCAGAGCAGCGGTTGTTTCCGATGAATATTTGATCCGCGCAATTCCATGCTCAACTAGTTCTATCAATGAGGAGCCTGCCGGCGTGCTCTCACGCTTGCTCCACACGTACTCCTTGCTGGTCTTTAACTGTAATCGTTCAAGGAGTTTGGAGTTCTGCGTCTTAAAATGAACCAACCAGGCGGCAGCATCAAAAGGCAGATCAATGAATCCCTCTTGACTGGCCGAGTTGGCTGACTCTTTGGGCCGTTTCATCCAGTTGGGTGCCCAAGGCACGTGCACCAGAAGGAAGTCGTTCAACGCGCCGTAATGCAAAACATGCGCCATGGACAGGGTCTTGCCAACACCGTTGTCACCGTACAGCACATAGCGGACCACAGGCTTAGTCAGATCGGTGTTCTTGATATATTGGAGTAACTCCAGAGCAGGAGATCGCACCATTAGACACGTTTCAGCAAATGTTTTTATCTGTTGCTCATATTGCTTTGGCAGGCCGCCTCCGGAGAATATTTGCTTCTTTTCTTCGACAGGTATAGTGTAGAATTTCCCTATATGCAGATCCGCCGAATGCTCACCGGGATTAGTTACGGCTGTCCGAAACTCATTGATGACCGGAGGTGGGGTTACTGCTTCCGCCGGCGCCACATTTGTTGACATTTCAGCCTCCCGGCTGGACACACGGGCCGATATCACATTCCGGGAGAGATGTGTTGAGACACGCGACAAGTTACTAAATTGTTTGCGAAACATTTTCATTAACAATTTAATATTCGAGTCCGATTTGCAGTTCGCGAGCGTGAATATTGAATAAGAGCTGCAAATCAGCTGGAAACTATCGCCTCCGAAGGCACCCGCTTACGATAGTCGATAGCAATCGATAGGCGCTCACATACCTTTAAATTGCCATTACACTGTTAACGTAAGATACTGAGCTTTTTTGTGACCAGATATTTTGTTTTTATTTTTACAGTTGAATGGCAAAATGTAGTTTTGATTTTTAAACGTTACCTATTAAATATAATAGTAAATTTTTGTATTTATTATTTATAATTGTTTTCCGTATATATATAAAGAATGATGTCAGTCGATTCTTTAAAAATATGTTGCTTTTGTTTATTTAAATATGACGGAGTTGGCCTCAAAGAAAGAGACCCACTCTTTTTAATTTTATTGCTTTTCTTTATCTGACAATATGTATCAGAACAGAAATAGTTGTACGAGCGTGTATTGGACTATAAAATCAATTTCATTAAAAGCACATAAGCTTAGATAATATTTTATATGTTGATAAGAACATTTTTTTTGGAAAAATGTTGCATCCATATCAAACCATTTGGCACTCAGCTCAAATGTTCCACAGAATCAGATCATGTCTCCGTTGTTACTCCTGTCATTTTGTGGTATTTTCTTACTAAGCTTTACATCTATCATTTTCGGATACTCCTTTCAATTTGGATATATGCATCCCGCTGCAGTGCCCATTTATGAAACCGAGATAAATTGGAACTGCGCAGATCGTTTCATCGAGTATCAAGACGACGTATTAAAAGAGGTAAGTAGCGTAAGACAGTTGATATCTCTTATGTTGTTCAAAATTTGTAATAAACAAATGTATTAAAGGATGATTTTAAGTTTACAATAAATCTCATTTTGGTTTTTGATGAAAGTCAATTGGATTCGACTGCGCGAACAGAAATAGTCGGAGGTGGGATCGGTTGGAACTATACTACAATGCGATTGAGCTGTTTTCAATTGGATGACACAGAACCAAGTAATGCCAAAGTAACAGTTCTTATATATGGACTTCAGAAAGAATTATAGGATTATTATAAGTAAGCGGTAACTGGAAAATTTTATTATATAACTTTCTTGAGAAATTCGGGTTTTTCTTTCCATCCTGAAACTTGACTGATCGCGTTAATGTTATTGTTAAATAATTTTAACAAATGTGATATTTAATATGAAATAGAAATTGTGGTTAATAATCAATATGATATCATGTACCTGGCTTTGGGCTACCCTAATAATGTGTCATATTTATTGCCGTATATAATCAATATAAAAAAAACCTGATAACATAATCTCAGTAAGTGAAATTATGTGTAGTTTGTATGATATATTGCTGTGGAAGAAAGAGCAGCGCATAAGTTGGTTATATTTGGAAATAAATAGTCATTAATGCATGCAGAGTTATACGTTATAAGACGATATATTTATGGTCTGTCTTCAATGTTACGAAATAAATCATTTAGTCATACCTCCTTTTCTAAAGTATATAGGAGTATTCGTTTTAAAAGAATAACCGTCAGTAGGCAATTGACTCGAGATCAAGGGAGATAACCAAACCAAACGGATCCGATTGCCAAATACACTTCTCAGATTGTATGCGATTCCACAGTTGTAATTGTGCTGCTTTCTTCTAGTGGCAAATACCGATCCATTTAACACAATGGGAACATAATACAATAAAGCCAAACCAGATCCAATAATTGCGACAACCTTAAGCAAAAGCGTGATGCAAAGTAATTGCTCAAATATGCTTAAACGGTCTGTCAGCATTAGGATTCCCAGCTTTGAATAGACTCTGAATGAGCCCAGAGAAATCTTATATTGCATCGATATATAGTACAAGTGGTATACCATTGTATAAACCGATCCGACAAATAGGTATACCATGAAGCACATGAAGAAGCGCATATTCCGATGGCCAATGCAGCAGCCCGTGAAGAGGCAATGGTGATCCCGTTTCAAGATGCAGACTCCACATGCTTTACAATGCCACGATCTGGGAGGTGCGAATCGATCGCAGATCTTGCAATGCCTCCACTCCAGAAGGATGACGTCCTTTTCCTCTGGAGCTTTGACCCGCACATCTGAAATGGCAGAAAGAAATGTTTATTAGTAAATTATACATTATTTAAAAGTTATAGATCAACTGCTACTCACGATCTACGCTTGTGTCGATCATCATGCAAGCAACCATGTTTCCCTTTATATTGAACAAGAGAAATATGGCCATCAGAATTGTGAAAGAGTATAGAAACCCGTATGGTTCATGGATGCTAGGCAGTAGAACAATAATATCGAAGAGAAACACAGCGGGTAAAAATAACTCTAAAGTGAGGAAGAATAGAACATCGACGAGACGGGTTGGAAGTGGATTGGGCCGAAACTTCATTTGGAGTGAATTATAATGGATACAGAAATATTTACAATAGAATTTGTTATCCACTTGACAAGCGGCACCTTGAAAGGCATGTGAATATATAATTCTATAATGTTGGATTATAAAGTCTACTCAAATCTATTTTATTTCTTATATGCTATACATTTATTTGAACAATTATTTTTATATTCGTTGTTTTTAAAAGATATACAATAAAATGTGAAGTCTTAACAATGAGACTACGTATACTCTGCTTGAAAAGTGAAAAAGAGTATATAGGTTTTATGCTAGTCAATTTTTAGATATGGTCTTTATATTCCTATCTTAAATACAAGTTATTTATTTACATTATTTTTAGAACCATTATCTAAGTTTAAGAGGCACTGAACTAATAGTTTGACAGTCACTTTACTGAACAATCAAATCTCCTTAATTAATATTTTTTTATTTTAATAAAACCTTTTAAAACAGTTAACTCGACTTTTTGGTATTTGTTGAGTTTTCGGAAGAACTTTTCATCCACGAATACCCATCACCGGGCAACTCGCTTTTAATCAAGGGGGACAGCCAGACGAGGTGCATCCTTCGGCCGAAAACACTTTTCAGGTTTAAATAGATTCCGTTATTGTATTTGTGCTGCTTTCCACTCTCCGCACAGACCTCCCCACGAAGTACGATGGGCAAATGATATGCCAGTATAACAACTGCGTAGAGGAGAGCCAAGATGTTCAGGCTGTAGAACAGTAGCTGCAGATTAGTCCAGAAGCTGCCGATGAGCACCATGAACAATGGACAAACTAGCTTGAAGGCAGTCAACCAGTTGCAGTAGACATCCGCGTTGAGGATCCACATGTACACCGAATTGTAGCTCAGGGCGTAGACCGATCCGATAAACAAGTACATGGTGAACAACATGAAGTACCGATGGTTCTCATGGCCAATGCAGCAGCCCGTGAAGAGGCAATGGTGATCCCGTTTCAAGATGCAAACCCCACATACTTTACAATGCCACGATCTGGGAGGTGCGAATCGATCGCAGATGGTGCAATGCCTCCACTCCAGACGCTCGATGTCTTTCTGCTCAGGTGCTTTAACCTGCTTATCTAAAGTAGGAGAGAGAACACACATATTAGTGAGAGCGAGAGAGAGAGAAAGTATATTAGTTAAAGGTCAGTTTCTACTCACGATCGACGCTTGTGTCGATCATCATGCAAGCAACCATGTTTGCCTTTATATTGAACAACAGAAACATGGCCATCAGAAATGTGAAGGTGTGGAGGAATCCGCCGGGCTCGTGTATGGCTGGCAGCACAACAATAATCTCGAATACGAATACGATGGGCAGGAATACACCTATGACCAGGTAGCACAAGATGTCCACCAGCCGGCGGGGCAGCGGATTCCGTCGGACCCTCATTCCGACCGAGCTGAGAGCTAAATGGAACTGATCGACTGGCTTTTAGACTTGGGGCCGGCTTCTCTTAACCGGTTTGTGGATCACGTGCTGAAGCTTTTTGCTGTGCTGTTGAGCTTTGTTATCAGAGTAGAAAATTGTTTGCCGTACAAGTTAAGACTTTCACAACATTTGAGATACACACACACATGCTATTACACACAACATATATGTAATAAACACCTATTGTGGGTTGAATTAGCACTAATACTAAACTAAGTAGGTTTAACTCGATTACAACATTTATTTTCTTTTTTCACTGTTGAAAAAGTTAACTTTAAACTCGCCCGATAAATTCTGATGACATTTTCTTATCTAATCAATATATATTTATAAATGTACTTGATGTATACCTGTCCACGTCTGTATTGCTTAAATAGATATTCTTGTTTGTATATAAATTGAGTAATCGGAAAAGTCCCGACTAAGAAGGTACCCTGCTCTAGTAGTTAATAAGTTCGATAAGAAAGAGGAAGAGTTAGTGGGATACCTTTAAAAGTTACTTATGACTTAAGCACAAGAATTTATAATAATATTATGAAAATCGAATAGTATTTATGAGAATCACTGAGAAGGGTCGCTTTTGTGACAAGACAGTCAAAGTTCATTATGTTATATTTATACACTTAAAGCGGAAAAATCTTGTCCAAACTTTCCTGCTAATTAATGCTTGATTTAAATGGGATGCGTCCTGAATATTTTAATAGCAGCTTAATTGAACGTAACTGAAACCACAATCCAATCAAGCGAATGGCTTTAAATGGAGCAATCAATAAAAAGGTTTAATTAGTGTTCAAAGTGCTCCTTGAGGTAATTACTCGGCGTAATCGCCCTATTACTCTGAATATAAGTAGCCCCGAACTATGGCCATATTAGTTTATTTGCCACAATGGAAGCTCAGCAGAGGAGTAAAAAAAACTATCGGTTTCTGCTTAAAAGTTTTAAAAATAGTCTAAGTGTGTTTTTGAGGGAAACGGGACTTCATGGACTTAAGTTTGTAGGCGACTCAACGCTTAATATCTGGGAAAGGTGAGAATCAATGCATAATTTAACATCTAAAATCGCTAATTCTGAGGAGCTTCAGATCTTTCTTCTTTATAGCCTTTTTGGCCGCCTTCATAATGACCTGCCAGCTGATAGCGAACATTTATACCAAGTGGGATAGTACGCCGGTTATAATTGGGATCAGTCCACATGCCACATCGATTCTAAAGGTTCCCTTTCCAGCTGTAACCATTTGCAATATGAATCAGGTTCAACGCAGTAAAGTGTTCCATTACAAGAAGTGAGTGAATCGAACAGTTCTATATAGTTAATCAGTAATTGATTGATTTGCATCTGAAACAGGGGTACGCCGGAGCATGATATGATGCAACTTCTCTGTAGTCCGCAGTTGGGAGACTCTGAAGAAAATGCTGAGACTGACTCGAAACTATCGTCTGGTTCTTTAGTAAACAACACTCTAACAATAACCGATTTTGTTACCAATCATTCGCAGCCTTGTAACCAGATGTTGAGATACTGCAGATTTAGTGCAATGGAGTTCGACTGTGCCCTAATATTTCGCCACATAATTACGGACGAAGGACTCTGTTGTGTATTCAATTTTATGCCTACCGAGTTCTTATTAAAGCCACTGTAAGTGCACTGAGTGAATAAAATTTGACTTGAAATAATATTTTATTTAAGTTCCCAAGATATAAAAAATCTAACCACAAAGCTCGGACATGAGCCTGTTTACTGGGATCCCGAAACAGGGTATCCCCCGAAGCTGCCAAAATTATATTATCCTGCAACAGCCGTTGGTAATACTGATAGATATACTAAGATAGGTTCGTTGGTTGACTAATAGTTATGATAAATGTAGGAACTGGCATAACAATGGGCTTTACGCTGGTTCTGGATGCACAACTCAACGAATATTTTTGTTCCTCAACGAATGGACCTGGCTTTAAGGTGTGTGTGTGATTAGGAAAACAATAAACAATATTAATATTGAAATTATTTAATATATGCTTACAATTCTCAACAAGTTATGGCATCGCGCATTACTTTTCCTTCTTATACAAATATTTCAGATTCTCTTTCACAATCCCATAACTATTCCAAATCTTAAGGAGGAAGGCCTTGTGGTGGGAATTGGCTATGAGACGAACTTTCGGCTGCAGGTTAGCAGGTCAGAGGCCACGCCCACAATTCGAAGCATCTCCCGGGATGATCGGCAGTGCCTCTTCAAGAACGAAAAGGAGCTGCTGTACCACAAGATTTACACCCACGGCTACTGTGAAAACGAATGCATTGCGATGTTCCTTTATAGCACCTGCAACTGCATACCCTACAATTATCCGCATATTTATTCCAATGCGAGCGTATGCAGCTTTAAGGATGCGATCTGTATACGCCGGGCTCTACGGCCGGAGAATAGAGAAGAGACGGCAAAATGCCGTAAGGAGTGCCTGCCCAGTTGCTTTGATATATCATATAAAGCCGATGCATTATACTTTCCCTTGGCCAAGAGGAACTTTCAGATTGCAAACAGAGTAGTTGCCAATATGAACAAAACCTATTTAATGGACAATATTGCCGTCTTGAATTTGTACTATCGGGAGTCGGCCTATTACGGAACTATGAAAAATGTCTATATCGGATTCACTGAGTTCTTGTGTAAGTAGTTGTTAGCGAATAAAATTCATTAACTGATCTTTCGCTTTTCCTATGCAGCAAATATCGGCGGTGTAATGGGCCTATTTATGGGTTTTAGTGTTATTTCAATAGCCGAAATGCTCTATTTCTTAGTTTTGAAACCCCTCTCCGAGTTTATATCATGGAAACGTGGCAAAAAATTTGATCAAACGGAGCAAAATAATCCTGTTCAATCAAAACATCAGTTCAATCGAAATAATACTATATGGCATACCAAGGAATTGTATCCTAAAAGATTCGCATCAAAGCGCAATCCTCTAAACAGCAAAAATTCAAAAGCCTTTTTAATCAAAGATAATTTTAAGTACTAAGAAATGAAAAAGTGTTGACTCAGTGATTGATGGTCAAACATTGCACGCAACTAATATACCCCATTTCCTGTAATTCGTATCTAATTATTTCTTATGCATATTTCTAAGTACCCATTCGACTTCGATGCTGACCAGTAAAATATATGCCTTATGCATGGTCAAGAGAATCGCATAACCTTTTAAATTACGGTTCACATAACAACGGACATCAAAAAGTTGCTCAGTCATTGACATATTTAATATTGAATGACAACCCGGACAAGGGAACGTAATAAGCACACTGCCCCACAGATTTAAATGTCATGCAAGGGGTCTCAAGTGTCCCAAAAACAAGTGAATATTAGACAATTACCTGTAATGGAATACACACAGTTAAATATTAAAACATTAATTATGTTGAGTATCATGTTTTGTGGAATAATTACAAAGCTGCATTACAGATGTACAAATAAAAGTTTCGGTCACTGAATACTTTAAGAATGTTTCGGGTTTCAGTTTGTGCACATGCGAGTACTTTAAGCATTCACAATTTTGTATCAAGTTGGAATATTTTAATAGGTGAGTAGTTTTTGAGTATGAATATGTGCACTTGGGAGTATTTTAATTTTACAATTTTGCTGCTAGATTGCATTTGTGAACATGTACCTTAAATATTTAAAACATTATTTCAAACTTGACTTTGTGAACATACGAATACTTTAGGTATTCTCTATTTTGTATACCTTAATCATTCTCTCTTTAAGCATTCACAATATTGAAGGCAATATTAGGACATTGGTTTAATTAGTACTCAATGTTATAGCCAAGAACTAAGTAAAACTAAGCAGAGTTCTAAGTTATGTGCGCGCCAGCAGATGTTTCAGCCTTACACTTCGCTCCACTATATATAAGAAGAAGAACACTGATTGTAATTAAGTGTTTAGTTATTAGAAGAACCTTCTTAAATAGGTTGCCCGGAGCCTATGTAACGTAGCTGTTATTATTTATTTTATGTCAATATAAGCGCATTTTGCGAAATTGCTTTTACTGGAGCCACAAAATATTTTCACTGTACAGTGCTCACCAACTGTATGTAACTGCGTAGCTCTTAAAGTTACCCTTCGAGTTGTGGGCCACTCGAATTTCACAAGCATTCTCATGGCTCACTCTTGTGGCCACAGTTCCGAGCAAAGAAACTGGGGTATCTCTTCAAAATACTCTTCTTCTTCTTCATCTTCATCTTCATCTTCTTCCTAGATGTGGCACACTTATTCTTCAACGGTAATTGCTGACCTACACACAAAGTTACTAATTTAGTTCACATGTACACAAATACACTTAATTTGAGGGTCGTTTAGACATTACTGGAGTTGTAAATGAAGATATGTATACTATTAATACATAATTATGTATGAGAAAATTATATTAACATTCAAATATATAGAAAGAGGTTTCAATTTTCAACTCTTGGTGTGCCTCAACCCATCAAAAACAATTAAAATTTATTTTTAATCTTAAAAAAATTATTTATTTTTATCTTAAAAAAAAGTAATTCGTTATCATTCAATTCTATATTTATTGCCATTTAATTCCTAATAACGATACAAATGTATCATTTAATTTTATTTTTTATGCATATACTATAATAGTTATAGATCAGGTATATAGGTAGCATATTTATAGACTTTCTTCCCGAAATTCAAGCAATTCAGTTCAACTGATAGACTTCGGATAACTTTCAGTTGGACATACCCTGCCTGAGCATTCATACTTGCCAAGAGACACTCGTAAAGTTCTTAAGCTGCCCTCGCAGCAGCTTGATTTGTGTCTCTGTAAATTTCAGAAGCTCCGCTGGCATCTCAGCGTGGGCGGGTGCTAAGCGTGGCCCCGCCCACTTTCATAATTCCGGCCAGCAGACGCCTGTGGTGCAGTGCGTGCTGTTAAGTGGGCGGTCGGAGGCGTGGCCGAGTTGTTTTTGTGGGTTGATGGGTTGGCGGGTTTTGGGCAGAAGGAACGAAATGCATTCTTGCATTTCAAGACAATTTGCGAAATTGCATCGCTTGATGCTTCCACGTGCGATGCATCTGTTTTTCTCTTTTTTTTTTTTTTTCGTTTTTGTTTTTTGTTTTTTGCTGCTCGGTGTTTTTATGGCAAGTCAACAATGTGGCCAAAAACAAAAAGCAAAAACCAAAAACTAAATGTGAAACAGCTAACGGACCAAGCGAGTGGTTCGAGGAGTGGTTCGAGGAGCGGTTCACCCACCCAGCTCAACGATAAGACAACTGGCGCAAATGATTACGACGTGTTCATGGAATTCTATAGATCCAGCAGCAGCAGCAGCAGCAGCGGCAGCGGCAGCGGCAGCGGCAGCAGGAGCACAGCTCCATAAATGTCATGAAGAAAACTAGATTCAATTCTTTATGGTGCCGTGTTACTGTTACTGAGCCAATGGCAGTTCCTTTTGCTTTAACGAGTCCTCGCAGAGTTCTAGAGTTCTGGACCCTCAATGAAAAATGATGCCATTACATTTGAAGAAAAGTGGAAAACAGGAGCAGATTGAATGCGACGAAGTTGAAGCATTTATTTCATATGACATCTCGTATGAATGGGTACACAATATAATTTGCAAGTTCTGTCGTGGTTGGGAGGGACGGAAGGGAATGCACATGAGTTCGACTAATTAACATCGAATTTAACAGGTAAAGTTGGCAAGTAGTTGACTGTGAAGTTTTGTGTAGGACTAGAACTGGGTCGGATTTGATTAAGTTGTACATAATTTATGCTGCATATCCTTTCAGCAATGTGGGCCACAGCATACACCTTGAGCAAGCCCTCAGCATTGTCAACTTTATGGCATTCCCGCCGAGCTAGTTGCTCCTTTATGGCATCGTTATGCACAAAGTCCCAAAGTTGTTGTGCAGCTGTCTTCGTTAATACACGAGCATTGCACAACACAACATTCCGGCACGTGTTTTACCCGGCATTGGGTTGGCAATGGGGCAACGGTTGGCTAATACGGATGCGAGGGGGGCGTGGGGCGGGTTTGCGGGGGCTTTTTCAAAATTCTACTTATGTGGGTGCTGCATATGCCCATAAGTTGCATGCGGAAAAGCAATTAAAACTTCTTGTGAGCTTCGGAAATGTTCGTTCATATTTTATGATGTCTTTTCCTCAATAATGATAGTGCGAAGCACCATGACTACACACACACACACACACACACACGCACACACACACATGAATATCGAAATAGTCCGTTATTTTAAGTGCAATCTGCAAACAAATATGAGGATAAGCACAAATGTACATTAATATATATAAACATATATGCAAATATACCTACGTTTAGGTTTGCCTCGTATTAAAACATGTAAGAGTTAGAGTTGCAGGCAAATTGGTTCGAATCAGCAATTAAGTTAAGTAAAACAGAAAACTTATGTGAGTAAAAATTGTCAAATTGAGTTTTTATTAGAATTCCAAAATAGTTATTAAGGAAGCATGAACGACTACGGCTTGAGGCTTTCATTACAGTATCCCAATTTTTTATCAAACCATTTAAGCCTATATTGAAGGTCTACAAGCCTAGTCGTTTATACTAGGCTCCCACATGTCCCTAATATCCCCTCTCCTAAAGGATTACATTGATCGTCCAGCAATTTGTGAGATTTTTTTAGGGTGCCAGGTTCGTCGCATTGCGAATGTAAATTTAAACATTTTGCTCTACTCAGGTTTGTTTGTTAAGTGAATAAACTTGTTTTTCACAAAAGATGTTGATCACAGCATTGAATTTAATGGCAACCACTTAGGACGCAATATTCGCCTGCCAAATGCTCGTATCTAACATTTGGCTAATGGAACCTTCGAGCGACCGAGCGAGCGAGCGAGCAAGCGAGCTGTTTGCTATTTGCCCTCCATCACGTCCATAAAATGGCTGACAGTAATAACAGCCACCCAAATGGGTGGGCGGCAGCAGCAAACGACGCCCAAACTCAAAGGCCACCCACCTGTTATATTTTGCAGGTGAGCTGCGAAAAGGGTTCCAAGAATGCGTCGCACAGACGCCCGCGGCAGCTCTTCAAAATATGCAAATTTGTCGCCACATCCCACCACAAATCCTCACCTGCAAGCCACCTGTCCGTCCGTCCGTCCGTTCACCGCGTAATGCAGCAAAATGCATTTGCAATTGGGTAATTTTACACATGCAAACGCGTCATTTGGCCACGGTTAGAAATGTATTTTGGACAGATAATTTATACCGGACAGCCATGTTTGCAGTTGGTTTCGCCGCTCCGCTGGACACGGAGCAAAGCTAGTTGGGAATGGGGGAGGTGGGGGGTCAGGGATTGAGGGACAACTGGTAAGCCTGTCGGGTTGAATAATCATGAGCATCAATCAGACAGCCACTGACTGGGTGCCCAGCACACCTCATTAGGCTAATCCCGCAATTGCGCATGGACGCACAGGCCGACAGACGGAAAAGTGGGCAAACGGACAGACGGACAGACGGACAGGCGGAAAACCTGACGGACGGGTAATCGGGAAAATGAAGGAAAAGTCAAGGCAAAGATTACATTCCCATTGGCATTATATATTTCATTATTTTACAACTCGACTCCTGCTTTGCGTTGTATTTTTAAATCGGTTTGGTAAGTGCGACCGCCTCTTGGACAATCGGATAAGATGGATCACCCGGTCGGTTAATTATCAGGCGAATTATCTCAAGTGCATGTGGCTAAGCAAAACACATGCTTTTAAAAACTGTTCCCAGTTTTTGGTTTGCGACCAGGCGCAGACTCACAAATTGCTGCAGCAAGGAGAACAGCATCCACATCCGCACTTGGACGTTGGTCTACGTCTTTATTTGGATGTCTGGAGCTCAGTTCCGTAATGCCAACAGAGCGGAGCAGTTGCCGCGACAATCTTTGGCCAACAGGTTGTAGCTGAAAAATGCGAAATATTTGCTCAACTTCAATAAAGCAACTGGCAAACAGTTCGACATGTCAAAGGACTTTGATGACCCAGTATTACACACAATTTGATCTCCTATTAGCTTGTTTTATTTAATAAATAATAACATAGAGTACTACAATATCTTAACTATATAAATATTATTTTAACATAAAGAAATTGCAAAGTTTTATATTGAAACCGATTTAAAGTTTTTTTTTTTCTAATTTTATCTAAAAGTTTAACTTTCTCTGTTAACATTTTAAAAGTTTTAATTTTATTTTCACTTTATGCAACAATTTGTTGTACAGCAATTTTTCTTATACACAAATTTGTATTTCAAAATAACACCACAGTTAAAAATGATGCCAAAGTTGTAGCCAAAAGTTAGAATTTTAATTAGGCTTAACGAAACTTATTCATTAAAAAATAATTCTGTTTGTCTACACTTTGAAGTTTTGAATCACCTCCAACTTCTGGAAAACTTATTATACATATAATGCAGTTGTGTTTTAGCCAAAAACAAGAACATAAATATATTTAAGATTCACTTTTTACTAGCTTCTGCTTGTCAGCGAGATGTAAAAAGTTTAAAGTCTTAAAAATAAGTTTTTTCATTATTTTTATATGAAATATATGCATGTTTTATTTCGTATATATTCTAAAAGTATATCCCAAAGTAATCAAAAAATAAACTATATAAATTGATAGGAAAGAATTATAAATATATTTTGTTTAACTTTATCGAATACATTTGCATTTTTAATATTTCAATAACAAATTATTGTGCATTTAAATTTTGAATTATGTGATAAATTCTAAGGATAGGAAAAGGCAATTTATTTAGTTGGTAGCTTTTGTTTGTAATTGAAGCCAATGCGAGGGCTAATTAAATGAAACGCTCAATTAACTGTAATTAAATCATTTGTATTTCGGTATTCCGGGGCTCGAGTCCCAAAATTCCGGAAACAAAACCCCGGCCGCCATCTAACTGTCCCATCACAGATTTGTTCTAATCTCTCATTGCTTTATCCTGCGTAATAATAACTCCTTCTATGGCTCTGTTCCAGTTGTTCCAGCCCACCACACCCTGTAGGGTATGTGGATGACGGGTGTATTAAATGCTAAATTCTGTTTTATGCTAGATGTTGAAATTAAATATATATACATATTATGAATGCGAAGAAAAACGAAGTTAATGTTTGTTACAAACTAGAAACAGGGTGTCTGCTAGTCGGTCATTCCCCACCAGAGCTAACTTAGTGGCACTTTTTTTTCGCTTTGTGTGACAGCTCATGTCTTGTTTATCTAAATCATCCGACTGTGTAAATGCCAGGCCTCGTTTTCTCTCCCCTTCCCCTCTCAGCATTTCCATCCTCCGTGGTCCTTTGTAGTCCTTTCCCCCACTCGAGAGGAGTGCGCCTGTCGACACATGGCTATGAGTAAATGAGTTGCCTGCCGAGCCTCTAGACTCGGTTCTAGGTGCCTCGACTCTGGGTCTCGCCTGGGCCTCTCTGTCAGTGGATGCCTTCAATGAGTGGCACACAGTTGCAGCCGTGAAACTATGCAAAAATCTGTCAAACGACAGTTTGACAACAATTGGTTGCTGAAGTGGTTCTCTAGGTCGGGTAATTACGAGGATAGCATCGCTGCACAATATCCAACGGATGAACAGGGGCTTGTTTGTCTGACATTTGACCTATCTGTCTATGCCCATGTAAGTGCAATCAAAAATGGATCAACTCCTTTGAATGACGAACTTCATAGATATCCTTTTTGTTTTAAGGCACCACTTGAATGGATAGTTGAAAAACAAAACAAACTTATTTATATGAGACCTAGATACCAATTATTTTAATGCTTTGAATGGATATTTTATGTTTTTATAGAAATGAATTTTAGTTGAGCTTTAGTTATGTTTCTCTTTTAAACAATCTATTATTAAATTAATAACCTTTGCCTACATAGAATCTCTCATTAATTGCTCTATATAAGAAGATATATTCACAGATACTTATATAAATATGTACTATAAGTTTTAGATGTGCACTTGCAGCCGCTCCTGAGTATCTGGACTGAAGTATTGCTGTCTCTCGGAAATTGCTTTAACTTGAGACATTGCCATCATATGGCTGCCATTTTTTTGTGCTGCCTGCAGCTACAAATAGCAGATAAAAAACCAAAGAAAAAAAAAAAAAAGATGGAGAAGAAGAGGAATATCACAAACTTTGTGAGGAGCGTCACGTGCGCCATGTTAAGGCAATAGAGAAACTTTTCCCAGCTGCTTTTTTTTTTTTCATATTCGGAAATCCCCGTGAAGGAGCCCGCGGCTCCGTCGACAGCTGACTAAGTAAACATGTGTAGAGCCTCAATGAATGCGATTATTAATATTGATGTGTTGATATAGCTGTAAAATGACTTTTGAGCACATAGATACGAGCATTAAGTACATACATTTAAAAGCGATTAGCGCTAAAACAAACTTGACAGCCAAAAAAGTAAAAGAATGACTTTAATAGAACTCAACTTGACTTTTAGTAGCGCACATATATCAAAGAAGCAAGTAACAAAATTGTAGTCGATTGTTCGCGACTAGAAGATACCCTAAGCCCTGTGCAGTGCACAAGAAATAAAAAATGCACATGCATGCCAAAATTGTTGATTCAGCGTTAAACCAACGCACGCACACATAAAGACGAATTTTGTAGAGATCGACGCACAGACGACAGACAAACAGACAGATAATCCTGATAAAGATATACTATTTTTTAGGTCTGGCCACGCTTCCGTCTGTCTGTCACATACATTTACATAAACACATTATGCCCCGTTTCCCCATTTTTAATGGGTTCAGGGCATTAAAAAACTTTATATATACACTCATTTATCTATATTTTATGTACAAAGTTAGGATCTTAAAACAAAATCTTTTTGCAATCGTTTGACACAAATTTTCCACAGTTGCAGGTGGAAAATATTAGCAATCAATTTCATTACAAAAGCAATAAAAAACATAAGCTCTCGAGCTATGCGTTGATCATTAATCAGTGTGTCAGTCAGTCAATCTGTCAATCAGGACAAACATAGTTTATCTATATTTTTCAGGCCTAAGGACTTATGAACTAAATGACTCCCTAGAGCCCTTTTTTGTGCCTTTCCATTTTTCTAGCGCTTTCTTCTCAATATTTCCCCCGTGTCCTTTTCCGCCTACAAAAAATCAAATGTTGGCCAACAGTGAGTATTTTGTCCTTCGGGCTGATGTCTGCTGCGGGATTAGGGAACTCAGTTGTGCTCTTACATAGAGAAAGAGAAAGAGAGGGAGAGAGAGAGAGAGAGAGAGAGGTATCATAAAAAAGGCTTTGCCTAACGCATAAGTTTGATTTGTTGGACGATTATGATTTGCCTTTGCATTTTTTTTAAAAACCTCCTCTGGACCCTCATATGGTAAAGGTTCTATTTTATGAGCCGCCAAGTCATTGCCGTGTTAAAACGATTACCAATTCCGGCACAGTGGTGTATTCTTTTTTATTTATATAGAGTTAGAGATTATTATTTTGTCAATTAAATTGGACGGTACTTTTTATATGAAGTTTTTCTTTAAAATGTTTCCAATAGCAGTTTTGTAGATTGAAAGAATGTTGAAAGTGACAAATTAGGAACATGCCTTCAAACTTAGAAAGTCATACTTGAGGGATTTCATTTGTTTGCCATCAATTTGCGCCACTGTGCCAAGGGAGCAATAAAGGCACCGACCGTGTGAAATACTCTGGGCAATAAAGGCATCAAATGCGTGCACATATGAGGGAGAGAGTGGGTGAAAAAGAGAGAGAGGGACAAGAGAAAGAGAAGAACATAAAAGAAAATATATACAGAGGCGAAAATATTTAGGTCTATCGTTTGTATGCAAATGTGAAGGGAACGTGCAGAGAGTTCCTTCCAAGCAATTTGTGCAACTATGACATTTCCATATAAATCCCCAATTATTTATATTGTTGTGCATAATTGAAATTGATTTCGTTCTTAAATGGGAGAGCATATCCAATATATACACGCATATATATCCAGCTGTCGGTCAATCTATTTGGTAACCAGTTCCAAAATTCAACAAATTTTATTTGGCCAGCTTTCGTTTGAGCCAACCTGACACGAAGGCCATGTGATAGATGATAGAGGAGCAGCTGGCATGGAACTTGTTAGCCTGATTGATATTTGGCTAGAACGTACCTACTTATAGCTGAGATGTATATCCAGAGAGTTCTGGTTTAGGCACTTTAAGTAGCAAAAACACAGAAAAAAAAAAAAACGGCATTAAAGCTGCGCAAACATTCACGAAATTTGTGCGAATTTCCATTTGTCAATTGGACCAAAAGTAATGGCGGGGGGAATGGAGGGGAGCCTGTTGTCGGCTACGATTGCAACATTTCAATATGGGTTCTGGGTGGCCACTTTACGACCGCTGGCAAATCCCTCGGCTGACGCCATTGGCCTCGTTCTGTCGGCAAATAATAGCAATCAAATGCCAGGGCTTCAGTATTCAAATGCTGCTGCAAATTTAATAACAAATATAAATCATTTTCAGAGCTGACAGCTAAAGCACGCCCTCCACACGTACCCGGACCCGGACCCGGACCCGAACCCGCACCCGGATCCGGTCTGTGACTGCGACTACGGCACCAACTCCCGCCTTTTGCAACAGTTTTCTCACCTCAAGTGTTTGCGGATCCGGATGCGGGACATTTTGTGTTCCGTCCAAGGCGGAGGCACTAATGGCAGTCGCAGACACCGATGAGAGGCCATTTCTCATCTAAGTAGATATGTGTGTCTGTATGTGTGTGTGTGTGTGTATTTTGGACACCCCCTGGGGCGGAACAAACTTCGCTCGCTGTCGTGTTAATTTTTTATCACTTTGAAATTAAAGAACAACACTTGGGAGTGGAGTGTCCTCTCCTCTCCTCTTCTCCTCGCAGTCGGACAGTCTGCTATCTACTCTATATATATACACATCTATTTTTTTTTTTTTTTTTGGCTACAAGACAAGATGGACATTTGTCCCGTTGTGGAGTCGGGGCAGGCATTAATAATTAACTTAATGCCATGTTGCCTATAAATTAGGAATGCCTGTCTTTTTGCATTTGGCCAAAGGTCTTTCACTGCCGCCCGGGAGTCGTGTTTGTTGTGCTTGGCTCTTTGATTAAGAGTCGACCGCAGGGTCCGGATTCTGGCACTCGCCAATGGTAACTCCTCAATTGCGGCCTATTTGCTAATGCCATTGCAAAGCCAAATGCAATTTCAAGCAAATCAATTGAAAACACAATTCGCAATTGGCTCTCACTCAACTCAACGGCGTTTCACAACAACAACAACCTACTCACGACCCCTCCGTCCGGCTCTCCTTGGCGCCGGACTCCTGTTTACCCAGCCGTTCAATGGAGTTGGTATTTGTTTTGCATTGACCGCAAATTTCAATACAGTTTTGCGGCCAGCGTCCAATTGACTGCCCTCCAGGTTCTGGCACCCATTGCACAGTGGGACAAGACTTATGGGCATGCAATGGATTTTCATCGTACGCTAAAAATGCTTTGAGTCAGTGTTTGCAGTTGAGTTAGCCTTTAGTTAAGTGTCAGTAATACTTATGTATGGCAATTATTATTATTGGACTATTTATATATATTTACCTTAAAATAACATTTTCTTTATACATTTTCATTATAGTCCGAATTATTAATTATAATATATAGATAGTTACTTATGACTATATAAAGATACAATTTTGACTTGAGTTTTGATACTTTTGGCCCACTGTGCGACAGCCACAATTGCACATGCGGTCGACTCACCATTAAAGATTTGTGTTGCGGCTTTCGGGCGACGCCGCAGCAATTCGTGCTGCGTGGTGCAAGTTTTGTTGCCGCTGTTGTTGTTGTTGTTGTTGTTGTTGATGGTGCAGGTGCATGTGGTGCATTGGTCATGTTTGCTCAGCTGTATGTCAATTAACAACAGGGCCGACCTAATTGTGTTGACGCCATTCGCTTAATCAAAACTTAACGCTTGCACTTTGCGGCCTAATTGAAATCACAAATTTCAGCTGCTTTGGCCGTGGTTGCCACAAATTGCGGCACCTTGCCTCGGTGTCTTCAAGGTGTCGCATCTGCCTGAGTAGCCCAGCAGCTGGGGGAAGTTAAAGTTGAAAATGGGAACTGGGAATGGGGAAGCTGAGGCTGAGGTTGAAGCCAAAGCTGGTGCAGATGCTGATGATGTTGGCCCTGACCCACATTATGGAAAGTTGTTCAGTAACAAGTTGAGAAATTACATTTTAATGAGATGCGCTGTAAATTTTGGATGGGTGCGCAACAATTTTTTGGGCAAATCGCAAATAGAGGATTTAATCAGCATAGTTGGGAACACGATGATCCTTTCATTAGCCGTTTTCAAAAGGATTTCGTTGTGCTTTTCAGTTCAGATTATGAATGCACAGCTGGATGGAGAAACAAGTAGATCTATAAGCATTATTTAACGCACACATAAAAAGACTTGGATGCAAATTAATGAATATTTATGTCGGCACGTAAGTTCATTATATTTTTGTGTGGGCTGCACTTGTTTGTACGAGGGACCGACCTCTCGACATCTCACTGACCTCGTAAACCCTTGACACGCCTCCACGCCTTCACACCACCATTCACCATCCACCATCCACCATCCTCCATCCAGCATCCAGCATCCGACATCCAGTTGTCGAGAGCTGAAACTTTCGTTGTTGTTGACGCCTTCTCCTGCATCACCTTCGGCGTCTCCTTCGCCTACGATGCCTCCATGCGAGGCGACTTTGCATATGATTACACGAAATTTGCATCACATTATTTCGTGTCTGCGCTGACGGACCAGCTCCTGGTTCTGGGCCAGCTCCGTGTCCGTCCTCATCCTGGCGATGGTTAAACAGAAAACACCAGCTGAAAGACAAACACACGTGACGTGGCATACAAATGAAGCCTGCAATATTTATTACGCGAAAGCAAACGGGCTTAAATAGTGGCAACTGCTTGGCATCCAGATAAATTGTTTATTTCAATGGACGCTGCATGCAACCCAAAGTCAAAGCCGTAGTCGAGGCAGGCATCGAAGCCAAATGTGGCAAATCGCCACAACTGATGAACTTCACGTTCCTCTGCCAGCTCCCCGGCTATTTTATTACCACGCTCTCCATCCAAATGAATACTTTCATGAGCTCGAGATGTGCCTTTGATATGTAAACTTTAAATTACGAGTGCTATATACTATATAGACTCTACTCTATATATGGAATATGGAGTACGGAGTATGGGTGTATAGACCCAGGAATGCTTTCCAATAGTTTATGGCTTCAGCTTTTGCGCTCCTTTCACCGTCGTTTACTATGCAGCAAATTCAATTTCATTTGAATGGAAAGAAGCCGGAAAACCTTAGTTGGATGCGCCGGACTTCCATCTTTAATGGGTTCACGGTATCAAAATATTACCCGGCATAAAAATATTCTACTGCATAATGTATAATTCATATTTATTTCGATTGGATTTCTCTTGAAGCAAGTATTATGTAATATTTAAATTGGAGCTGCCAATATGAAGATAATCTGACTTATACAACACAATCCAAGCAAGTTGGATACCACAAATTAGTACAGTTTCCACCCACATCTATGAGAAAATGCAATATCCAAACTCATTATCAAAGATGTTCAAAAAAATGCATATGTGTTTTACACTTTCAACCCTTGCGCTTGTAAAATGAAGGTCAAAGGTTGTTTGCACGAAAATTTTGGGCAACGAGCTCCACGTTATAAGAGATGAAATACGTAGGTCTAGATGCTGAAAACCTAGATTAAAATTTCTCATATTTCATATTATGCAAAACAAATATAATTTTCCATATATGTGGCTTAAGCTCAAGTTCAACAGTTGACAATTGGCCATAAAAATCCACCTAAAATTTGAGTATTTGGCTATTATAATTGTTATTTCTTTCTCCAGTTGCCTAAATAACTTATATAATGAGCCCTACAAGAGGCGTCATTATAGTTGTTTTATATTCAGAAATCTACTTGCTATTTAAACGTGCACTTAGATTCCATTTCATGGCTGCATAAAGGTGCAAATAACAGTGCATGGGAATGCTCCTTAAATATTTAATATACCAAAAAGTGCAGTCATGGCTCGAAGTTGGCCGAAAGCGAAGCTCGCATGCAGGTGCTTGAGAATCTAAAAGGGGAATGGAAAGGACCATTCATCCATCTTGGGAGCACAACGAGGGGCGGCATCCACGCCCATGTGGCAGATTTTAATTTATGCATTCGGTGGGTTCAAGCAAGTGATGGCTGCAAGGGGTTTCGAGTTGAGAGTTGGGAATTAGGGGTTGGGGGGTTGGGGGTTTGGGGTTGGTGAGTGCTTCTGGAGCACTTGGGTTCCACTTGCAGCTGACGCGCACTCAGAAGGATGTGCTAGGGGTACTTCGGTTGCCCACTTGGGACAGGATTTATTGCCGTTTTCGGCATCAGGCCCGAAAATTGAAAAGCAAACAAGCCGCTAACAAGATGCAGCTTAGCCGACTTGCGTCATTTTTTGTTGCCACTCGTCGCGCGCGCCTCTTCAATCTAAGCTTCAAGTTTTTCGACTCGACTCGTTTCAATTCAACTCGATTCGATTCGATTCGATTCGAGTCGAGTCGAGTAGATTTTTCGTACGTGCTCGATAATCCTGCTGGGGTGTCGGCACTCCTGAATGTCGAACACTTGGCTTTCGCTTTTCACTCGCTGAGCAGCCAAAGCCAAAGCCAATGCCAAAGCCATAGCCAAAGCCGAAGCCATATCCAAAGGACATTGACTAGTCCTTGCGCTTATCGCAACATTTTTGATTTCTCACGTAGACTTATGGCTTTGTATTTGTACTTGTGCGCATTGCCATTTGTATTTGTATAAGTATTTGTACTTGTGTTTATATTTGTGTTTGTAGCGAACGCCATTAAATTTCCGAGTGGCATGCAACATTTTTCTTACAGCTCTGTGCGGCTTGGACAGCCTGATGTCCGTTTTCTTCCCCCGCTCACACATACACACACTCACTCTCTCTCTCTCTCTCTCTCTCTCACTCATTTTATTTATTTTCCTCTGAGGACCTGGACTAGACAGACGATATATTTCGATTGAAATACGTTCACTGAGGCACTTGGAATTTTCTTATTAATTTTAAGTTTTTATTGAATCTTGACTTATCAAACACATGACGGAACTTTGCTTAAAATAAAAAATGGCAGATAATACTATAAAATACTCTTTGGTTCTAAATTATAAATGATACTTAAGTACAGTTAGTTCCTACGAGAGAATTAATATTCGTAATAATCGATTCGGTTGTATATAAGAGAGCAAGGCTTAGAGTATATTTGAGTCGGATACTCCCGACTAAAAAACTCTTAGCTGATAGAGTAAAGGTAGTATTTATCAGAATGGCATAACATATACACTCTATGATTCCATCTTCTCTTTGGAATGCACAACAAGCTCGACTTAGAGTATTGTTGAGCCGTTCATTCCCTTCTCAACAACAGTTACTTGTTAAAGTAAAAGCACGTTGGATTCAAGGAAACAAAGTAGTAAGTGCAATGCAATTGCTGAGATACTCCAGTTAATATTGTCAGTTGTGAAAGAGGAAGTAGATATGAGAAGTGGACCTCCAGGTCCCCAGCTGGAAGCCACTCACAATTTCAATCGTTGCGACCCGGTTGAAAAAAAGGAGACTAGAAACTAGAAAGTTAAATGTAAAAGAGATAGAAAAAGAAAGAGTAGAGAAATATAAAAAGTAAATAAAAAATCAAATGCAGTTGATAGCGAAAGGAAAGAATATTTTTGTATATATAGTATTAAATATATATAATCTTCAACTTGCGTGCACTTAGAGATTTTTCAAGGTTCCGTAAAAGTTCCACAAGTAGAACACCAAAGACTTACTTGACTTGAAAGCAACTGCAGTAAAGTTTTTATTTATGGATGTGTTTTTTTTTGTCAGTCGAAAACAAGTTACGCAAAGCGCAAATTTCGCACATTTCAGATTAAGGACCGAAGGACCGAAAACAAAATCCGATTTGTTCAGGCGTTAAGATCGTGAATTCATTAAATGGTACAACATGAAAAATGTGATTCAACATTCAATAGACGAACGAACCCTTTTGTTCGCCTCAAATTAGGCGCAATAAAACAATTTAAAATTTATGGCACTGCCTCGAATTATATATATATATATATATGTGTATATATATATATATATGTGTATATATATATATGTGTATATATATATATATATATCGATATTCCGTTATATGCAGCTATCCTTGAAGGTGTCCGGGTGGGACATATATGTAGTGGGGAATACAGAGCACAATTTAGCAAAACAAAAGAACAAACAAATTGGCAAAAACCAAGTTTGTTCCTATTAAAACACAACACAACGCAAAAGTTACACAAAAGGAAAGTTTTTCTTTCTAAGCAAGTTGCCAACGCCACTTTTCATCGTTACGCAAGTGGGGTATGCGAGACCTGTGGGTAGGGTCGTACAAAGAGGCAACACGGAATGTGTGAAGGAAAACTGATAAGAAAAGTTGTTTAAGTTTGTTAAATTAATTTTAAAAATATGTTGAAAATGGAATAAGGAAATTTTCATAAGCATTATTACTATATATAATGCTGCAGTAATTGAAATATCCAAATGAATGCTCCTTTTTTTCTTTTTTACAGGTTAACTGCAAGTCGAGCTCATCCCACGATAAAAATGTTCAGTTGTGGGTATTGGTGGTTGAAGCCAAGTCTGTTATTTTAGAAAAACTTGCACCCACGTCTTGGCCAACACGGCTTCAATTCCAATTCCAATTCCAATTCCAATGGCAGTTCCGCACCCAGAGCCAAGGCCTAGAATCAAGCTAAGAAGCTGGCCGCTTGGCTCCTTGGCTGGTTAGCTGGTTAGCCGGCATTATAGAGAGTTATCCATGCGGAAATATGCTCAGCAGCCAATACATGAGCCTCACTTATTTGCACATAAAAAGGTTCAAAGTCGAACCCAGCGTACAATTCATTATAACGGCATCAACATTTTGGCCCTTTTCAGTTAACATAATTGAGATTTAATGGGACAAGTTTTGACTGCAATTCGGGCCCGTGCGGGCTTCTTCGACATTTGACGGAAGAGCAGTGGAAAAAACTTAAACGAATTCAACTAGTTGAATCAGATTATGTTGTGCAAGTGCCCGCAGCTTCCAGCTCTATCTCTCACTCTCTGGATCGAAAAGAAAATGGAAATGGCGAAATGCGAAATGCGAAAAGCGAAAAGCGCTGGCGGAAAATTGAAATTGCACACGAAGCGGGAAACACAGCGAAACAAAAGCGAGTCTGCCAGCTAAATTTAGGAATCATTTACAGGCCCCCAGCGCCAAAGCGGGCGACAAAAGAACAAAAATACACGCAACGAGGACAAATGCAGGCGCATTGTCCGATAGGTGCTCGGCCATTTATGCAGAATGCCAGAGAGGCAATCTAAAAATGCGACTGCAAATGCAACTGCAACTGCAACTGCAACTGCAACTACAACTACAACTGCAACTGAAACTGGAATTGGAAGTTAAACTGGAACGGGAATTGGAGCTGCAGCTGCAGCTGCAGATGGACAATAAGCTGCGGCAGCTGCGAGCGGTACACAGTCCGATAACATGGCAATGGGTTAATTATCTTCCTGGTTTTAATTGCTTTTCCTATGTAGAAAAGATTTGAGTGCGAGGAAGGGAAAATGAGTTCGAGAGGAGAGAATTATCCATAGAGCTTATATCTCTTTATTCCACTGAAGTCCAAAGCCGGCAGCTATAAATGTATCTTTAACTAGTAAGCATTGTCTAGTCGGGTGTATCCAACTGTCAGATACCTTACTCCATGTATAGTCAGCAACACAGCATGCGAAGAGGAGTTGAGCTATCCATAAACCTTATAGCTCGGCAGCTCTAGATGTATCTTTAGCAAATAAGGCCAGTCTAGCCGGGTGTGTCCAACTAGAAGATACCTTAAGCTATGGATAGACAAGAGTTGTGGGAACCGAGAAAATGATACGCATGGAAATACTTTTTCTAGAATTAAATAATCCATACAGAAAGGTTATACAAAACATATAACATAAGCTTTTTATTGCATATTTATATGACAAACTTAACTTTACTGAACTTATATATACTGATATATACATATTTATAAGTATATGATACAGCCTTCCACAGCAAATACTAAAGATTGGCGTTGATTATTTTTAAGCTTTTTAATCAATTATGTGCTGTAAGTAACAAGATGTAAATATTTGCATGGATGTAAATAAATATTTGCACGTATGTAATTACCGTCAAGCCCGGCATAATCCTTAGCTAAAGTGGGATAGAGACAGGGAGTGGCATAGGAAGAGAGTGCGAGCGAGCGAGAAGGGGAGAACATCGCGTTTTGCAAAACAATAAGTAAACCAGATGCGAATCCTCGACTAGGGAGTAGAGTCGACAATAAAAGCGTTTAATTAAAATTTACCAGAACAGACATGAATAATTAAAATTTAATTTTCCGAAATATATATATATCATGCTCCCACACACACATACACATACACACGCGCGAACAGGCACAGATACTAAAGCAAACATTTAGCTGTCCCTCCATTCCCGTCACACACACACACACACACACACACACACTTGTCACCTACAATTTCGGTTGACAGGACGCCCACCCAAAAAGCCAGGGGCAAATGTGAAGGGCGGAACAGCTGATGGGAGGGGTGGCTGGTAACGGAGGGATGGGGTACAAAAAAATGAAATAAAACATTCTGTTTTTCATTCAACGCAACCACAGGATGTGCCGCCTACCCCCAACCGCCCACCTGTGTACACCTGCACCCACCTGTGCGCGCAGACCTCAGCGGATTTGTTGTAATAATTGTTGTTTAGCTTCATTAAAAAAGTCACAAATTCGTTTACTGGAATTTCATATGAAATTCCTTTTGTAAAAAGCCACGCAGGCAGAACCGAGCATTTTTTTTTATTTATGGCAGCTTCCGCACAATGCCAAGCGAACAACTCAGCACAAATAAGAGTTAATATTTCTTCCTCTTCTTCTTCTTCTTTTTCTTCTCTTTTCGGGGTGTAAGCATTTTTATGAATTTGTGGTCATAAAATATGAATTCCAAAAGAAAATTCCACCTACCGGACTTTAAGCTAAAGTTCAATTTTCAAATGGAACCACATGTGTATGTACTAAGGGTTTATAAATATATATAGATATATATATATATATATATGTATATATAAGTCATCTTTAATAAAGTGATTGGTTTTTAAGTAAGTATCTATAAGTAAAAGAACTTTTGTTTTAAGCTTGATTCATTGATTCGCAGTTAGAGAAATTGTTTTGTACTTTTAATAGGTCATTTGCATACATATATATAGGGTATTATCATTTATTTGTTAGCACTAGGGGGCAACTCTACTTAATGAAGCAATTATTTAGATTTATTTTAGCTCACGAAATATTTAACAGTTAATCCTTGCACTCAAAATACATTCATTTGAGCTTGAAATTAAGTTAATTTATTTGTACACTTCTAATTCAAGCAAGAAAAATTGCTTTGTCTATGAATGACTGACTAGTAGATACCTTATACTGACTTCGAGATACCTTATACCCCTTGAGGTAATATATATAAATATATAAAGAATTTTCGCGTGATTTACTTGTGCTGAGACATCGATTTAAAATCGATATTTATCGATTTAAGGAAGTCAAAATCTGTATATTTGTAAACTAAGTTAAAACTCGAATAAGTTCGATTTTCAAGCATGTTACAGATTAATTTATGAACTAAGTAACCCATTTGTCAGCCATTCTTAATGGGTGCAGACAAAAAAAAAATTGTTATATTTGAATAACATTGCTATTAGTAGATTAGCCTTCAGATATGTTAAGAAATGAAATTTTAAACATCAATTTGCAGACACCAAATTTTAATGTAGAAATGCGATAAACTTCATTTGGGAAATCCCCATTGTGAATATTTTTGCTATTAAATTTAAGCAAAGTTTATTGTTTGTGAAATATTTGTGCTTTACGAATAACGTTTAATAAATATGCAAACGAGACACGAGAGAAATAAATAATTAAATTGATTTCATTAAATGAACGAAAGCATCTGTCGATGACATCATCTACTTTACCATATACCATCCAGGCATCTCCTCCTATCGATTGCCATCGACTGGCAGCGTCTCCGGCCCATAATTTGAGTTCGTTGAAAATTGTCGCCGGGTGTCGCAACAACTCATCGCATCCTGATTCCTTCTCCAGCCTCCAGCCTCCAGCCTCCAGCCTCCAGCCTCCTGCCATCTTCTCCTGCTCTTTCGTGCCCGGGGCTGCAGTGACAGCTGTCGGGTCCGGAGAAGGAGGCAAGTGGTCTAACGAGATAAATTTCAGTTTGATGGCAACAGAGAGACGCAACTTCTCAATAATTTGAATGATGCGCCAGGTAATGTGGAGGAGCACAAAAGCGACGCCAATTTGAGCATCAATTTAGAGGAACGAAATGTGAAATTGTGCCCAGCTGTCGCCCTGAATTACTTATAAAGCCATCAAATGGCCCTAAACAATGTACTTTTTAATTTTTGGCCTCTTTTTGTCGCTGTCGAATTTGGCTCGCAACGTTTTGACATTTTTTTTGTAATCACAATAAGTGTTTAAGCCAACTCATCAGACCCTCTCTCCCTCTGAGCCCCACCTCTTCGCCAACCAAATATCTAAATTGCAAATTTTGTATATATGTACATATAAATGTATGTATGTATATATGTATATGTGCTTAACATCAAATGTGAATCGTGAGGGTTTTGTTGCGCAGTTTCGAATGCTTCGTCAATTCCAGAGCTGGATTTGTGATTTGTTCAACGGGGCGTATGAGTTACGCTCTGCGAGCAGACTTTGAAGCGTAAGCATTATATATATATACATATATATCCAAGTCACATGTCACTCGATCTGTCTGACTTTACCTAAAGCACACAATGAGCATATATATACAAATACATATATGCGTGTCTTTGATGAGTGCCACCAGCCAATTCACCAGCCAATTGGCAACGGCAACAGTCAAAGCAAACAGTTAGGAGTGATGGCTTATACAATGGCAACCTCATTGAATCTATAGATCAAACAACAATAAGAGCTTAAGCAGAAGAGAAAAGTAAAAGTAAATAATATAAAAATGTGTTTTGCTTTTTGTGCCTCTTTTTCATTACTGAATGAATAAAATGTCATATTTATATACTGAAAATGTGATAAAGATCGTATATCTAAAACCGAAGTAATACAGCAATCTAATTTAGCAAAGGCAGTGCGAAGGAGAAGCGCATCAGCTGCATGTGTGTGTACTTGAACTTTTGTTTACGTATGCATAACCTTAACCAAGTATGCTTAAAGCCTTATCTGAGGGTTGGGATTCGGAGTATCTTTTTAATAGCTTTCACACTTATTTGTAGTTAAATTTGATGACTGTAAAATGAGCCGTTTAGAGCGCTGGTCAAAAGGATGGTCCAAAAGATGCAATTTAGTCCACTTGAAAATCGTGACCAACGAACTGAGCCACAACATAAATTCATTCCACGTACAATTTACGGGGCTCGTCTTTTTTTCCGGGCTCAGACAAATGTATCTGGAACATTGATGTCATTCAGCGGAGGTGACATAAAAAGTGCGAACAACATTTTTGAACTCAAACAATGGAAATTGTGGCACACAAAAAATGCCAAATCAAACAATGAAATTTGCGATGCTCTTTGTCATTGATGCCACGGCTGCTTAATGGAACTCGTGCAACGAGGTCAAATGGAAATCGCCGCATTGGCATTAACTTTTGACACCATCGGCTCCTCCGACTCCCGCTTCCACTGCAGCCCCTGTGATGCTGCTCCTCATCCAGCACCACCCGATTCCTACTGCTACTGCTGTTCCTCCTCGTCCGTCGCCGCCACCCCGTAGTACCCTCTTATCCATCACCTCCACCTCCTACCGCACGATTAAGCAGTCAGCCATTGAAATATCACGCAACTAAACGAACAAAGCAGCTTTCCCTTTCCGGGCGGATTGCTGCCCATCCGCCAGTTGGCACCTCGTTTGCCATTTGGCATCTGTGAGTATTGCTGCTTGGTTGCCAGGATGGGGCTGTAGCTCGTGGAGCACGTCGGCTATGAAAAATCAACTTTTCTTTGGTGCCCGCTTTGCTGATTTTCGTTAAATGGAAGAAAACCGAGTATCGAGTACTTGACGTTTGCCTTTGTGTGTTTGTGTGTTTGTATGTATGTGTGTCTGCGTTTCCCCACCCCCCATTCACACCATTTACAGTTGATGGGAAAACTCACGTTTCCGTTTTTCTCTCTTTCACAAAATGAGTTCAATTCCATTACAAAGTCACTTGAATGGAGCGATCAGCAGTAATGCTTAACACTACGACCTGGACTCCCAGCACGCGTCCAAGTGTCCAATCGGCAATAACAGTTAAGTGAATCTTGGCCACAGTTCCATTGCCAAAGCAAAGCTCCCATTGAAAACTGTTCAATGTCAATCGAAAGTCTCTTTGTGGCTAATTGTTTGTTTGACCATTCAACATTAGCTTCAATGTGCAGAGTTAACTGCCAAAAAGTATGCAATTATTTTTTATACAACTTTAAATTGCTGTAACTCGGTTAAATTTAGTCTGATTTTGAAAAGTACGGCCTTTTAGAACTCAGTAAACTCGCTATAAAAGAATGGAACCATTGAATGTTGTTTTTGAAAGTGAGCCCATATTGGCAAAAAAATGTGATGCTTGCCATTTTTGTCAAAAATGGTCAAAATATAGACTTCGGTTTCTTGAATGGTAATCAATGCTGCTTGTTCATACGAGCTTAAAGAGATATCAATTTTGAAAATCGAACATAATTTGCCCAAGTTACAGACAACCAAGCATCGAAAATAGGGGTAAAAATGGGATTTTTTTTGATAATATAAAAATTGAAGAATATATTAAAGTAAATTGATTTGCCTAGTCTTCGCTCGATATTCTTGAACATTTGTTTTAAATTTCAAGTGTACAGCTCTTATAGTTTCCGAGATCGACAGGTTCGTACATTCAGATAAATCAACGGATATAGATTCTTTTTCAACTTCAAATTGCTGTAACTCGGTTAAATTTAGTCTGATTTTGAAAAGTAGAACCTTTTAGAACTCAGTAAACTCGCTATAAAAGAATGGAGCCATTGTATATGGATTTTGGAAATTAACCCATTTTGGCAAAAAATGTGATGATACCCTTGCCATTTTTGTCAAAAATGGTCAAAATTTAGACTTTGGTTTCTTGAATGTCAATCGATGCTGCTTGTTCATACGAGCTTAAAAAGATATCAATTTTGAAAATCAAACATAATTTACCCAAGTTACAGCCAACTAAGCCTCGAAAATAGGGGTAAAAATGGGATACTTATTGATTCTAGGAAAATTAAAGACCTTTAAGCAAGATAGAAAGATGGAGAGAAATTAAACTGTTTATCATCATTACGTGAAAGGCAAATCCAGAAGATCTTATTAAAAGCAGTACTATATATCAATATTAACAGGACTTACCCATAAATTAACACATGTCATTATTATTCAATGCAAATAAATTGCATTGTTCTGTTGAATAAAATGCAAATACATAATTTTATTTCAGAGACTCCACAGCTGAAATTCTCTTTAAACGGCTGGTGTATACGAAGCATAAAATAAACACCGAAACGTTCTTTAAATACTAATTTGTTAGCTTTAGGCAATTCAATAAATGTTTTAAACATTCACAATAGAATTACAATTGAACACAGACGAGCCTTAAGGCCGAATTTACAGGTATTTGCAGGTATTTACAGGTATTTGCATTTATTTTAGTTTCTATGAATAATAGTCGGAAATAAATTAGCTAAACAATTTTATAGTAGAAATTTAATTGGGTTACGAGTGTGTAAATGTGTGTGTGTGTGTGTCTGTGTGTGCGTGTGTATGTATTATTTTTATCTTTTGATTACCCTTCAGGAGTATAAATAAAGGTAAGGTTGCATTGATTATTGCCAATTTGATGGATGCGTTGAGCTACGCTCGGGAACAAATGCATAATTTGCATATCTGAATGTATGAATGCAGCTGTTGGCATGTAACAGGGCCACGCCCATATTTGACGCCCACTCATCGAAGGGATTGTCCAGGGGAATACCTGACCGCAAGTGTGAAAATGCTTGAATTATTGAAGAGCTGAGCGCTCTGTAAAGCATCATCCACCATAAACCATACACCATCCACCATCCACCCGTCATTATGCATCCGCCCCGTAATCCCTTTTGGTTCCCCGACCCCGACCCGGACCCGGACCCGGCACCGACTCTCAGTCAAATAACCGCAATTACATATGCACATTCATGCGAATGCGGATGCCACTTGGCTGCATACACGTGAATGCATTTTGCAGCTGCATCTGCAGTTGCATCTGTGGCTTGTTTTTACTTTTATTTCGAGCACATTTGATTCGTGGCTGTGAGTGGCACTTGAGTTAGCCACAATTTTAATTGACAACTCAGTTGGCTTTGAATGCAAGCAATCCATCGTCGAATGCGGCCCGGGGCGAACTTCCCATCATATGAGATTTGAAATCCATTTGGGACGAGGTCTCATCAGATGCACATTTGATAAATGGTTCAGCTTAATGAGATGTCCACTGATACCAGTCGATGCCAATATATTGGCCGGCCAACAGCAAAATGCATCCATTCCATGGTTATTGATGAGCCACAGAATTCTCAGAACCCTTTGTCCACACATTCTGCTGACTTATCTGGTTTCCAATCTGCCGAACTAAGCAAAAACCCATTTATAAGCAAGCTTCAATTTTAAATGCTTGACATTATTGAACGACACTTATTTTGCACATTCAAAAATTCGCCAACGACAACGTGGCGTATGTGTAATAAGTTCTCAATTGAACGAATTCGCTCAAAGCAAGCACAACAGCTGCAGTCGGGTCAAAATAAACGCTCTGCACTTTATTTACATTTGGTTTCCACTATTACCAAGTATATTGTGAAAAAGGAAACTTTAAATTTAATAAGGTTTGAGGAAATAATAAATTGCAATATTCAGATAGTTGTGAATAATACATATGGAAATGCTCGTATAATGAAGATAGATATTTGAAGCATATATAGAATGACAAAATAACTTAAATTTTACTCTGCAGTTAAAATTTGGATATTATTATCCGCATATATAAGAAAGCCGTACTTGAACCTTATGAAAAGAGCCGCGTTATTAATAGTTTAAAGCCCGGCCCAGAATTAAGAGGGCAATCGGCGCAAATAGGTTCGAGTTGGGCTTTTCGCAGAATTTTCGCTTTGTTTGTGTTTGCGTTTGTTCTCGTTTTCCTCCATTTTGCGATGAATGAAAGGATAAAATATGAGTGGAAAGCGCAAATGTTTTCTTTTACAGCCGCAGCTCGAAATTCCAGTACAAATACATGCAAACACTATCAAAGCAAATAAATGCGGAAAAAACAAGGTCAACCAAAATTCAAACACCGAATTCTGAATGCCTTTTTATGTCTTTCAACACGGAATAAGGAAGAAAAGTGTTTTAAAATGTGGCTAATGATTGAGGTAAGAATTGGGTTTGGTTTGGGAAATCTGGGCAGAGATCTCTCAGCTCTCTGTCTGGAGAGCAGAGATTGCTAATCGACCCCAAGTTGGGAAAGGCAGAGGGAATCACAACAAGCGTAAAGCAAAACAATTGCAATAAATGCTGGAATCCTTTGCTCCTGCGGCAGCAAAAATGAATGGAATAGCTGTTGCGGTGTTGAGGCCAGTTTTTTGTTCCAGGTTGGGCTTAAAGTATTTAAAGCCGCGTTCCAAATCAGCTAAAAGCAATTCCGAGCCATTAACTAATGAGACTTTTTGGCCATGTTGTCCTTTTATGTGTGCAAAAAAAACAAAAAAAAACAGACAAAAAAAAAACTGCTGATAGAGTTCGAGCACAATAGAAAATCACCTTTGTGGAATTTAATTAATAAAAATAAAATGAAAACACACTTTTGCTTGCTCCATTGAACAATCACTTTCGCAGTCGATGTCGATGTCGATGTCGATGTGGACGTCGATATCGATGCCTGGGAATGCATTTCAATTTATCCTGCTCCACTGCCCTCCAGTGCGGTCACTTCTGTCCGTCCTGGTGAGTTAATCAAGGCTTCGGTAATTTGCAGGAGAGTGTGAACTCTGTTGGCCGAGACTCAATGGAGTGTGTTATATACGCTGTGCACACAGCTGGCCATTGACCACTCCGCTGGCCACTTCATCAAACCGGCAATGAATGAATTGCGCACAATCTTTTGGAAGCCGTCCCTGTGGTCGGAGACGGAGGCGAACGAATCCCCAGAACTCGCCTCCGTTAAGTGTTTTACAATGCTCTCCACAAAGCGCACATCATTCATGTCCAACGCAGGCCGCAATATTTACCCAAGGCCAAGCTAGCTCCACATCTCAATGGACATACGTGTACGAGTATATTCATATGTGTGTGTTACAGATGCGTACATGTGTATACGAGTGTATGTAATTGTGTGTGTGTGTGTGTGTGTGTGTGTGTATGGGTAAGTGTGTCAGTTTAGCTGACAGCCTTGCCAGTGGCAGTCTTTCAATGCATATGAATCAGGCAGAGGTAATTGAAAATCAAAGCCAGCTACAAGAAGCCAACTAGCTTCCTCTTTTGGCCAAGATATCAGCTATCCGATTTTCGGCTCTTAGCACTTGCCCATAGAATACTTGGATAGTATATTGTTCCCTTGCAGACAAGATATTAACTCTTTGTCATCAAGCATGTGAAGCTTAAATAGATAAAGAGCTGCCTTTTACTTCACATGCAAATTTGTATCTTAAAGTCTTCCATAACAATAGAAGCTTATGTGCATGTATGTATATGTATCTATGTATACTATTATATATATTTATATATATGTATATGAAAGCAATTAATTTAATCGGCTTATTTATATTCTTTGATAAACAAGAAGGGAATAGTAAATATGTTTTTTTTTTCTTTTGCATTTTTTACCTTTATCTATTGTGTGTAGAAGAATTCCTTATATACACATTAATTAAAGCACTGAACAAGATTTTGGGTAAGTTTTCAGAAAATCCTTTCAACTTAAACTTTTGCTTGTGTTTTCTTAGAAGTAATTTTTCAGCCGCTGCCCGACTAGCAGATACCCCGCTGCTCCTTAAAACTTTTCGATGCATGTCAATTCATACATTAAATAAGACTTATTCTATTATGGATTTAGACTTTCCCGATATGAATGCAATCAAAATACATAACTCTATATCCATAACAAATATTTAGAAACAATAATTAAACTTGAATTGAAAAAGTTAGAATCAAAAAATGTAATTACGACATCTGAACAATCAGTTAAAGATAAGTAAGCTGTAAAGCTTGACCTGAAAACTAAAAAATTAGACCAGGTAAAGCGCAGTGTTAGCCAAGTCCATTCCGTTGCTACCTGTGCATAGCGTGCGGCAAATTAGACGATCGGCCTTGACGTGCAACTGCGAGCGTAGGCATTGTCACAGGTGCAGTCGGAGCCGGAAGTGTGGCAAGTGCGTCCTGGTGTCAAAACATGGCTGCCGACACACATCCGACACGCAGGAGTGGCAGCTGGCAGGCTGGGTTAGCGCTGCCACCCACCGAGAGACCGACCGCCCACCCGCCCGCTCACTTTGCCTGCGCACTGTGACACTTAACAGACAATTAAGTTGCTGACCCACCAAAAGAAAGAGCGAGAGACGGCAGAGGAAGACGGCAGAGGTGATGTGTACAATGCACAACAATGCATAGCCTCAACCACCCCATGCCCCACTGCGACCGTGGGTATTTTTCATAATTAATCCAACGACTGCCGGTGGCATTTCCGAGCGCTTTGCCACTGCTTGTGGTGGGTCGTTCGGTTGGCGGGTCGGCGGGTGGATCGGCGAGTGGGTTGTAAAAGCGTTTCTGCCATTCCAAGACAATTTGCGAAATTGCAGGCCGTTGTGTTTGATGCTTGTTGCTCAGCGTGCTGTTGTTGTTGTTGCTTTTGTTGCTGTTGTTTTTTTCACGTGCTTTTCCGCGTGCTTTTCCGTGCCAGCTGACAACCCGTTGTGGACCCTAAACAAAGTGGAGGCCGAACTGCAATTGCTTTGCACTAGGAGTACCAGCTAAAGGAAGAGGAAGAAGATGAGGAGGAGCCACTGTAAATCTGTGTGCAAAAAGTAGTGTAGAGCACTTTGACTGCGCCTTGGGCGTGCTGCCTAATCCGCTTTGGTATGTTTTGGGCCGACTTGATGTCAAATTTGGGCCGTTTTCTCAGTAACAGTTTTTATTTTTTTTGTTGTTTTCAGTTTGTTTTTTGCAGTTCGCCCAGCGGCCATAAAAAGTTTTTGACGCGCTGCATGTTCAGGCAGCAAGTTTCCCATTGTACGAAACTTGAATCCCGCTTAAATTATAAATGGCACATTTGGCTTCTATCTCTACTCAGAGGCCAGGCTGAAGCTGAGGCTGAGCCTGTGGATGAGGCTGAGAAGGTGGATGAGGCTGAGAAGGTGGCTGTCAGGCTTTGGCAACGCTCGAGTGCTTGACAACTTTATGTGTGTTGTCGCAAGCTTGCCACAGTGGCAAACAACACACAGCACACACACACACAGCACACACACACACAGCACACACACACACAGCACACACACACAGCACACACACACAGACACAAAACACAAAACACTTTGTTGCCTTTATTTTGAGTGCCGTGCCGCAAGAAATTTGTTGCACTAAACGAAACTTTACGAGTTGGGGCTTCTACTTAGGAGCCAAAGTTGCAGCCGAGCTAGCTTTAAGGCAGACATCGAATTGTTGCTCCCACTGGACGAGCATGTCATACAGCCATATATACATATATATATATATATGTCCATATATACATATATATGCTTTATATAGTGTATACACATGTGATATATGATGCTTTTCTCTATTGCAGGCTGTCTCCAATGCAATGTCCTGTCAGTGCAGGAAATCAATTAAAACTTTGCTCCTGTCACTGGCAATTCTGATCCTCCTGCCGCCGCTGCTGTTATGGCAATGCCAACCTGGTCGTGTTTCATCTTTCAACCTCCATTCCGCTCCAGAGTTTTCAACGAGTTTTCCGTTGCGTCCGTTGCGACGTGTTTGATGTCTGATGTGACACTGTGACAGTTAAAGGTAATTAAACAGTTTGTAAAGCACAATTAATGGCACATTCACCTATCACTCTCTCTCTCCCTCTCTCCCCTCTCTCTTACTTTATCCTCTAGAGCCACGCAACAGTTAACATGGCTAACATCGAGTTCAACACGAGCAGGTAATACTTATGTATGACACAAGCTCTTCAAATGATAAATCAAACTGCGATATATGTATATAAATATGGACATCCTGTTACAATTTTAACAGTTGCATTAAATGAAATACAATAAATTTAACTTGAATTGCTTACATGGCATGAACTTAATTTAACATTTTATATATACATAAATATGTATATATTTCTGTGAGTAATCTGTTTATTATTTGAATTATTTTAATTTACCTTGTATTTCGCAGGCTTCTGCCTCAACATATAATTTTTTTTTTATTATTTATTTAAATTTAATTAGATTTGCAAGCAGCTTATCATATGTTTACCATATTACATTACCAGAATAACTCTCTAAGCCATTTATATAACCAGAAACTTGATCAAAGTCCTAACCTAATGAAATTTGAATATGTACATAAATGAACATTCCGCAGGATAATTTGCATGGCATGTGAGGAACGTGGTACCCAAATACTCTCTGGTTAGTCCTTCACAAAAAAGGGAACAAAATGTTGTTGAAAATAATTTAACTCATGTTTGCGGTAAAAAATTATTTTAAGAATCACGACAACATTTTATCAAATTGTTTGTTGACTTAAGTGAGTGGATTTCGCTAAAATTGAAATCTAAGACCCAGACATTTGGCTTTTCAATCTTCTTCCAATTGGATATATATTTTATTTTCATGGCCCTCTGAGACATATGTCGATGTATGCTAATAAGGGAGACGGAATCGATGGCTTGTCACATGGGTCGTTGGTCACAGGAATTCAAATGTGAAGTGCTGCTCAAATACATTCAAATTTGGGTGCATTTAGCTCTACTGAATCATAGATATCAAGAAGTCGGACTGGTCTTTGATGTATGTATGTATGCTAATAAGCCAGACATAAACGAAATGTCAAATGGGTCGTTAGAGACAGGTTTACTTCAAAATATATATAAGGAGGTCAGGCCTCTCTTCTTGGACTGTCACAAATATTAGCTGCACTTCCAAATAAGAAATTACTGCTAGGGCTTAATAACCCAGACATAAAAGAAATTTTACTTCATCATCTCTATAAGGATGTCAGGATTGTCACACATATTAGCTGCACTATGGTTTAAGAGAGCTGTAAAGTCTACCAAATAGGAAAGTATTACTCGGATCAGAGTGGCTGAGTACATAACTATAGCTATTAAATTATATATCGTATATATTCAGGAAGTCAGAGTTGTCTTCTTTCACTTTCATAAAAAATTGGTTACACTGTAGTAAAGGAGGGTTGTAAAGCTCTCCAAATAAGAAAGCATAAACATGGCTGAGTGTGTATATGTAAGTGTGCAAGTACGGCAGTAATTTCATTTTTCCGACGGATGGGTACAACACATTCGGTCGTAATAATACGCCTTGGGCGCGAGTTTATTACATTTCCAAACTTGACCAAATTAAGCTGTTGGCACTTGTTTAGTTTTTGGTTTTTCGGTTTTTTGGCTTTAACCTCGTAATGTATTTCGGGTGCACTGCGGCCCCGGGCAAAAATTTTAATTAGAGTGCGCCAAGCAAACAACATGGCATATATATCCTTCACTCATCCATCGCATCGCATCGAGGAGCTCCGACATGAACTAAGGAGCTGAGGAACGATACTTTACGGGTCTCCATTTCTGCACACAATGTTTTTGTTTGTTTGTCATACATAGGAGAGAGAGTCCCTGGCGCATTGAACGGTAACCAAATAGGGCCCCCAGCGTATTGCTGAATGTACGGACGGATATGTGTGGGTCCTCGGCTATACGTGGATATATATACATATATACATATATACATATATGTGTGTATATATACACATGCTACAAGGATAACGAGCGTGAACAAGCGAACAGTTTCGGACAGCCGTTGTGGCCGGAGCTTCACGGATGATTGTTTTTGTTTTTCTCTCGTTTCTTTTTGTTTCCTTTTTCTTTCTTTCTTTTTTTTCGCTCTTTGTTTTGTTTTTATTTTATTTTTTTTTTGTTTTTTTTTTTTTGTTTTGTCCAATATACCTTTGAAAACGTGTATGCAAATGTATTTTGCCTGTGGCTTTGTCCAGCTAGTTTGATAAAAACCAAACTTAAACTGCTTTTGCAGCATAAAAACACAATCGACTTTTTCAATTGCCGCAATCTAAGCTGCAAAACTCGTTACTCGTTACTCGTTACTCGTTACTCTTTGCCATATGTCAAATATGAAAAGAAAATTCTGCTAATCAATCACATTATCAACGTATCGCAAAAAGTGAAATAAATATTTTTTTGAAAATTGGGAAAGAGCAGAAAGAAGACGACAGTACACGTAATCCCAAATATATTATAAATATTACTTATATGTGAGATAGAACAAGAGATGTCCCTTTCCTTAAGCTTCGAGTACATTATTATTCCGTTCATCTAGTCAATTAATGTGCCTAAGACAGAGATTTATACAGGAAATAAATTAATGTATTTAATAAGCAAAATTTGCATTTCCATCGACTAGCAAGACCTTCGAACATATCGCTGTGGATGCTCATCTAGCTATATATATTTTTTCTATATTATACCAAATCTAAAACAGTTCTTTATTACAACAGCTCATATGCATTTCTATGCGATTCTCATAATTTGAGGTTTATAAACCCTTTTTTTAGGATAAATATATAAAGTACATATGTATATCAATCATAAATACTTAGAGTGTGAATTTTTAATACATTCATCGCATATAAAACTACAAAACTAGAACGTAAGAAATAATCAAGTTCAGTAGAGAAAATTAGATTAAGCTAGTAAAACTTGGCCATAATTGAAACGTATACCTTAGCAATAACATTCGATGATAAATCAAGCAACTTGTAGTATTTGCCCTATACTAAACTATAAAACACAATCTGTACCCAGTATAGGAAAAGAGATGGGAGTGGATGGAATTTGTGCGCAGACTCGGCCAAATGCAACTCAGCATCCACAGCAGCAGATGGCTTTTTGGTTTGGGCCAAGTTAGTGCAGAGTTTGGAGCTGTCGCATCAGTTGCGCGCTGGGCTCTTAACGGAACGGTTCACCACTCCGGCTAACTCGACAGTGGGATGAGTGCTCAGTTACTGGAAACGGTGGGACGCTAGTGTAGCTGCTCCTAGTGCAATCCACCTACCGTAAGACTCCAGTTCAGGTGTTCAGGCGCCTAGCTGCCCATTTCGACGCGTCGCAGAGACAAATTGTTTATCTTGTGTCAAGTGCTGGGAACACATTGCCGTACAGCAGGCATCCAGCCTACGTCCTGGTCCAACCGGAGACCCACATTCCCTTTGCCTTAACTGTTAGGCAGTGTTAGTGAAAGTTGTCGCTGGCGGTTCTGTTGTGGGTGCCGTGTGGCGCCGTCTGCGGATTACTTAGCCAAACAGTTGGGACGTCTACGCCGTAGTCGTTGCCGCTGCCGTAGTCATTGCCGTAGTCGTTACCGTATTCGTCGCCGTCGTCGTTTTACGTATTTGTTGTTTATATTGCCGCGCGCTTTGCTCTCGTGTGGTTCCCCAATCGGATGACATTATCTGAGGCCCGCGGGATATATATATGTATATATAATACTCGTATATAAATATATATATCTTTATATCTGTATATCTGTATATCTGTATATCTGCAGTGCTGCCGTTGTTTACTTTGTTGTTTTTGTCAGCCAGACTTAAATTAAAAGCGAACAAAGTCTTCGCACCTCGGGCACCTCGGTCCTCAATCGACTCCCTCGAAGCAGCTCCGAAGCTCCCTGGTAGCTCCTTGGAGCATGCATCTTTAATCAGCCCTGATGAATTTGGTGGATGTGCAAATGTTTGCAGCGAATGAATAAAGCATTAAATAAGCACTTCCACAGCCACTTGTCAACGCAAAGTGAAAATTAAAGTGTCTCCTCCGCACAATTGAGATAAATGTTTAACAATTAAATAGTAAATTCAACAGGATTACTTGCACTCCAAAACCTTTAAACAAATCAAATTGAATTAATTCGTTTCCTTGCAACTGGGTGAGTTACATTGACTATGTATATCAATTAATTATTGTAAGCCAAAATCTATTAATCTTAATCTCGACTTAAGACTATTTTATTTCGATTCTCAACGAATATTAAAGATATATTAAACAATCTTTAATCTACTAGGGGTTAATTAAGCTTAAGCAAAATATAGATTATAAAGTAAAGATCTTAACTAAAAGAAGCCTATAGTATGCAATGGGTTCTACCGTTATGAAGGGACTTTTCGAGGTATTCTTAACTTTTTAAAAAAAGATGTTTCAGGTTAAGATGTTGAAGGTTGTAAAAAGGTTTTTCAATATTTAAAGAAGAAACAAAATTAATCTGTTAACTAAAATTTATATAGTGTTATTTTATTATTATAAATTGGGTTTGAATCAAGACAAGACTTTTGGCATCGTAAATCAGCTTCACACACTAAACCTCAAGAGCTAAGAGCTAAACTATAAATCAAATTTGATATATTAACCTAAAATTGTAACAACTTCGCATTTACGCATTTGTAGATAGAAGAAACCACATCGAAAACCAGGAAATTTAATTCAATGCTCTTAACTAATCTACGCCTAATTCCAATGCAAAACTTTGCACATTTACAATGTAATTCGAACCGGTTTACAGTACTAATTACGCACTTTACCTGAGTCGCTGTTGGGTCAATTTGTTGTTGTTTTCTTAAGGCATAAGAACTGGCAATTAACTGTAAAATTAAGGTACATTTTGGCTGGGTCAGCACGCCAATTTATTTGCATTTAATATCAAAATTATGAATATTATTGCGTGGCCTGTGCAAAGAGTTTCGAGTTCGAGTTGTAATCAGTTTGCATTAAAGACTTAATCAAATACTGCTGTGCACCTGAAGCAGCTTAATTACAGGTGGGAAATGAGCTTAATTATTTACTCGGACTGAAGAAGAGATAGCCGAAAGGCAAATACAATGGTCACCTATGCGAATGTACTTATGTATCCCACTTATATACAGACATATAAGGATTTACTGGAAAACCCTCCAGGGGGGTCGAGAATGAATGTGTGTAATTGCTTCTGATTTATATCATTCTTATGGCCGACAGCTTAACTCAGGGTGGGGCCAGAAAGTGGAGACTCATTTATTTGTTGATCTCTGTCAAGGCGGGACGAGAATAAAACTAATTTAGATGAATTATGTGCAGACTGCTTATTGATGTATCCTAATTTGCAGTGACATCCACCGAGCACTTCATAAATACAGCCTCAATACGATTTTGTCCTTAAGAAATGAGTAACTTAAGAGAAGAACAAGATTTCAAGCTGTGAACCGCAAAAGCTCTACTCTGAGGGCCACAAAAAAGATTTGCAGTGTATTTGGGAATCATGAATATAGACCTTGCTGTCTATAATATATTCAGCACAAAGGACCTTTGGTGTTGCCTTTTTGTGGGCAAACACATAACCACATTGCGGACAATGAAGGCAAAAGTTTCACTTTGTGCGGCTATTTATATATGCACATTATTGTATTACAACAACACCCGATTATGTTTGTTTGTACAAATGTATCCCCTTTAATGTATGTGCATACGTTTTAGAATATACTTCTGCCAGCCACATTTCAATTCCCCAAAAGGTCATGAGGTCACACACAACTATTTTCGTGCCTCATTTGAGGCGTCCGAAAGTAACAAACTTCGAAAACTTTCGGACACTCTGGAGAAAAAGACTTTCTACATTGGTCGGAGCCCACACATAAGTGATAAATTTGTATACAAGATGTTCCATTAGGATGAATTTTAAACATATATAAAGGTAGTCGAATTACACTACAAGGAATAATTGTATTTGAATCAAAAATGGAGGAAATATTTCGGCGTTGATTCAATTCAGGAAAGCAGCAAAGAATTACATATTTAATAAATTACTATCATATTTATCAATAGTATAAATCTTTTAGATATAGTAAATATATTCTCGATCAGTAGCAATGCGTCTATCTGTTCTCTGCCTATCTCTATGAGATAAAGTAAAAGCTAGTCACCAAGTTCAGTGTTAAGTTTATACTAAAGTAAACACAGATTATGAATATTTAACTTTTTGAACAACTCCCTATTCAAACCAAAAGAAAAAAGATTTTGGTATAAGGAGCTGCTCGTGGTAAATAATAAATGAAAATTGTGGGTTCAAAACCGCTTGCTTCGAATTCAGCTGCTCAACTTTACAATCTTGAAAGCAAGTTCTAAATTTAACAAATACATATTTATACATATGCTGAAAACCTTTCAGCAGCAAAATAAATGATTCACAGGTGAATGACGATAATTTAAGCTAAACATTAAATTCCAGTTTTTATTAAATTATTTCAGTTTAATAAGAGATAAATTTAAACTTAAATAAATTTAATTTAAATAAATAAACTTTCTTCATTTTAATGGTTTATTTTATTGGCTTATTTTTATTATTTTCTTATCGAATTGGATTTGTTTTTCATTCCAATTCAACAGAGCATATTTCTATGCTTCAATTTCTAATTATTGTGCTTGTTCAATTTTTATTCGATATATATAAACAAGCTTATTTTTGTTTTTTTACACTTTTCATTCGGTGTTGATTTTCTCTCCGAATACAATTTTTTCCATTATTTTTTTCGAATTAATTGGCCAGCATTTGTGAAACAATTTCCGGTCAGGAATTTTAGTTGCATTCATAGACAACGCGGGCGGGGGAGGAGGCAGACAGCAGGTCAATTGTGGAGAGTGCGAGATAGAGATAGATGGAGAGTAAGAGCAGCGAGTAAGAAAGAGTGGGAGAGTGGACAAGAGAATGAGAAAGCAAGATATTGCATTTGAATACTCAATTCAATTCTGCGCTGCAAGTGCACAAACAACTGCTTGAGTGGGGTATGCCAAACTAGAAAATACCCTGTAAAACGTTTTATACTGATTCCACTCTTTGAAGCTGAGTTTCTTCTTTATTAATGCTATTGGAATCGTATCAAGCTGTTGATCCTTATCAAGAATATTATACTTGGAGGGTTCAGTCACACCTCATTCTTTATCTTACATAAATACTAAGAAAAACAGTATACCCCACACAATACCCATTGTCAATGGGAATTGCGAGTGAGCAAATAAACAAGCATACGAGTAGGCAGGAATGGGGCTAGGGACGAGATTGGGCTGTGGCTGGGTAGGAGCCAGGTTGGGTCTGTTTGCAGTAGCCCTGATGCGATTTTGTATGCATCGACTGGCTAAAATTTATGGAATTCGAAATGTTGACACAAACACAAATAATTTAAATGCTGTGCGAAGCTGACGAATTTCTCATATGTTATGCGTCCCGGAATCCTTCATCCGTTAGATGCATTTGGGGCATGCGGCACGTGCGGCACGTGCGGCAGCTCTTTGTGCCCTCAGCTTCCACTGCATTTCACACGGCACACGAAATTCAAGTGAGCCCATTTTCACCTTTGACAGTACTAGAACCAGATTCAGAACCAGAACCACTACCAGAACCAGAACAAGGACTCCGTCCCGGACGCACGTATCCGTGTGGGCTACAACATGCTGGCTGCTCTACTCCTTGCATCCGTACATACACTCATCTCTGCATTTGCATTTCCATTTCGTTTTCTTTTTCTTTCTCTTTCTCTTTTTCATTTTATTTTTTTCTGTTTGTTTTTTTTTTTTTTTTATGTTGTATTTTTCATTCGCTCCGTTTGCTTGAATAAATTATTCGTGTTTTGCATGCGAGTATTGCTTAAAGCAAAAGTTAAAACGTGCTGCTTTTTTCCATATAGATGAACTATGCGGCAGATCCAGAGAGTTAAACTGCGCATTTCGATAGCTGAAATTGACAGGTTTTGAAGCTCATTATTATCGCAAGTCGGCTACCCGATAGTTGCAATAATTTTGGATAAGCATTTGTTATTCGTATTATTTATTTTGTCTTCCTATTGCTGTTGACCCACCACAAAAGCATCTGAGAACTGACGCTCGGCAATCACGGCTTTCCCAAATCCTCTTCATTGTATTCAAATTTCTTTATCCTTTATAATGCCAACCCACTTTTATAATGTCTCGGGCTTATTTTCCCCTTCCGGCGACGGCGCCACAGTCAGCGCCGCGTTACCGCTCTGGTGGCTCTTGGAGGTTCGGTGGGTCGGTGGGTCGGTGGGTCGGCGGTTCGGCGTTCGGCTTCTTCGTTTTATGGTTCATGTTCATGTCTTCTTTATCTAAATCATCCAACTGTGTAAATATTTGCCTCGCTTCCTGCATTCCATCCTCGTTATCCTTAAATCGTGCGTGCGAAGCTATACAAAGCGAGAGCCGAGAGTGCACGGAACTCTGGCAAATGAGGAGGGCGGACTACCCATCGACCGTACCGACAAACAACCCACTAACCCACCAACCCACCGACCGAACAGGACTCTATGGGTTAAATTTTGCATATAAAAGACAACGTTCCTGCGAATGTCGTCTTTTCTATTGCACAGTGGGTCAATTGCATTAAAAATAAACCCATAGATCAGCAACATTGTTGCGACTAAAAGCCATTATATAACACCTTTCTGTATTAGTATAGAGGATAAAAAACTATTTAATAAACAAAAACAAGGCATCGTTTACTTACTCACAGCTTATCCTAAGAATTTACAATCAACAATAGTTTCATTATTTGGTTATTTCTATTGATTATAACTCTCTGGTCCCCCTCTAAGGCCAACAAATATAAATTGTCAACAACAGCAACCAAAAAGAACAAGTTTTACAAACAACAACAAAAAGTTACGTATACGCACCACTGTGGACAATTCCTACGGTAAACAATAATCGCAGCATTAATCTGGAAATGCGCACAAATCCGTCAAACTCAGAATGACAAGAGAGAGGAAGAGGGCGGGAGAGAGAGAGAGAGAGTGAGCGAGAGGGGAGGTATTGCAGATAGATGGGAGAACAAAAGCGAAAAACCCAACAATGACAAACAACATTGTCAGGGATTGTCAGGTCCACGCAATCATTAATTTAAAGAACTGCTCCGCCGATTATCCTTTCGTGCTTTCGTCCTTTCGCGGATTTGCCAGGTAGTTAGGCTAAACCTTAATGGCTGGCTTTTAGAGGCCAGTTGGCAAATGTTTCGCGTCGTCATAAAAGGCAATTAGGCGGGATGATGCACACAGGTTTATGACATCGAAAATTTCATCACCTATAATTTAATATTTGTATTGCGTTACTCTAGAAGTTAATGGGCCGTGCCGGCAATTATCTCGAGGCAAGTGCAAATTCTGGGCCAAAAAAGTGCCAACAGGCAAAATCAATTCCATTAAGCCAGTCGTCGATTTGCACAAATATCGCTGCGGGTAACTGGTCGTATACTAAACACACACACACACACTGAAACCAATAGGGTATGTGTATTTGTGTATACACGTATGTAAATGGATAAATGTCGGTGTGAATTTGCTTGAAGTATTTGCTGACTATGAAAACTGATACTTGACATTCTCTCGATTTGGAGCCTGGCCCGGCCACATTGACGATGGCCCCAATATGTTGGCCAAAAACTTCGGCGTGTGGGCCATTTGGTACGGTATCTGTGTAATACAAGAACGGTTCACACAAAGACCATTGTTTACAAAGCGTTGAACAAGCCACTTGACTTGAATTGTTTTGTTAAATGGCTCATTGAAACTTTGATTCGATTCAAATATGTCTCTCAGCTTGCCAACGAAAATCTCCAAATATTGGAATACAACCTTTACATTCCCTTAAAACTTTACTTTATTTTACTTTACTTGAGCTGTGTAACCCATAAGCGTATTTGCAATGATGATGTTCTTAGCTACTACTTACCCAAGTAGTATAATCAAATGTTGCCAACTTTTCCGTAAGCTTTTAGCTCAAACTCGGAAAATTGCGACGGAGTTGAAGGGAAAACTTAAAAACAAAAAAAAAAAAAAAAGCAAAAAAAAAATAGTATAAAATTCCAGAGCAAACTATTATTATGTACTTACATTGATTATTCGACTTCTTTGCTTGCAGTTGCTGAAATTTAAGCATAAAATGGAACCCAAATCCAGCTTAAGCGCCCAGGAGGAACGTGCTCTTAAAAGTTCAGGTATGCAATAAAAGTAAAACTTTTCGGATTCGAGCTCTACGCCATTTTAGCTGAGAGTGAACGACCAAAGGCTTCCAGCACAAAATATATTATTAATATTATACAGTATGGTGAATTTTATGGCCCTGTCTTAACTAAACCGTTAATGGATATACTTGAATACCTAGAAGTTTACCAAACTGTGCAATTAAAATTGTTATAAAAGTAACTTTTCGGATCTATTGCAATGACACAATTTAGGATGTAGTCTTAACTGATGATTTTAAACAGAGAATTGTATTACTTAAAGAACCTCGAAAGCAGTCATTAAGGTAATCAGGTGCGCGAACTGTAAAACCGAACTACCGATTGTTTTCGGGATTTGTGGTTTCAATCTCGTTATTGAAACTATAAAAGTGGTACTTTCCAAATCCACATAGATTAACATTGGTTTAATGCTTTTCCATCCAATTGAAACATTATGACTTATGTTATTTATAAAGCAAACGTCTTCAGAATAGCTGCTTAAACACCTCCAAGAGCAGCCAAGAACAATCAAATGTAAAACCATTTTGAAGTGCGGGGTGGCAAACGAATTCAAACACAGTAAAGTAAACTTTACTTTGTGTATATGTATGTGTGTGTGTTTGTGTAGGTGTGTGTGTATACTCAACGGTTGCCACTAGCTGGGGGGCATTTCGAATGGGGGACTCTACCCAACAAATTTCCACAGCTCTCGAACCGTGCTGCTGAGCTAAGCAAACGTCGAACGGAGCTGCCAAGATGTGAATTTTCGCAGCGAGTTTTTGCTCGGTCGGCGACTACCTTTTCGACTTCGACTTCGACTTGGACTTGTTTGTGCAAAAGTTAAGGAAGGACATAAAGCGACTGGCATCCGATACCGTCGTAAAAACTGTCGTCGCGCTGGCTGCGTTACCGATATCGACTACCGAACAGACCAGCACAAAATTTAATCATAAGCACACAAAGCCGATTACGTCATGTGGTGATAAGCAAACGAAAAACAAAACTATTTGTCGAACTCCCCTCATTTCATTGGTGCTCATTAGGTGTCCTGGTTTTAAAGCCTCAACGCCTCGCTTTCAAATTTTAAGCCCTGTACAGATACAAATGTATCCACGGCCTCGTCTTTTTTCTTTTCCTTCGAATTCAATTTGCTCGAGACTGAAGTTTAAAATAACAAAGTCGTCTCCACGACTGCGGCTCGCAATTGAAGAAAAAGAAGAGAAAGAAGAAAAGCAGAAGCTGGAAAAAAAGGATACATACGTACATACGTAACGTGGGGGGCAACTGTTCTTCGAATGTTTGATGTCCTCCCCGTCGACTTCGCTCCTGGGCAGCACATTTTTTGACTAACGAGCCGCATTTTGGTAATCCGTCCCTTGGGTATTTGCCATGGAAATGTTAAACCAAAACCAAAACCAGAGCCGGAGCCGGAGCCAAAGCCCATCACAACGTCTCTCATGAGCTCCGAAAAGACTTTAGCAAAACGATTAAATGAGCCATTGGCCATTGCTTTGGCTTTGACTTTGACCCTAGGCGTCTGGTTTCCTTCTCCTGGGTCGTATTTTGGGTTTTATTTCTTATACGTCCCCGTTTGCGATAAGCACCAGAAGGCAAACCAAATTAATACCAACAAAGCCTTTTACACGCACTTACAACCACGCCAAAGGATTCCATTTGTTTGATTGTAATCAATACCTTCCTTAAACTCCGGATGTCTACAATTCCGAGAATATTTTTGCAATTTGATTGCTTTGTTTTTTAATTATATGTAACCTAATTCTGACTCAGGCACTTACAGACAATTTGTGCTCTTATTTCACAGCTAGGTTAAAGGTCAGACTGAGCTTTATTTTCCCTTCAGCACTTATCACAATAAATACTTAAACCTAGTCCATAGTTCAGACAAATTTTACATTTGACCAATTTTCCTAACTAAACCAACAGAAAAGAATTAGATTCGTAGTTCCCAAGTTAAAGCTCAATAATATATATATTTATATATATATAAATTTAAAAATTCACGTCCTTCATGTTCCCCTGATGGGTAACTTAAGCTTCTGGTATTTAACCCAAGTGTCCCACTTCTTTCATATTTAAGGTTTTATAAATTCCAAGTGAACCCAGAATATTTAATAAGAAAGCAAGAATAATTAAATATTTTGCAAGGGACATATTTGAAGTACAAATTAAAAATTAAAAATAATACGGAGATTAAGAATTCCGATGTTTTTCAAGACATTTTTGTAGTGTTTGAAGACGAGTCGTTTAGGCTTCCGGCTACACTGTATAACATTTTCTCAATAATAAGCTGAATCATAGATGAGAGACAGAAATTAACTGGAAGCTTAATCAAATAATGGATTTCCTTTTTTGTGAACATAAATTCCTCTGGAAATATTGGGAAAAGCTGTAAATTATTCTTGACATACTTAACATCATTTAAATGTTCGGATATGTGAACTTATGTTTGGGGAAATGGGTTTTGGGTGCTTGATGGACAAATGTGATTTATTTAAATCCAGGTGTGCCATTTATTAAAGGCAAATAAATCATGTTCAACGCTTTGAAGAGGGTTCCGACTTACGGGATGACTGGGTGATGCCTCGTTGAAGTGTTGAGGGTCACGGGTCGAGGCAAGCCAAAGGCTCATGTTAAGACAAGTGTCTGCCCCTCGGGCATGGGTTGTGCTGAGCACACGGACCTGTTTTCCGGGCAAACAAATGACCTGGAAAAGCCAAACGAAAGCAAACACAAAAGAAATGGAAAAATATGCCAGGAACAAGCGAAAAGGCGAATTGTGCTGCACAACGGAAACAATTGCAATGACTGAGCAAATGTTTAGCATCTGTCCTGAGGCCAATCCACACAGGAAGTCGTCTTCCTCCCAATCTGGATGTCGGGACGCAGTCTACTCAAGTGTATTTCTTGCATATTCAGTTAGTTTGGGATTGTCGGAACTATGAGCTAACTTTGATCGACCCTCAAGTGTTTGTCTGTCTTGAAAAAAAAAACCCTAATTTTAAACAAGTGGTATAGTATTCCCTATTCATAATTGCGTAAAAGGTTAGAAGCTACTGTGGACTCTGACTACCCCTCAAGTATTTAACTGTGTGACATACTAACCTAATCCAGACTTCAGACAGGTGGAAATCTCGATTCTTAATTTGATAAAAGGTTAAGCTAATCAATATCTTTTCTCAAGATAAAGAAAGGCAACTCAAGTCAGGCGGTACCGGGGAGGAGACACTGGAGGATATATTCATTGATACATCCACTTTTTGATTTATACTATAAGATTACGAGCCAAGTGTTTATCTATGTGGCAAGTTTTCAAGCGTGCCCCACAATACGAAGCAGGACTCCGGGACCCGCATTCCTGCGGCATTTTTGGCATCACGGACAGAGACAAATGCCAAAAACCACTTTTACGGTTGTCCGTGTAAAAAAAGCACTTAATGCTATCTGATAAAAATGAGAAAATAGTTGGAACAGCAGTTCGTGCAGTGGAAGAGACCGAAATGCATACCTAATTAGCCTAATGGCCTTTTGCCCATAAATTATGCAGGATTAGGGTGCCAAACATTTGCATTCACCTGGCCCACTGGGAGCCACAACTCCTCCTCTCCCACCTCCCCCCTCCCCCACACCCATCCACCACTCGATTAAATTATTGTCAGCCTCTGTAAACTGTAAACGAATAATGATTATAATAATTGCCGTTCGGTTTACTCGGTATAAAAATCAATAAATTGCTGCATGGCCAAATGCCAATTAAACGATTTTTAATGCATATGCAATGCATAAAGCGGAAATTAATTACGTAATTAGTTGCCTCAACAGAATAGCAACCAACTATGAGCATTCAAATGTATTATATATGTATGTATATCACATATTTCTGTTCGACTTACGCCTCCTGACATCTGGCTAACAAATTTAATTAACCTCTGACAAATACACAAATTAATAAAAAAAAATTTTAAATACAAAAACCCGTTCATAATTGAATTTTGAGATGAAAAAAGAAAAGAAATGCTTGCACGCAATTTCGCGCGATCAACTATTATTATATAAACGGTATAATATTAGGCTTATATAGTAAAGAAATTTAATGGATTCTTGTGGGCGATAAGATAAGTTAATAGGACGAAAAGTGCTGATTAAAAATCAATTGTTGAATATAAATACTCAGTTTTTGCTTGCCATTGGAACCCTCTGGATGTTTTATCTAGCCGATTTCCATTCGCATTAATGGAAAGAATTGTTTAATTAATTGCCAGATATAAGCAGTATTATATTAGTATTATTATATATAATTTAAAAGAAATTTTAGTTTTGTGGTTTTAAGTATTTTACACTTTAAACTTAAATATTTTTACATTTTATAAATTTCAAAACTTATTGCATAAGTTTTATGTAATTTGGAATTAAAATGTGAAAACATTTGTTCTTTTCGTAAAGGCCAAGCTTAAAGTCAAATATTTGTTGTTTGTGTGCGTAACTTTGTTCGTTTTTTCTTTCCTTATTTCATTAATGATAATAATTAATTAATTAAATTATAAACACAAAAGTGCTTTTAGGGAATTGACCGATGGGTGTAATTAATCAACAGGGTTGGGAGCATGTTCTGGAGCTCATCTCAAGTTAATGAATGTATGCAAATATTTTGACGGCAAATTTACATGACACATACGCAACGTTTCCAGTTAAATTATGCAAAATATGTCATATGTACATATATATATATATATATTTATATATATATATAAGTAAGTTATGTATGTGTTATATGTGGGGACGTGTTTTGGAGGTTTGTGCCCGCATACGCAAGTGTATGGAAACATATGTGAGTCAGTGTACAAAACGCCACGGACTGTGGAGATGATGATGAAGCGAGCTTTTGATGTGGCAATGGCAACAATTAACACAAATAGACGACTCACACACACACACACACAGTCATACACACCTATACACTGGAGCTGGGGCAATGGGGGATATTCAGCTGCTCGGTCTTGCACTTAAGGTTTGAATGTTTATGCATTTGTCAGTACCAAAATACAACGCACACGCACACACGCACACCCACAGGTGTGTGTAGGTGTCTGGGTGTGTGCCGGCAAAGTGCACTCACTCTGCTGACAACTGCAAACTACTTACGTATGTTACGGCAACTGACAAGCCGACGTATTCAGAATCCGCCGGAGCCAGTCAGTCAGTCAGTCAGTCAGGCATTCAGGCAGTCAGCCATTGGGGGCCTGCACTCGGAAGCGGGGGCAAAGGCGAAACCAACAGCAACAGCAGCAGCAGCAGCAGCAGCGACAAAGGTGTTAAGAAAGCCATTTTACCTGCTAATGAGTGTCGGTGTGAATGTGTGTGTATGTGTGTGTGCGTGTGTGTGCGTGTGTATGTGTGTGTGTAGAGGTCCTTGTCTTGGCTTACCGGGCCTAGCCTTGCCGGGACTTGAGCTGAAGAGCAAACAAAAATGTTTTCATGTTTGGGCATGTCAACAGATTTGTCCCTTCCAGGACCCGTCCCATCCATCGTGGCCCCCCATTGAGAGGTCTGCTGTGTGCAGAAGCATTTTGCTTAATTAGTTACAAACATTAAAAACGGGAGTATCCAAAAGGTATTAAAAGGTATCCACCTCTACCCCAGCCAGACACTGACTCCGTTTAAGGATCACATGTTTGCCAAATCATTTTCCAAGAGACTTGGACTGAGCAACTCGGATGGAATAACTGTCTCTGACAGTTTGATTAAGGATGTCAGTTAACTAACTGATAAACACTCGAGTACATTGTCAAAGTCAACTTTGCTAATCTTCTCACAAGACACATTTTCACCTTTCACACCTATTTCGTTTTGTTTCTTATTTTTTTTTTTGTTTTTGATGAAATCAGTTTCCGGGTCGAAGGTTCAATGATAATTTGTGTCTCTCTTTATTAAGTTATTCACAAAACTTTTAATCTTATATCTAGATTGCTTACTAACAGTAACTTTCAGTTAACTGATATCAGAGAAAGTTTGGACTGAGAGGCTTAACCCGTTACTGCCGCTGGGCTTAACTTATCATAAACACGTTAGTGGGTTAAAGACTTGGAAACCTTGTTGCTCAATATATAGTAAAATATTATGCATTTAAGATTGCAAATCAAGCAAAAGCAAGAACTTTTGTTAGAAATAGAAGAAAAAATTTTAATGAAAGTATACATAAATAGTTTCTTATTCCTAGAGGAAGGAATCATTATAGTTTCCACAAAGAGAACAGTTTTGTTCCCAAGGTAAACCTTCTCAAAGGCAGCACTTATATTCCCCGAGGATTTTTCTTATCAAACACCTGGCTTTGTAAGCCTTGCAATTAATTCCTGGACTCATTTCTGTTGCAGAGAAACTCAAAATGCTGGACATAACGCGGGACAAACCGGTGAAGGTGTCCGTGAAGGTGGCCGTGCCGGTGCGGGATCACCCGAAGGTAGGTGAAGTAGCTGGTAATCGTGCTTAATAACTTATTGGGCCTTGGATGCCAGTTCAATTTCGTTGGCAAGCTGCTGGGACCGAAGGGCAACTCGATGAAGCGGCTCCAGGAGGACACAATGTGCAAAATGGCCGTGCTGGGACGTGGTTCGATGCGCGACCGCCGGAAGGAGGAGGAGCTGCGGGCCAGTGGCGACAGCCGTTACGCCCATCTGTTCGAGGACCTGCACGTTGAGATTTCGACCTTTGCGGCACCCGCCGAGGCCCACGCCCGGATTGCCTATGCCCTGGCGGAAGTGCGTCGGTTTCTGGTTCCGGTGAGTCTTTGTCTATTGGCCATTTCGCAACTTTGGGCCGCAAGTGCTTAAAGTTGCCACACAAAACATCTTAAATTTTCTGAAGCGCAAAACTTAATGGGACGCCAATAGCCGGAGTCCGAGTCAAAAAAAAAAAAAAAACCAAGACCCAAGCTACTCGGCAGCGGGAAGGAGGCCGGAGGAGCTGCTGCTCCAAGGTTGCACTCGTTATCGACTTCAGCTGCCGCCTGCAGCATCGCAGCATCGCAGCATCGCGGCATCGGAACATCCTCCGGCTTCCTCCTTCAGCTTCCTTCTTCGTGTCGCTGACTCAATTGCATTGTGCCGTAATTACATTTGCCTCCCCTTTGGCACTCGGCAAGCGCTTCTCCATAAACTTCTTGCTTCGTGCTGATGTCGCCTCTGTCCATTGTGTGGCTGCTCCTGGCCCACTATCACCATGGCTTGGCATCGCATGGCAACTCCCTCCCTCCTCTTCCCAACGCCTTCTCCACAACATTCACAGGACTCACATTCTCCTATCGCGTGCATCGCACACGGTTTGCTCTTCCCTCGTCCACTTGAGATACAAACGGTAACCATTTACTATCCTCGATGCTCGTTTACAATCCTTCTGCTTCCATCATCCAGCTGTAGCATCAGTTCCGCCTGCAACTGCAGCTGCAGCTGCACCTCCAGTGCACATTTTCACATGTGCCTCGCAATGATATTTATTTATTTATTTTTCCGCTTTCAATGAAATACTACGAACCCACCTTAAATTATAGTCGCCCACATGTGCCCTGCATAAGTGACCCAAATATCTAAAATTCTACATATTTTCGAGAACATTTACGAGCGGCTTTTAAAGTACGTTACGTTTAAAATATATTTGGAAAAGTTTTTAAGTTAAATGCATTAAGTTTTAATATCCATCATATATTCAATCTCAGATTCATAGAACTAGAACCATCCACACTCAGCTTGAATTAAGCTCTTAAGGCTACAAGACAAGAAAAAGGAATAATATATAAAAACATAGGAAATATAAAACAAAGGGCTTAAAAAATTTGATTCATTAATATGCAGAACCAGTCGCTAGCTCCGAACCGTGAACCGAACACCAACAATTTTTTTTTTTTTTTTTTTTTTGGTTGGCAGCTGTGATTTTTAGAACGTTACGTAAAAATTTATGTTTATATTTATTTTTGTTTTTGATACATAAAAATAAAAAAAATAAAAAATAAAAAATAATAAAAATTAATAATTTATAAAGCCTAACTTCCAAATTAAATATTTATTGTCATTGATTGCCAGATTTAAGGGATTCGGTTAGAATTTACAAACAATAAATATATTGAAATTCATATTTTTCTATAATTAAATTTCATCTCTCATATATATTTAGGTTCCTCCTTCTGCCTGTTACATGCATCTTCACAAAAACAATATACTCTGCCTACCCATTCATCAATGGTAAAAACAATAACTAGGTCTTAGAACAGTGCGAAGAAGCGGTTAGAAAGTAAAGACTTAACTTTGTATAGCCTATGCTCAAAATCTCATAACTTGGAAAATATCTGTGGGGGGACATGTGGTGCCAGTGGTTGTGAGATCTGGAGACATGTGGTGCAAGTGGTTGTGATGTGGGGCCCACACACGAACGAACCTGTGACTGGCAACTGTCAGACACATAAATTTTGCTTTGGGAGTTTTCTGATCTGATTACACCAAAAATTTGCATAGAAATTATTTCAATTTTATTTTCGTATGTGATTCGCTCACACTTGAAACATAAACTGTTTCAATTTGGATGAATATGAACAATCTGTGTGAGTGTGAGTGTGAGAGTGTGTGCGCTGGTGTATGTGAGTGTGTCAGATGGGGTGATTCCTTAAAGGAAAGCCAACTAGGGAGCTGTTTATGGCAGCTCTTAGTGTGGATGATTGTCCCGAAAGGAAGTCAGCTACAGCATTGCCCAGTCGAATGGAATCGAATGAAATTATTTAGTTGGAGCCACAATATAATGGGAATTCATCTGGGGAATCGACACATGGGCTCTTAACTTAAACTCGGTTAATGTTTCTAATAGAACAAAATATCCACTTAGTCAGAGGTTTTATCTCCACCCACTCGCACATTGGAAGATAGCACCCAATTTCGTGCTGTGTATCCATTTGGGTTTGAGTTTGAGTTTGAGTTTTTGCCCCTGGTGTTCCACACATAATTGCATTAGGCATCAACACACACACACACATATATATATATATATATATATATATATGTATATTTATATAAAAGTAAATATGTACCTCCCGTATGTTTCTCTGCTCTGCTTTGGTCTGGTTGAACGCGCACGCACCCGGGTCAAAGGGACGGCAAGGAGGAGTATGAGAGGGGGAAGTGGGAGGGGGATGGGACTGCCAGATGAATGGCCTCGCAAACTTTTAATTGACATCCAATAAAATTCGCATTTATTACGCGCACTGCGAGGGCCAGAATTAAATTTAATTGCTCGACGAGACAAAATGCAGTTTTCATGAGTTTCGCAGCACCTGGCAGCAACACCTGGTGCCGGTCGTGGTTACATCATAGTTAATCTATATTGCGTACACTGCTCCGCAGGACTACCACGATGACATACGACAGGAGCAGATGTGGGAGATGCAGGCACTGACCTCCACGCCGACGCTCAGCCACCTGGACGACTCGCAGAGCCCGACGAACACCAACCGCGGCCTGGGCGGCGGACTGGCAGACATGGACACGTCCAATGACGATAAATCTGACAACGACACCAGCGGCATGGACTGCCTCTCTCCGGATAAGCTGGACTGCGGCCAGTCCTGCAGCAGCAGTGGCGGCGGGGGAGGTGGTGGCGGCGGCGGCGGTGGAGGCGGAGGCGGCGTCGATACCCACCCACATCATCAGCATCAGCAGCAGCAGCAGCAGCAACAGCAACAGCAACAGCACCACCACCACCAGCCAGCGCACTTCCATCAGCTGCTCCAAGCCCATGGAGGCGCTGCAGCCGCAGCCGCCGCCTGCGGAGAACATCTCGCCGGACAGGCATCGACGGCGACAGCAGCTGCACGTGAGTACCGCCCGTCAAGCAAATGTAATTAGAACGAATTGGCAGTAAGAAATTGGGACTGAGTGTGGAGCTCCCCATTGTAATCCACATCGAGCGAATCCAATTTCCAGCAGTAATCAAATTTCCCAAAATATACTTACATATATGTATATCATGCTTAAAGTTCTTCCCATCGAGTTTCTCATTATCTGCTTCTGCTTCACATAGCATCCCATCTTCCTAACTCCTTTCATCCGGCTTCACCTTTTTTGTTCATCTTTAAATCTGCTTATGCTGCTTCTTCTCCACTTGCTCTCTTACATTTTAAATCATGGGAAGCTGCGGCTGTCCTTTGAATTTATGAGAATCGCTTAGAAGAGCAGTTTTATGAAATTGAATGTAAAATAAGAATGAGTAGTAGATATTATCTGTAGAACGGACAAACATATATATAGGACATACGGATATAGATATTGAAGTAGAACATATGTATACTTTGAATGAATGTAAGACTGAAATGCTTGTAGGGTATCGCTCAGTAGAATAGCCACCGAGCCCATATACCCCCTGAAATCACATTTTGGGATTCCATTGCAGTGCACACAACGGCAATGGCTGTGGCGCTGCAGCATCAGCTGACGGCTGCGGGCATCGGTGGGCTGTTGAAGCCGGCGCCAGGTGTGGGCGTGGCAAGTGCCATGTCTGGGCTCGCGGCAGCGCAGGGTAATTCGACGGCGCTGCAGCTGGGCGGAGATGGGGAGGCAAACACATCGACATTGACGCTCCTCGAACCGCCTGGAGGACTGCTGCATCCCGCGCTGCGTAACGTAAAGGCCATCAATATAGGTGAGTGGGCCAGGTGGCAGTTGGCAGTTGGCCAGGTGGAACTCAGCACTGTTATATCATTGCAGGTGGCGGCCTGGGCCGCAAGCGACCGCTACTGGGCGTTCCACGATCCGGCATGAATCCCACGAAGCGCACCGTGATGAGCCTCCTGGCCAGGGCCAAGAACTCCCAGGCGCTGCACACAGTGCGCCAGCCAGTGGTCACCGCCACCAGTTTTGCCGAGTAATTAGAGATTAGCGATGGCTGCCGGGATGCCGGGATGCCGGGCTGATGATAATGATAATTTGCATATTTGGTTTTCAGGCCCCTCCAGATGCTGGCCTCACCCTTCATCATTCCGCACCAGGGCATGGATCAGTCGATCATAGCGCTGCCCAAGGAGAGTCTCGCCCAAGGCGTCTAACCCTACGACTTTTATACGCTGCGCACCACGGACGGTCGCACCTGACCGCCCACAATTTGCCCCGCCTCCTTCTTCTAAAGACACAAATAAGTTAAGCTTACTACGAAGAAATACAATTAACGAAATACGATTTCTAAAACAAACAAATTAATACAATTCGAATCTGTGGAATTCGGAGGAGTGGAATTCGCCCGATATCGAACACAATTTCAAGAGTCTTTACAGAAGAGGAAGAATGGGAAGAAGATTGCAGAGGGAATCGGGAACAGCTGCAATCCCATACCAAGCCAAACCAATACCAGAGAGCCTGTCTACACACGATTTGTTCTAAGCAAATTATAAATAAATAACGCAAGTATTTTTAATGCGATGTTTTATTTCGAAAACCTAAATGAACACGAAAACAAAAACAAAAACAAAAAGAAAAACAAAACAAAAATATGAATATTTAAAAAACAAAAACTAAAACTAAATTAGTGTCAAATTAACGAACAACTTCAATAGAATTAAAATGTAAACGCAATTACTTTAAATAAATTACTTTAAAAAAAATATACACACACACACACACACTCGATTACAAATACCATATATATACATACACACACTTATATATACAAACTGCGAAATATATATATACTATGCATACTTATATGTACTTAAATCTATATATATTTAAAATAAAAAGTGTTAAAACAAAACAAGAAAAAAAAACACAAAAAGAAACAGAAAAACTAACCTTAAAACACGCCACATAAATTGATAATAATTTTTGGAGTATTTTAAAATGCAACTCAATAAAAAGCATCGACGAAACGGAGCTCAGTACAAGAAAACAAAAACAAAAACAAAATTAACAAAAAAAAAAAAAAACAAACATAAACGACCACAAAAAAAAAAAACACACACACAAATTTAAATCTAATCGAGAATTTGCAAATTAGAAACCCGAAAACTTTACTTTTTGCATAGATTGGAGCACAGCCCGTAGTACACATTGACGCCATATTTGATATTGATGAAATTTCCAATTCCTGGATACAAAGTGATCAGAATGATCCCACCGCCTTCAGCTTGTTTCATATTGAACCCAAAGCAAATGTCGTTAACATAATAAATTATTCGGTTTCAGTTCGAAAAAAAAAAAAATAAAAATATAACAAAAGAAAAACAACACACACAAGAAAAGTTTTAATACATCGAATGCAACGAATTCCTTATCCATATTCCCCCATTGCAATTCTCTGAGAATGGCACTTAAAACACAATTATTTCAATCGATGCTTAGCCAGAATTTGAAGAGCTTGAGACTATCCTCAACAACTTTTTAGGGATCTGTTCTAATCGATTGCACATTGGCATCAATTGAAATGCGTTTCCATTAGTTTCGGGAAATAGAAATATAAATTGCAAATGATATAGTTAAGAATAGGATATATTGATTGATGGATTGGATGAACATTATCAATTTTGCACTAAATAAGAGAAGATCTCGATTTTGAATTAAATAAATAAATTGATTTTGAATACACGATAAAAATAATAATAAAAATAAACAATTATTGCGAACATTTATTGAGAGAATAAATTTTGAAAATCTAAATGTGCACTCGAAGGCATTCATAACTAAATATAATCGCAATATGAATACCAATACGAATACAAATACAAATACAAATACAAATACAAAGAAAGTAAATAAATAAACATAAATAGTGTATGCATTAATGTTCAACAGTTTAATCAAAAAGCATATTTACAATTTACAAGCGAAATAGAAATTAATTAAACCAAATATTGATGTTGAAAAAACCAACCGTGTAAAGTCCTAAAAAAAAAACCGAATAAAAAACAAATAAAATACTCGTACCTACATAAATAACTGCATGTAGAAACTCAAATATTAATATGCAACTTTAATTAAATTATTAATTAACTTAAACGGTACTCACACACAGACAAACACACACACACAATATTGATGTGAGTCATTGCAGCTTCACCACAGCTTCGAGCTATTCCAAAATAAATGCAATATTTTAAAAATACAATAAATCAGCGATTTACTTTTTATTTAAAGTCAATAAATTAGTTGAATATTTAAAAAAAAATAAACAAATATTTTAAATATATCGAATACAAATGTTTGTAGCCCGTAAAACATTTTCTTTTATTCATTTCAATTCAAATTAGTGCCACAAAAATAGAAATATTATTTTTTTGTATATGTATAACCGTAAAATGTTTCCTCCTCGAACCAACTGCCCGGAAATTTTCTTAGTACATAGCGACGCACACATTCAAAAAATATATTCAGCAATGCAAGCGGAACAACATAATATAATATCGGAATATATCTGCAAGGGGGTAAAATTAGTGTGACGCACAAAAGTTATCCATTTAAGATCAATCAAACGCACGTGACAGGCAAACATCTTAAAAAAAATGGAGAATCGAGGAAGGTAAACAGAACACAAAGGCCGAACATGTAAACAATTGCAATGTTTAGGCGATGGTTGCCAAAGCCATGGCTTACAAGATTTTCACGTCCCGTTTTGGTCAATACAAGATTGACGCCTTGCATTATAATTATGGTGATGATCACCACAGAAGTCATCCTGTACTCCAATTGCATTCGAGCTCCTCTAGTCTGCAATTGAGGGGCATGTTTATATTTATACATACATAACACATAACGGTACTTGCCCATTCTTGGCCATAAGAGTCAAGCAAATCATTGACGGAGTCGTCATACCAAACCACGCAGCCGCCTATCAAAGTTCTCGGTAGAAATCCATTATAAGCCATATACGAAAAGTAGGCGATCAACACGGCGCTGGCCTCAATGAAACCCACTTGCACGAAGGACACAAAGATGAGGCTGAAGGTTGGATATTTTTTTCAATTATAGTTCTATTGAAATTCCATGACTTATTACCGTCGGCTGATCAGAAAGTCGTCGAAGACCTTCGGCTTTAGGCGCATAAGATCCATTTCGGCGGGTTCATAAAACAGCGTCAAGGCAGGCAACTAGAGAGGAACTTTTTAAGCTGGAGAGCAACATAACCCGAACCCAAATCCTTACCAGGCTCACAAAGATGTGCACAAATAGGGAAACTATGAGAAACAATCGAAATGGAATCAACAGCACTATAAAGGATAAATGGACAACTATCATAGCCATATTTGAGGACAAGGCATAGGCCAAGGCCTTCTTCATGTTCTCGAACAGTAGGCGACTCTCCGCAATTGCCTTCACCAGAGTCACAAAGTTGTTCTCCAGGATAATAATATCCGCACAGGATTGGCTCACGTTCGATGAGGCGCTCTCAGCTACTCCCACGTTCGCCCGACGAAGGGCGGAGGTGTCATGGACCGAACTACCGATCGCAGTCACCACAGAACCCAATCGCAGGCACATATCGACGATCATCTGGCGCTGTTCCACGGCGATGCCGGCAAACACGAGATCCACGTGGGCTAGCAGCATCTGCTCGATGTCCCAGCGTTGATGATGCGGCTTCTTATTCAGGTTCTGCATATTGACCGTGGCCGCTGTGATCATATTCTTTTTCACCTGGGACTTGGGTATATTAAGGCGAGCTGCCACATCCTCCACGGTTTCGCTGTCATGTCCAATGACGCCCACAGACTTCGCAATGGCACGGGAGAAATTCTGATCAGCCCGGGTCAAGAGGACAAGTTTGATGCCCGCTGATCGGCACTGATCAACCGCATTTCTGACATTGTAACTGGGTGCATTGAAGGCGGAAATGAGACCTATGAAACACATCGAGTCGCTATATATGCTCATAAAAATATCGAATGCCCTTCTGTTGCTATAGCTAAATCCATTCGAGATCAGCGATAGCATTTGATCATCATGATTCAACACCTTAGAGGCGAAGGCATACGTGTGTCGGCCCAGTTTTTTCAGCATATGACCGGTCCTTATGATGGTTAGACGGTAAGACTCGGTTATTTCGATTTCCTCACCATTTTCGTAGCAAGTGGTGCAGTGTTGCAAAACCTCATTCCAAAAGCCTCTGATCAAGAGCCGATACTCCAACTCTTCATTCGCGTTCACCGAGCTGTGGACGCTCACCTGTATATGGATTGTATTGTCGTAGGGCTGTGCGGCCAATCTCTTATATTTGCGACGCAGCTGATTAATGCTCGGAATGTAGCGGATGGCAAATCTAATCAATGCCTTTTCGTAGTCGGTTCCATCGATAGTTTTCTCAACTCTGGGCATACCCCTCTGGCCAGGACTTACGTAGGCGTGATTACACAGTACCGAAATTTGAACAAGCTCTAGCAATAGGTCAGTTTTTAAGTACGCCCGATTCACACTGATCAGCTCCCCATCCACAAACAACTCCGACACTCTCCAACTTCGTACCGTCATGGATCCAACTAAACTACTGCAGATAACTGTCGTCAGTCCCAGAGTGGAGGCAGCCTCCAAGTTTCGAACATAACATCCAATTTTAAGCATATTATTTTTGGTGTGCCACAGACCGAAGTACATCAGGGACGGTAGATAGAGGGGTGCCAGAGATATTGTCAAGCTCACATTGAACTCAATCAACATGGTAAAGGTCTGACCCTGCGTAATCGTACAAAGGAATGCGAAGAACATCACAATCGAGACGAAGTACGTATAAACCGCGACCTAAACAGGATAAAAAAATGTTAATTACAAATACATATACTCAAAAAGATTATAATGTAAGCAACTATTATAACTTGCCTGTCTGATATGTCTGCGCGCTCTGCTAAAAGGACGAGGTCCCGTATTCAATCTTGCCATAATCCCGACCTCGGAATCATCGCCGCAGGCAATGACCAAACCCTGACCGGAACCCTTTGTTACATGACTGCAGGCAAAGCCCACATTCCGAGCAACCCATTTGTCCACGTGTGTGTGATCTGGATTAATGATCACCGATATGGAGTAACCGGTGAGGGCTACGTTGTTCACTTCCAAGTCCTGCGAAACAAAGAACCGTACATCGGCTGCAATCCGCTCCCCATAGGTGATCATTAGTATGTCCCCCAGGACAATATCCTCCGAGCGTATTATCTGCTTTCGACCATCTCTTAAAACTGTGCAGTACATGGGCATTAGGTCTCGGAAAGCCAGGGCTACAAGAAAGTCATCGTTCTCCTGTAAGTAACGAAATAGTCCCGATATCAAGAAAATAAGCAACAAAATAATGCCGATCATGAAATAATTATTATCATCTTCCATATAGCTATCAGGCTGTAGCTTATAATAATACAATACAAAAGAGAAAATCACGGTTACAAACAACACTTTTCCAAAGCCGTAAAAACAGTTTCTCAAAAATTTTCGAATTCTTGCCTCCGGTACATTGGGCAGTGTAAATACATTTTTTCCATTCAAAGCTTGACGTTTTCTTGCTGTCGCAGTGCTAAGACCCTGATAAAATACACATGGGTTAAGCTTCTACAGATTAGACGTGCTATCGAGTACTCACTGTTTGAAGAGAAGTCTGCAGCTTTATGCATACTTTATCAAATTCACCCAAATGTAACGTCTTTTTCCAATTGCCAGCCATATTTGCTAAAATTATAATTCTATTATCAAGCCCTTGTTTATTTATCCATTTCCTACATATATATTTTTTAACCTAGCTAAAAAATGTATTGAATTTGAAATATAGGGTTGCTATTTTATTATTTATTTACGATATTATATAACTCTAATAATGCTCTATTAGAGTATATACATTTTTATCTTAAGCCTCTCACATTTATCTTAATAGTTAATCTCTATAAAAGCAAGATATATGCTTTTAATATATCTTCAAGTCTATATTAATAAACTATCAAAATTTCATTTTATCCGTAGTTCATCTTGTATTTCTGATTTCTGTGTTACACAATTAATCATACTTATTCATATATGTATATGTTTATTTGTTTCTATTGTCTCTTACGATATCTCACGGTCTCTATGAGAGGAATGGAATGTTCTTCATAAATTTTTGTATATTTATGCAAACGAACTGTCGTAAAATCGATAGACTTTGTTTTTAAATCAGTAATAATCGTAAAATTTGCTTCAATGTTCACACATAAAGTAGCGGATGCGTTCCTATATTTCTAAATATATATGTATATATATATATATGTATATACATATTTATATATATAGTATATATGTACATGTCCTCTGCGTCAAGTGCGATAAGAATCTGAAGTATACCTGAAGTAAATGTTGACTTTGCCATGAATCATGGATATCGCTTCTTTGTTTGTCTTCTTCTTTACGGCCACATTTAATGGCGCATTAAATATTGATTGCCCCGAAATAAAAAAACCCATCAAATTATATTTGCATGTAAGCAAGCACAAATGAGTGTTTTTTTTTTTGTATTTACTATATGAACAAGTTGTTAATTGTATATCTGATATTTACGATCTGTCCACAATTCCATAAAATATGAATTTCTATGCCCAAAATAGAAAACTGTGGAAAATATTCATATTTCAATTATTCTGTAAGACTAAAATTATTGTATGAAAAAGAAATTTCTTATTAAAAATTGGGTTTTATTAATTAATAATAAGTTAAAATTCCATTTAGAGTCTAGTTTCGCTCGACTTGGTGACAGTCCTAAGATTCATAGAATCTGTTATTTTCTTATAAGTATGTATATTCTACGCTTAAGTAACCCTTGCCATACATATCACACACTTTATCATGCCTATTCCGCATTTAAAAAAAAAATATACACACTTCAACACTAAATTGGTTTAGCACAAACATTTCAAAAAGAAACACTGGAATTTTCAGAAAACACTTTACAGACTATTTATATAGAGTACTGAACCGAATCATAAATTTATAGTTATTTAAATGCACTTTTAATTGGCGTTATGAAAGTCCTTTATTTAGTTTTGTTGGCATTCTCCTCGCTGGTCTCCAGCAAGGCGATAAGACCAAAATGTGAGTATTCAAATGCATACATAAATATTCGCTTTATATGAGTATCGGAGCTATAGATTCGGTATTTTGCCACTGGGATGTTGGAGTCTGGAAAGTTGGGGAGATGACCCAATTTCAAACGCTTGGTGTGCACAGCAGACTTTGCACTCATTTCGTATTTGGATCGGTTGTAACCTTGGATCCGAAAGGATCTGGCGCCGTAAAAGTTATTAATGATGCTGAAGATGATCTCCTTAGTGATGGCAAGTAGCCTTTCGTATATGGCGAATAATGTAATTACATAATTTTAATATTATCTAGAGGAAAGTTATATGATCAAAACGAGACGTGGTAAGAAGTCAATTCTCTCCATTGGAGGGTTAAAGGATGACGCCAAAAAGTTCGCCAAGATGGCACCGAGTATACGTAAACGCGATAGGTTTTACGAATCGCTTGTCAAATACATCCTCGAGTACAACTTTGATGGAGTGCTATTAAACTGGGAGCTTTCCACTCAGAATAAATTCCAGTCAACGGATCGCGATAACTTAATCACGTTACTGAAGGAGTTGAAGATCATGTAAGTGAATATCCCATACCATATTCTAACAGTTACCACTTAGTATACCCCAAACAGACTACAGAAGCACAACTTGATGTTGCTTGTAACGGTTTCTGCTCGCCTGGATAAGGAAACTCTTGCCTCTTACGACATTCCCAACATAGCGAATCTGGCGGATTTCATTATCCTTAACACCCATGATTCGAAAGATCCGTTCAGCCGGGAACTTCGTTATATGTCACCGCTCCACGGAGATGGAGTTAAGAGTGTGGAACGCGGTGTCAAGCACTGGATTCAACAGACTAAAATGTCAAGGAAGCTACTCCTTGGTGTCCCGCTTTTTGGACAGACCTACACCCTCCGGTATAGACGCAAAACCGATGTGGGGTCGCCCAGCATGGGTCCTGGACTGAAGCATCCATTATCCAACCAGACAGGATTCATGACCTATGCAGAGTTCTGCAAGGGAGCTGCCAAGTGGGAAAAGAAATTTGACAAGGTGGCACAGGTTCCATATGCCTATAAGGATGACCAATGGATCAGCTATGAGGATGGGTTCAGCATTAGTGCCAAGATGCATCTGGTCAAAAATCAAGCGTTGGGTGGAGCAATGGTCTGGTCTACCGATGCGGATGATTTACGCGGAAACTGTGGTGAAAACTTCGCACTGCTCAAGGTAATCGTATCACAAATAGGTAACCCTGAGGTTACCACTACCAGAGCGCCCGTAACGGAGGGAATTGGCATATGCCCACGCGAAGGTGTGTTCCGCAACCTATGGAACTGTCAATCGTATTATGAGTGCCGCGATGCGAAACGCACCGACTACGATTGCCCCAAGGGACAATTTTTTGACGAGAAGTCTGGTCAGTGCAAGCCCTCTGAACAGGTGGATTGCAACGACGAGGACTTTATCACCTGGCGTCCCGGACAGAAAGGCTATAACTTTCGCGACTTTCCCTTAAACTTGAAAATTGTTGATTAATATTTTGTAACAATGTTCATTCAGTAAACAATTATTTTCGATGTTGCATTCAAATCAGCATTTTACTAAATCTGAATAATTACAGCTACTCGAACTGTAGTCAAACTGCAGGCCCGTAGGGCAATCAAACTTGAAAGTAGTGCCGGAGCTACAGAAATAGAATTTAGAACAGTTTTTCGGATCCCTCACGTAACCAACATTCTCCTGGCAGCTGTACTCGTCGCCTACAATCGGACTCAGAGAGCTCGAAGCTTGCGCGTCAGCTTTGAGTCCAGTTGGATTATCGATTCCAAAGAGTTGACGATTGATGCTACGCAGCAGTGGATGGGTTCCACCGCCACAGCCTCCTCGGAAGTCGTCCGACTCCAGCGACCAAATCATAATGCCACCCAAATTGTGATCCAACACAAATTGTGCCTTCTGCTTTAAACTGCGCTCGTTTTCATAGCCCACCCACTGGCGATCTTTATAGGCGAATGGCACTTGCTGCTCCTGATCCCACTCCCGAGTCCACAGCTCATGCTGAAAGAGTCCGCACAGCTCATTGTAGCCCAAAACCCCAGGCTCCTGCGAGAATTGTCCCGCAATGCCGCGTCCTATATGAGGTGCTCCAGGCATATGTTCCTCGGCGGAGGCAAGTGTAAAGGTGCGACCGTAGAATGGCACCCCGAGTACCAGTTTCTCTGGTGGCGCACCAGCTCCTATCCAATATTTGACAACGGCATCCACATTCAGCTGCTTTTCCCGTTCGGAAATATCGTTTGCTCTGGCAAACAAAGGCGCATTTATGCCCACCGTTTCGTCCCACGGGCCGTGCAGGTCGTAAGCCATAACGTTCATTAGGTCCAAGTACTCAGATATAGCTGGTATATCGTACGATATACTCGCCGAAAACTCTGCAGATCCCACCGCAGCGCTCAGCATGTACCCAAAAGGATTCAAGCCAGCTTTGAGCTCCCTTAGCAGAGTTATGTAATTGGCCCGATCGTTGTTATTCGTCAGATTATGACGTTGGTTGGGATATTCCCAGTCCAAGTCAAGTCCATCAAATCCATGTCGCTGCAAAAATTGAACAATTTGCTCGACAAAACGCGATCGCTTTTCAGGATCATTGGCGACAATTGAAAACCGTTTGGAGCCTTCGTTCCATCCGCCGACTGCAACAAGTGTCTTCAGTGTGGGATTCTTCAATTTGAGAGCATTGAATTTTTTAATGTTGCCAAGTCCTCCATTATCCTCAAGGTCTAGATAGGGATCAATGATACGCAGCTCGCCACTCTCCTGGATGCCCAGAAAAGCGTACACCAAGTGCGTGCAAAGAAAGGGATCTATGTCATCCACTCCAAACTTTCCCGCCTTTGGTCGATAGACGGACCACGTTCCCTGATAGCACACAACGTGCTCTAAGTGTGAATAAATGGATTATTCAGAGGAATACTTACGAAGGGGAATACTTACTGGCAGGTTCCGTGGCTCCTGCAACTTCCATCAGCGCCAAAACGAATACCAATGGTATGTGAGCCCACATTTAAACTCAGTCTTTGGAATTGTTTTACAGTATTACTTTAGATCTATGTCGTGCACTCGTATTTTATACGTTTTGTACGTGTGCAAAAATAACAAGCTAATCGATAAGTGCAATATGTTGTAAAATAAGTTTGTATACATATTTGTACATATGCTACAACAACGCAGCAATAAATAAAAAGCAAATTGTTTATTCTTCCTCCAAGAGCAAGGCAAATAAAATGAATTCTCGGATAACCTAAGAACGCGACTGCGACACACGATTTATTTAAACGACAGTTGAAGGCCAACCACCAGGTGTGACCAGCACCTGACGCCAAATAAATACCCTACTTAGAACTTCTTCAGCTTCGACAGTTGATTGTTGCGACGCAGCGCAATTTTCCGAAGGCGGCGCCAGTACTGCTTTGTTTCGGGGTCCAACTCTTCCAGCGGGATGATGCGCTCGGTGTTGAGTGTCCACAGCCAATCCGGGTACTCGGAGTCAGGCTTAATCTGCATTAGAGTTCAGCTTAGTTCCACACCCGGCCGATAATCATATTGGGTTCACACTTGCCTTGATGTCTTCGCCGGTTTTCAGGTAGTTGCTGCCACACACGTAGCTCACCAGCCTGGTGGCGTCCGTTTCAACTGGTATAATCTTCTTCTCCATTATGGGTCCGAGCTTGCCAAGTTTTTTTTTCTTGCCCGCTTTAATAATGAACATTATTGCTTTGATTTTATGGCTTATGGTAGAGACTCACCTGGTCCCGCACCCGCTGGCTTCACCGCATAGCAGCGCGCAGATGTTGTTGTTATTGTTGTCGCTGTGACAGAGAGACGCTGCCTCAACAAATTTAAAGTAAGCGTCAAGCTGTTCATATTTGGCAATGAATTAAATATCAACTTTGAAATATTTATTTTTATTTACAAAACGAGCATTCCCCACACAGTTGTATAACTGAACTTCAATTTTCAGACGGGCACACATGTAAAAAACTATCGAAATCAACCCTGTACCGGCATCAGAACGATAACAAAATTATACAAGTTGAACAAATGCTATTCCATATGTAAAAATGCCCACAATAAAGCTGCGGCTACCGTCCAACCGGACACTGGGCAACATATGCGTGTACGGAGCAGTGCTGTCCATTTCGGCCGTAATGTTCATGCGCTGGAAGCTTGAGGACCGTGTGCGATCAACAGAATACTACAAGTTGGCTCTGCAGACACTCCGCCAGCACAAGGGTAAATATTGTGACCAATCCAGCTGTCCAATAAGAATCTAAGCAACAGCAAATTTGCAGGTGCTGTTGGGCTGCTTGGCGAACCCATAAAGGACTCTGGATTCGATTTGTCCAATGTGAACAACACGTGCGATGCGCACAATGCTCATCTTGAGATTTCAGTGCGTGGATCCAAAGACAAGGGCACCGTTTTCTTTTGGGCATCCAATAACAGAGAGAAGGGTTGGCTTATAGATCGCTTAGAGCTGGAAGCGAAGCAGCATCCCAACAAGCGCTTCTTACTTAAAAAACGAAGCGGATACGCCGCTCTCGAAAACGCAGAACAGAATCAGGATATGACAGAAGTAAACAAAATGCCACGAAAGCTGCCAACAGAATTACCTGCCGGAGAACCCCATTATGAGACTCAGACATATCCCCAGCCGAAACCATTGCATAAGTCTGAAGAACCAACGCCATATGTTCACACTGCTGATGGTGGCCGCATGCGGTAAACTAAATTTTAAATAGATTTGATTTATTCTCATTAAATTTGACTATTCAAGCATTTCATCTTAAATTTGTTATATTAATTCAATTTCAGTATACAAATTTAAAAAATGTAACCAAAGTTTGGTTTGTAGACAATAACGGTTTGTCTTTAGTAATTATTAAGTGCTTCTATATTATAAGCGCCTGTTAATAGTTTTGTAAGTTGTCTTGCAATTGCGTATGTGTTTATTGAATGCATTTAATTATTGTTCGTTTTTAATAAAAATTTTATAAATTGTTTTTATCAGTTAATTTGTTTATACTGTTTTCTGTTGCAAGGTGCTGCCTCTTAAGATCTAACTGATGCCAGCTTCAGTGAGAAACATCGGTTATATATCGACCGATGCTCCTATATAATTTTATAATACATTGTTTAAAGTGCATGCATTCTATTATTAATTTTATTATTATTAATATAATTATTAAAAACATGCGCTTAATGCTTTAATTAAACGATAAAGGCGACTGTTGGTGGCGATTGTGACTATGATCCAGGTTCGAGCTGACGACAATCTTCCAAATTTAATTGATTTGATTTGATACATTATGTAGCACATACATATCTACATAGTTGATGTATATGTGTTTGTTGTTAATATATACATATCCACTTTCATCGTAATATAACAGATAAGAAATGTATGCATGTTGTGTTTGTATATAAATGTATGTGTGTAGATAAGTATGTATGTATGTATGTATGTATGTATGTGTAAAGGATAAGCAAATTAAAGACAGTTATTACATAAGCGCCAACATTTAACGATCGTAAATAGATAGGTGTATGGTTCTTGCTGCGACTTCCCTTCACTTTTCTCGCTTTCCCATTGCAAGTGGAAGACTGTTGGGTCTCTTTATCTGCGACTGCGCCGGCACTGCCATGGGTAACATGTTTATTGGCGTGCCCTCGGCTTCCGCTTGCTGCTCCTGTTCTTATTGCGTCTTTAGTTCTTTGCCAATACTGTACGATACGATTTTGCTCCAATCAATCTTGGTCCTGGTTATGGGCAACTGACGACGCATCGCCTTGAATGTGGTGTCAGACATAGTTTGGTAGTTCTCCGAAATGGCCAGCTGATACTCATTCTCCGCCTCCTCGATCAGACGAATAACCTCATTGGCCAACTGCTGCTCATTGGACACAACAACGCTCTCACGGCAATCCTTTGAAGACACCAGCTGAACATTGCCATCTTCGTAGTAGTGCACCTGCACCTTGAGTACGCCCTTTAGTTCCGCCGTGCCGCTGCCGGGTTGGAAGCTAACGTGCCACTGCGAACGCCACCTGCCATTCCAGTAGTTCTTCGGCTGAAACTGATGGTCCTCAATGCAAATAGTCAGCGTCACCTGGTTGCCTTGAGACTTGCCAAATACGGAGCTGACCTGCACACAAAAGCGAACAAAATATATCAAATGCATCTTTCACAATGTTCAGTTATGTGTACTTACGCCATGCCGGTAATGGTTTGCAGTATATGCTAAGGCAGCTAGATCTAGAGCAGCGCGCCACGACTCTGCATTAGCATCGGCCTCCAAATCCTGGTAGTCCGACGCCTCTCTGCGTAGATGGTCGTATTTGAAGGATTGCTTTGTGCGAGGATCATAGAAGCGTCCATTACCTTTAAGAGTTAACAAATTTCTCAGAATATGCGAAAATAATGTAAAAGTAGGTCATCACATTTAAATATATTTACATTTACACTATAAAATAAATATTAAATTGACGTATTTTGTATACACATAAATAAACAACGACCTACATTGTGCAAGAGGAATTCGATTTAAATGAAATAAAAAAACTCCCTAAGTTGTATTTGTGTTTGAATCAACGTTGATTGTCTCCACTGTTACCAATCATCGATAAAGTTTGTTTGTGTGTGTGTGTGTGTGTTAAGGCTGACTGTCTTTCTGAAGCTTATGCCCATATTTGGTAAGCGCAACAAAAACATACGGAAGCGAACTCTCTCCAGCTGACGCCCACTCCTGCTCGTCCCTAAATCCACCCAAACTTTAATGTAGATGGAATCTGAATACGCACCCAAATCATTGTATTCAGATATGATCGCATTGTGTTCGCTCCCCTCGACCCGCACGGGCGTTAACTGGTCCTTGTTGTACTGGGAGAAGGCGTGGCTGGCGCCATCCTTCAGCAAGGTGTCGTTCTTTAAAAGCTCACGGACGTCGTTGAAGACTTCGTTGAATTCACCGGGTGGAGTATGCAGTATAAAATCAGAGACAATGCGAACCTTTTCCGCATCTGAAATCTGTGTTGGTTCCATAATTTCGTTGGTGATTCACGAATTCAGGGCAGTGTTTGGTTATTATGATGTTATTGTTGTTGGTGGTGGTGTTAAACTATCGCTGCGCTATTCGGTATGTGTATTTAGGTGTACACTGCAGTTCTTTACTGGCTTCTGTTACCGCCAATATTGTTTTAAACTTAATATTTTCTACACGTATAAAAGTTAATCCGGCCTTTTTACTTTTTCAAGCAATTAATGAAAAGACAATGAACGATGACGATGACAGAGTTTTCGGTTAGTATTTATTTAGTATATTACTAAGTGGTTAGTCGCACATCGAATCCACTTATCGATATTTAAGTCGATGTGGTATCGCACTCTTATTGGTGAACAATAAGTTTAATATCGATATTTGTTGGCAATGCTTTTCATTTGAAGCATATAGCAGTAATATTTAAAATGCGGTTTGACTGTTAAAACCACCTTATTTAATTTTTGATAGACTATACAAATGAATTATTGATGTATATGAATTGTTCATGTATAAAGAATTTAAGCTCTCTGTGGGTAAAATTACCGTATGTAATATGCAAACACATTGCTAAATTAATATTTAAGCATAAGTACACAAAAATTTATATTTTTAGGTTTTTCCTAATATGTTTCTTAATGAAGGCAGAGCTTATCTGTATGTTAAGGTCGGTATACTGATCCCGGCCAACACTAACTAAATATTAACACATATTTTTGGGTGCTACACACAAAATATCCGATACTTAAGCCTTGATTCAATTGCAATTCAGACAAGAGCATAAAAAAGTACTTTATTTTAGTGTTTAGTGTCCTCCGTAACTTCAATATATCCAATTTATTCTTAGATAAATTAAAAATTTACATAAAAACACAATAAAACTAATTAACAGAGGTATGAATTATTTAACTGATCTCCAAGCTGTTAGTCCAGTACGATTGAGAAAGGCATAAGAGAGTATTTATGTTATTTAACATAATGAAGTATGAACTATCGATTGCATTTGATATCGATATTTACTTAAGCTACATTGTCGCTTTGTCGCTCGCTCACTGGACTGCCGCTCATTTGTCGGCTTGTTGCTCATTCTGTCTCTCGCGGTCGAATCGAGTGGTCGTTTAAGCGGTCTAAGTATTCTCGTACCCGCCTTAACATATTTAACGGTTTCTTTTAAAAATGATCGCAAAGCAAAGCTGAATAAAATAGTAGCAAAACAAAAAACCCGATATACGTCCAATATAAATTCCCAAAGTTCAATAAAGATAAGGACTGAATTGAAGTGCTGTGAACAATATTCTACGACAAATAATCGAGCTTGTGTTTTGTGCAAACGTCACGAAAGCAACAAAAGTGCCTTTTCTCTTGGTCTTGCCAACGTTTACACATACTCATACATACATACGCATTGGTGTGTTGGTAACAAATACAAGTGCAAAGACCAAACAACGCTCTAAAACACAACACACACACATATAAGCGTCTTATATGTGTATGCGCGGCTTGCGTGTGTGTGAAACCACTTTTTACCTGGATTTACCTGTTTGTTCGAGTGAAATAAGCCGAAGAGCCGCAACAACGAAGTGCCGAACAAAGCAGAGTTGGCAATTAAAATGAATACCAAAGCAAATGAGTGAATGCTATTCTTAAATTAAATGTGAATACACGCTGGAAAGTGAAGTGCAAATTAATTTAATTAATTGCTTGGCTCTCAATTGATTCAGTTCGATTTTACAAAGAATTTGTGTGTGCGTCGGTTGCCATGAAAATGCAGTCTAAACAAACTGCGATACACACAAACGGAAATAAACAACAGTGAGTGAGAGGGAGACAGAGCGAGAAGAGCGAGCGCGCTTTAAGAATTCGAGTTCAATACAAAACGTAAAGTAAAGCAACGTGAACCTGTGTGATCACACACACACGCACTCACACGCAGACAAACTGATAAATATCAGCATAGAGAAAATACTAAAATAAAATACTAATAGAAATACTGGGTGATTCATTTAAAAGTGTGTGTGTGTGTGTGTGTTTGTTTTTTGTTGTTGCCGAGATGATTTCAACTACTTGATCTCATCGAATCCCCCCTATTACTCGTACTCCCATCGTTCCGCCGAGCACATAGAATAAAATGCAATAAAATGTCGTTACAATCGCAATACAACAACTACAACAACAACAATGCGAATCCCGCTCAACAACAGCCACATCAGCAGCACAAGCGAAAATGTCGCTACCCAACAACAGCAACAACAAACACTTACTACAGTTACACCTGCCTGCAATCACGCCCTCTGCAGAGGCTATTGGCGATAGCGTTAGTTTTAATTTACTGCCAATCCGCGCTGCTTGTAAATGGAATCCTAGCGGAGTCCAGCTCGAGCCCAAGTGCATCCACGTCCCACATTGGGGCATACACGAACATTGCCAGCGACAATCGAAAGCCAGCATTTAAGAATTGCGCCGGTTACGCGCCATCCGTGAAGGAGGAGCAGCCGGAGAATACGTATGTGTTCACCGTAAAGGCCACTGATCCGGATCCCGATCAGGAGATACGCTACAGTCTGGTACAGTCGGCATTCGATCGGCCCAAGTTTACGATTCATCCCAACTCCGGGGTGATTGTTACGGCCCACACCTTCGACCGAGACGAGCCCATCCACGAGAAGTTCGTCTTCGTCACGGTTCAGGCCACGGACAATGGACTGCCTCCATTGGACGATGTCTGCACGTTCAACGTGACCATCGAGGACATCAACGATAACCCGCCCGTATTCAACAAGGCCCGCTACGATGAGAACGTTCCCGAGAACATAATGGTGAGTCATCCAAATATTTACCGTTAAGTGGATCGAATGCGTGGACCACGGATTACCGCCATTTGATTCGCAGCAACGTATTTATAGATCAGTAGAATATTAAGAACTTTGTTTAGCTCCGAAAGATAAACTATCCTTTACTCATATGGCAGATGCATAATACCGTATATTTAGCTATTGCTAGAGTATCACTCGATAGTTGGAATACTATTGTAACAGAATCGTTGCGTGGGAGTCGACGTTTAAATGGAAAAGCTGTTTACTGATTAAAAAAAAGCAGAGGCAGAAGTTGGGTTCAGATTGGATAAAAGTTGGGTTCATTGTTCTTGGGCTCTTGGCTGGATGAGTCAAAGCCAAAACCTTGAGATTCGCTTCTCTCAACCCACGATAAACCGTGAATAAAAGCTGTCAAACAAGTCTCGAGGCATGTTGCATTTTCGTTGCTATAGTAACTGGTCTATTAATAGAACAGATATACCAAGTATTCTAGGTAACAGGGCCGCATTATATAAAGATTTCAGATTAATTGAACATTTCTATTAACGTAAAAAAAAATGAAATAAAAATCGATTGACTGTTTAATTGGATATACAAGATTTGGACTTATTTTAAAGGCCTTCAATAAATATATATGGGTTAGTAAGCCCCAACACAAGTCGATCAATAAATTAAGTACAGTATTCGCTCAAATGATGCATCCAAGAATAAGAAATTTCCTTACAGAAAATAGGAAGAAAAAAACCTATTTAACTCGATTTAAAACTGTGTCTAAGGAAATAAATATTAAAGTGAAGTACAGAAAAAGTTTAAGTAAAAAGTTTCTGAGTATTTAAAATTGTGACAAAATTTGACCTTTCAGTGAGTCGATTTGCAACTTCAACAATGGCTTCAAAAGTAGATAAAAAGTTCGTGAACTTTGTAACTTTCAACATTTTGTTTGGCTTAGTTGGGTTGAAGTTTAGTTTCAAGGTGTTAAGTGAAAATTGTAACTTTTCTCAAGGTTACCATTTGCGAATTACCACTGTAGTGAGGTTCGCAAATTTTGCTTGCTTTGCATTTGTCTGGGTTTTCTGCTTGTCCGTTTTTTCCGACACGACTTTTCAGTCTAGGTTTGTGCTTTCCATTGGTTGGTGGGAATTTTCTGGCGTGTTAAATTGGCATAAATTACTTTGAGGAAAATGTGCATAATTGTTTTATGGCAGGCAAGTGTTTTTTGCCACTGGGGATAACTTCTCTCTAATATAGAACTTGAATCGAAATTGTTTTTCCTTTACTTACAGCTCGACGCGGTGGTCACGTCGATCAGTGCCAGCGACTTTGACGATCGGAACAACAGCATCGTAGAATACGAGATATTGAGGGAGCGCGACTTCCAGTACTTCAGGATCGACCGCGAGTCGGGCATCATCTATTTGAGCCGACCGATCGACAAGCGTCCCGGCCAGACTTACACGATAAATGTGCGAGCCTACAATATAGTGCCCGATCCGTTGCAGGAAGCACACATCGAAGTGCGGATACGTGTGGTGGAGTCTTCGATTAAACCGCCCTCGTTCGTAGATCCCATTGACGAGCCAATCTATCTGAAGGAAGACCTTAAGAACTTCTCCCAGCCAATTGCCACGTTGCGCGCTGTGTCCAACATGCCGGACAAGCCGGAGGTTATCTTCGAACTCATCACGGGTCGCACCGAGCAGACGAACGGCAAGAACACCTTTGTGTTTAACCAGATCGGCAACGAGGTGACCATAAAGCTGGGCAAGAGCCTCGATTACGAAGCCATTACGGACTACACACTGACGATGAGCGTGCGAAACACGTTCGAGCTGGCCACCGAGCATCAGATCAAGATTAAGGTGGAGGATGTCAACGATAACATTCCGTTCTTTACGGAGGTCAAATCGGGCACAATATTGGAAAACGAGCCACCGGGAACGCCGGTGATGCAGGTGCGCGCCTTCGACATGGACGGCACGACGGCCAACAATATTATCACATTCGAGCTGGCCGATAGTCGGGACTTCTTCGCAATCGATCCAAACACGGGAAATATCACAGCGCTAACGACCTTCGATCGGGAGGAGCGCGACTTTTACAATGTTAAGGTCAGCGCCACAGACAACTCGCCGTCCAGTCTGTTCGACAATGGGGACCACAACCACGGTTATCAGGTGTTCCGCATCTCCATTGGAGACAAAAACGATCATAAGCCCCACTTCCAGAAAACCACATACCTGGCGGACAAACTGCTCGAGGATGCCAACACCAACTACGAGGTGATCGAGGTGAAGGCCGAGGACGAAGATAATGCCTCACAGATTGTGTACAGCATTGAGAGCGGAAACGTGGGCGATGCCTTTAAGATTGGCCTAAAGACTGGCAAAATTACGGTTAACCAGCGTCTCGACTACGAAACGATCACCGAATACGAGCTGAAGGTTCGAGCCTTCGATGGCATCTACGACGATTACGCAACGGTGGTGGTCAAAATCGAGGATGTTAATGACAATCCGCCGGTGTTTAAGGAGGAGTACAGCAAGACCATATTGGAGGGTCCAGTTTTGTCCAACGATTGCATTTTGAATATCGAGGCATATGATCCAGACATCAAGGATCGCACTGCCGACCAGCACATTACCTACTCGATCGTCAAGGAGGATCACAAGAAGCTGCTGACCATCGACAACAGCGGATGCCTGCGGCTCATTCATCCACTCGATCGCGATCCGCCCAACGGACAGAAGAATTGGCAGGTGCTGATCTCAGCCAGCGACCAGGATGGCGTCGGTACAACCCTCAAATCGGTAAAACCCGTAATTATCACACTGGAGGATATCAACGACAATGCGCCCTTCCTTACCAACCAGATGCCCGTCATCTGGCAGGAGAACCGCAATCCCGGTCAGGTGGTTCAACTCCAGGCCAGCGACTATGACGAGCCACAGAACGGTCCGCCCTTCACCTTCGGCATTGACAGCGAAGCCTCCTCGGACATCAAGTCAAAATTCAGCATCAACAACGACTACCTTTACGCCAACGAGCAGTTTGATCGCGAGGAACAGAAGGAGTACTTCATACCTATTCGGATCAGTGATGCGGGTGTGCCGAAGCAGAGCTCGGTGAGCATTCTGCATTTGATAATCGGGGATGTGAACGACAACGCCATGTCGGAAGGCTCCTCACGGATATTCATGTACAACTATAAGGGCGACGCCCCCGACACGGATATTGGACGCGTCTTTGTGGATGACGACGATGACTGGGATTTGGATGACAAGGACTTTCAGTGGAAGAACGGCATTCCGCATGAGCAGTTCCGTCTAAATCCGAGCACCGGCATGATAACCATGTTCAAGGGCACCAGCGAAGGCGAATACATGTTGCAGTTTACGGTTACAGAGGATTCCCCACTCATACACAGGCACTCGGTCGATGCAGACGTCACGGTCATAGTGCGAGAACTACCGGAGGAGGCGGTGGACAAGAGTGGAAGCATACGCTTCGTCAACATAACCAAGGAGGAGTTCATAAGTGTGCCACGGGATGTGCAGGCGGATGACGCCTTCTCCCTTAAGGATCGCCTGCAACACTCGCTGGCCAGACTCTTCAATACGTCGGTAACGAACGTGGATGTCTTCACCGTTCTCCAGAACGCGGACAACACATTGGACGTACGTTTCTCCGCCCACGGTTCGCCGTACTATGCGCCGGAAAAGCTGAATGGAATGGTGGGTCAAACCCAGCAGCGTCTCGAGAACGAACTGGATCTCCAGATGCTGATGGTCAACATTGACGAGTGCCTTATCGAGCGGCTCAAGTGCGAGAGCTTCTGCACCAACGAGCTGCACAAGACCCACGTCCCATATACCATCTACTCCAACACCAGCTCCTTCGTGGGCGTCACAGCCTACGTGCAGGCAAAGTGCGAGTGCGAGGCGACGGCTGCTCCCCTCCCCTGCCTGAATGGCGGCACTCGCAGGTATGGCGAGAACGACGCCTGCGACTGCATCGATGGGTTCACGGGCCCCCACTGCGAGCTTGTGTCCGTGGGGTTCTACGGCAATGGCTACGCTTTCTATGAGCCCGTCTCCGCCTGCGACAACACGCGCATTAGCCTGGAGATCGCACCACAGCACGAGCAAGGGTTGATCATGTATTTGGGACCGCTGAACTATAATCCGCTGCTGCCGCTCACGGACTTCCTGTCCCTGGAGCTGGACAAGGGCTATCCGGTGCTCAGCGTGGACTACGGCTCGGGCATGGTGCGCATCAAGCATCAGCATATTCAGCTGCAGGCGGGTCGCTCCTACCAGTTGGACATCATACTGCAGAGGGCCAGCATCGAGATGACCGTCGACAATTGCCGCCTCTCCACCTGCATGAGCCTGGGCGCTCCTCAAGGTCCCAACGAGTTCCTCAACGTCAACTCCCCCCTGCAGCTGGGCGGCACTCCGGTTGATCTGGTCCAGCTGGGTCGCCAGCTCAACTGGACACATGTGCCCAACCAGCAGGGCTTCTTTGGCTGCGTCCGCAACCTGACCATCAACGAGCGAACCTACAACCTGGGCATGCCCGCCCTCTCGAGGAACATCGACAGTGGATGTCAGCGAGCGGTGGCTGTGGCCGTGAGCTTTGGCATCGATCGCAACTTCATCATTGCGATCATCACGTGCATCGCATTGCTACTGATCATCCTGCTGGCTGTGGTGGTGCAGAAGAAACAGAAGAACGGTTGGCATGAGAAGGACATCGACGACATACGTGAGACGATCATCAACTATGAGGACGAGGGCGGCGGCGAGCGGGACACCGATTACGATCTGAACGTCCTCCGCACCCAGCCGTTCTATGAGGAGAAACTCTACAAGGATCCGCATGTACTGCAGCTGGGTATGCGGGATCCGAATGATATACCCGATATTGGCGACTTTCTGGGCGGCAAGAAGGAGAACTGTGACCGCGACACGGGCACCAACACGGTCGACGATGTCCGGCACTACGCCTACGAGGGCGATGGCAACTCGGACGGCAGCCTCTCCAGCCTGGCGTCCTGCACCGACGACGGCGATCTCAATTTTGATTACTTGTCCAACTTTGGACCCCGCTTCCGTAAACTGGCCGATATGTACGGCGAAGAGCCGTCCGACACGGACTCAAATGTGGACGACGACCAGGGCTGGCGCATTTGAGCAGCAGTTCCTGCAACCAGACAGTGAACTGGTACTGGAACTGGAACTGGATCCGGTAGCGGTACGCAGATGATAGCGAGTACGAAATTAAAAAGACTTTTACGATAAGTGTGTGTGAGTGTGTGTAGGGCGCCGGGACGCCGGCATAGCCGGACGGACCCGACTCGGCAAATCGACGCTCCGAGCGCTCTTGATGACATTGCAAATATTCAACTATATATACATATATATATATATATAGATTTTATAATGGAGGCGCATTGCAAGGGCATAGGAACACGTTTTTTGTCTATTATCGCAAAAAGTGATCTTGATCTTACGTAAAAAACAAAACAAAACAAAACAAACACAAATTTAACAAAATAAAAGAAATCTTAACTTTAATTTAGCGAAGCAACTGCGAACAAAAAATATATGTGCAGATTTGTTGTCTGTATTTTTCGTGAAAATATAGAAGAAACCACAAATATCATTTATAGTATATAGTATATATATATATATATATATATATATATGATTCAATTGATATACATATATGTATTTAACAGTTATGAAATAAACAAAATTTCAACAAATATTCCTAAAGAAAAAAAAGAGAAATAATTTAAAAAACCGATTGCATTTGTTTTGCATATTCCCAACATAGATCTTAAGTCTAGTTCTTAATAGTAATTTAATTCTTTATAATATGTACAAGTTCTACAATATTTGCTGTTAAGCCAGACTCCCAAATCCAGGTGTACAGATTGTGGAGCCTCGTTCAAGCTTCCCAATAGAAACTCGAACTTAAGACAAATCGATTTACATCTAAATTATGTTTAACAACAACAAAAAATGAAAGAAAAAAAAAAAGTAAAACTCAAATTTAATTTAAATAAGTTCTTGCTGTACATTTCTGATAAAATATATACGCATATATAAATATATATGTAAGATTCAAATCCATCAAATTAAATGGTTTATAGTTAGAATCTTGAATTACGAATAACCCAAATGCATATATACATATAGCTATAGATATATATATGTATATGTGTGTATTTCTTTGTTCCATATAGAAATCGAATAATAAAAAACTGAAAACTAGAAGTTTTATGTGAAAAGTGTTTAATAAATAAATGCGATATGTATTTTTATAAGTCGTTTTTCGTACAGAGTCTTAAACTAAGCAAATTTTTTACATGCCAACGCATTAAATTAACGCAGACAAATTTATTTATACAAATAAATTTACATCATTTCAAACACACACACAATAATTGTGTCAAAATAAACAACAAAATATATTTAAAACACAAAACATGAATTTTTCATTTTCGATTTCCCATTTACAGCCACATGTGGACCTTACATGTGACCCAAAGCTGATAAGAAAAGGTACAGGGGAAGGTATACATACAAATACATATATACATACACATAAAGTAATTCTTGATGGGTGTAAAAAGTGTTTCTGAGTCGAGAAATACTTCTTAACACATCGATAGGGAAGTAAATTTATATACAAAATACGATTCTCGATCGGTTTACCAAGGGAGGAATACTCGAAAACCTCGGTATAGGATTAACATAAATACATACATGTAATGCAATGTTTTATAAGAGAAAAGTATTTGTCAAGGGAGAAATACTTTAACCTCGGTATGAGAGTGTGTATGTAGATAAAGAATATGATTCTCGATCAGTAAGCAAGTAATTCATTACTTATTTATAATATTATATTCGATCAGGAAAAACAGTGATCAAAGAGGAATACTGGATCGTCCATCACTTTGAGCACTAAAACCTCAATCTATATATGTATGTGTAGATACACACACTTACCAGACATACATATGTATATAATGCAATGCTCGATCTGTTGGAGCAGCAAAACGTGATCAATAAATATTCATGTATGTGTATACAAACGATCGATAAGATGGTCAGAATTCGTCTTATAAACGAGAATTTTGAAAGCTCCAAAATAAACAACTGAAGCAAAAACCAAACAAAACAGAAATGCGGCAAAAGATTTCGAAGAGGCAATGTTTACACTTGCATTCGATAGAAGGGGAGGAGGGTGTGTGTGTGAGTGTGTGTGGACTCCATCAGTGGAAGTAATTGAGTGGGGATCGGGCTACCGTGCGATGGCGTCGGAGGAAAAGCCCCATTATCTTATCAGCGCGTTCGACGGGAAAGTAGGCCACCAAGTCGCCGGCTTCCAAATGTGCATGTGTGTGTGTGAGTGAGTGTGTGTGAACAAATCGATTGTGGCACGAGCAAATGGATTACGGCGCTCGCATCGCAACTGGAGCAGCAGAGCCAACAACTGAGCTGTTCCGCTTTAAGTGCAGGTGTTATTTAGCTGCCGATACATTCCACAGGTAAACCTTCTAATTCCAATCAATTTTTACTTCGGCTCCAGCTGAATCGAATTCGCCTTGCAGCTGCCGCTTGACAAGATCTTTCGATCTTTCGATCTGTGATGCCCTTCAAAAACTACCCGGAATGGAAATATGTATTTGTAACGGTGTTAAATGTTGCATGGGGTGCAAAGTTATGCATTCGTTAATTATTTATAAGCCCCTCCCTGCTTCTCATTTTTCTTTCTTTCGTTTTGCCTCAACAGATGGTCGTAAATTTTCCGGAAAATGACTTTCAATTACTTTACGAATGTTTCAATACACATTTTTTCATTTTACAGTTCGGAAATTATATAAATGTATATGAAGTAAAAATTAATTTAATTATATAAAAATTAAATTTCAAACACATTTAAGTTAACTCTTCTAATCTAATCGATATTATTCCAAACATTAGAATAAGATATTTCTTCTCATTCCGAGAAGTTTTATATTCCAAAAAAACATTTTATTACTGTTTCTACTTAAATAAGCACAAATTCTAAGTCTTCTTTGTAATAAGGAAATATAAATGTACACGTATTTCTCTCAGTGCACAAATACCTTTTGTTAAATTGTGGATTGCGGAAAGGCCCGAGCTGAACGACAGATGCGTTTGTATCTCGGCCAAAAGAGTCGATAACAAAAACCGCTGAAAAAATATGTTGGAAAAAAACTGCAAAAATTGTCGGAATTGTGGACGTGAGTCCAGGTAAAGGTAAATCGATGGAAGTCGAAGGGCATGACGGAGAGGAAGCTGTACAAAAAATGGCTGTTGAATAATCAAATAACCTTTTGCTACCTGTCCCGAGCTGTGCGCAGCTGCAGCTGCCGCTCAGGTGTGTTGAGAGCACGGCACGGGATTCGGATTGAGACCGGGATGTTTAGCCAATGGATTAACATAACAGCGACAAGGCGAGAGAGCCGAACAAAGAAGATAGAACAGACGAGGAAGAAGAATAAGAAGAAGAGCCAAGCAAAGCCAAGTTGAGAACGCGGCTCAAATGCTACCTGGACAGACGCACACATAACGCAGCTGCTACTGCAGTTCAAATACACACACATACACACACACACACACACACACACACTCACACAGCAACAGATAACTATTCATGTGTAAAGGTGTATTTGGTGTACACACGAAGCAACTCTCTCGCACGCACACATACCCATTTTGGCCGTTAACGGAAAAATGAAAGCAAATCTTTGTAACGAACTTGGCCGCCTGCAGAAAACCAGTATTTTGAACTGCTTGGCATCGAGGTGTGTATCTGTTGAATGCCGCTCTATGTACTTTCTGTTCTTGAGTGAACTTCGGCCACGAAGTTTGAGTGCATTCGGCTGTGCGCTCGTGTTCGTGTTCGTGTATTTTGTGTATGCGCTGCGCCAACTCATTCGCCAGCTGCCCGTCAACTGCTTTGCCTGTTTCTTGCGTTCTTTCATTCTGCGCTTTGAGCGCGCTTACAACAACACAAGCACCCTCTCTCCAATGTTCGTTTGCACTCTCCTCTCACTCTGCTGTTCTGCCGCTCTCTCTGGCAGCGGGGAACAGCTTGAAGCCGAACATGTCACGCACGATGCCTTCGTATTGATATTGATGGGCACGTCTTGGCGTTTTACTACCTGTTGATGAGTAGGATGCTGTTTGCTGTCGCTGTCGCCGGTGCCTCTGTCTCTGCCTCTGCCTCTGCCTCTGCCTCTGCCTCTGCTCACCGCCTTTCTGCTCACTGCTGTTACCCATCTTTGTTTTCGCTGTTCGCTGCAATTTCGCCTTCGCTTCGACCTCGCTGCCTACCCACACACTTAATGCTCCTCTGCTCGCGGAGGCTGCTCTTGCTCTTGATTAATAACAGCCTATTGGCTGACCATTAAGGAATGCCATGGACGTAGACGTAATGCTCCCGGCATTTGAGTCGGGCCCGAGCAAACTGCTCATTAACACTCTTCGACTATTCATCACAATTTCAATTACCATAGCGAGGAGACGTTTACACTTCTTCTTCTCATAACATCGGACAAAGCTCTGCCATTGTGCTCTAGCCTTATGTATAAATATACACACATACATACACTCATTTCTATATGAGACGATTTGATTTTATCTGAAATCAAGTTCTAATTCAGAAATAGTTGCATAATTTTTCATTATAAGAAAAATAGGTATACAAAAGTAATTCAACAAATTCCATATAAAACTGAATAATTTTCCAATACTCTAATCAGCATAATGAATAGATTTCCTTCATTTAATGGCAGAAATGGTTCTGTTTAATTTTTACACTATTTTCTTTAGGCATTATCATTGATGAGCTGATCAGCAAGCCTCCAACTCCTCTCCTCCACCCACAGACCTTTTTAGACGACACTAATAACTCTATGAAGCGAGAGACGTGGCTGTTGTGTTAAGTCGGCCGTTAAGTTGGCCAACATGCCAACAGGTAGCTTTAACCTGGCAGACGGCTAGAATCAATAATACAGATCGATCGATCGATCATAAAGGGAAATTTTAAGCTTCGATTGCTGGCCGTAAAGGCCTAAGTCTTCAACTACAATTGTTGTCCGGCGGGACGTGCCGGCTCGAGATTCTGGCCCAATAACTTATTTGCCATTCACGGCACGTACAAGACACACACACACACACACATACGTAAAGGTGTATATGGATGATATGCAGCAATCGCTAGTATGAGCTTCACCTGGCATATCGAAGTTCTTTATTGGACTGTGGGTCAAAATCGTTTCTAAACGTTTAAAAATAATGCAGCTCTTAAGCCGAATATGGTTCAGCATTAAGAATAACTATTATTCATATTGGGGCATCATTTTGATTAATGTTTATGCCCGAAATGGGAAATACGTCACAGTTAAATTTGCAATGGCAATAAAATATATTATAATCTACAAATATTCTGGGATTTATTAGCGATAGTTACAATATGTTATTTAACAGTTCGTCTTAAAGAAAGACTTATGGAGTTTACATATTGATCTGGGCAGATATGATCTAAGATCTAAGTTATTATTTTAAATTGAAGTAAATAAATTATAATAGTTTATAATATTAAGTATAGCTAAGCCCTTTATATATGGTTAAATAAGCCTTGCCCTGCCGACGAAGTTTTACTCAAGTTTTCATGGCCAGTGCAGCAACACTGGTGGCTAAAATATTATGCACGAGCTGTTCAACCGAACTAGAAAGGCGCTCCACAAAGCTAAAATGGACTTTTTTTTATTGTTTGTTGTGGCCAAAATGAACTTTTGAAAATTGGCGTTTTCTTGAAATGTTTACACAGTTATGATCGCTTTGAAAGCAATATTATGTATATGTGAGCGAAATCAGTGTTTGGGTTTATGTTGCATTCGTTATTGCTTTTGTACTTTTGTTTAGTCTGTTTTGTTAGCTTTGTTTATCAGCGTAAGCATTAGCTTCCACTCTGAGCTCGGGCCGAAGGCGAAAACGTGGCAAAACTAGTTTAAGACCATATTTTCTGCTTAAATTGCAATGTTTCCGAGTGATTCAGTTTTCAGCTACAACTTGGATTGAGGAACGGAGAAGGGGGAACGGGGTACGAAAGCACTTTGGACCTCGCCTCTGTTGTGGGGGACCGTGGTGGGAACTGTGGCGGGGAACGTGGTGGGAACTGCTGTGGAGGACTGTTGCCTGGCTCATTTGCATTCGTAGAGTGTGAATTTTTTCACCTTTTTTTCTGCATCGACTTACAAAGAATTTGGAATTCGAAGAACTGTTTTTGTTTTTGCTTTTGCCTTTGTTTTTTTTTTTTTTTCGCTGCTCACTCGCACCTTCTGCCTTGGCCGACAGTTGGTCAATAATCTGCACAAATGTATGGCAACACATACAATGTATGAGCGATAACGTTAATAAAATAGCTGGCTAAGCAATTTATGCCGTATACTGGATATTATATATGTATGTATATAAGAAATTTCCATATGTTAGAAACTATCGCAGTATAAGAAAACAGCTTTATTTGGCATGTGGATTACTTCATTGCTTATAGAAATTGCAGCTGACTTCCGTTAGATATTGTTTATAGTATATAGTAGTAGCAATATAGTTATAAGAAAACCAAAGCTAATAAATGCTACGATTAATATACGATAAACTCTTTCTAGAGATCTGTACTAGTCTTACGTAACTAAACTAAACTAAAGTTAAAAATGCAGTCACTAAATCGTTGATAAAAACAATAAAAAGGGGTTTTTCTATAAGGGTTTTACTCTTGTCATCGGGTTATTTAAACATCGGAAGTCACGTATTATATATATACTACTAACTACTACTACTTGCGATTACAAATGTTTATACTTCATTACACATTCTATGAGTAAGCTAAAAGGTATAAGTGTGGCCTTGACTAGCTTAAACAGCTGTCAAAGTTTTACAGCTACTTAACTGTATGGTTAAGCAGTATAACAGAAATACCAGAGAAATATTTACCTAATCAGAAATCTAATTTCTAGGCAACTAAACAAAATAAACAAAATAAACAAAATGTTGTTTCGTAATTCGCAATCAAAAGCGTTACAAAATCGTTTGCGAATTCGTATAAACATTGTTCTTTTTTGTTGTTGTTGTAGTTTCTGAGTGAATGTTTCCCAATTAAGCGTGACATAATATCTGATAAGTATAAATAGAAATCCATACGCCAACTGTCAGAGTTTTTGGCTATAAATGTGCGTCAACAATTGTCGATTATTAATAAAAAAAAAAAAAAAAAAAAAAACAGGAACACGTGAGGAATCTGCCGAAACCCACGAAATGCTTTTCTGCACCCACCCTAGTGGAACGGGAAGGCTCGAGAAACCGCAGGGTGGAATATTGCTATAATACATATAGATATATATATATATATATATATATACATATATAGCATATGTGCAGACCTTAAATCGTAGCACAGGCCAAAAACAATGGCATTCGCTTTAGTTTCAGTGAAGCCGGCGACAACAATAAAATTCAAATGAAACTTCGCTGGAAACCCTACAAGTGAAATATGACCCTAATACAAATTAGAGTCCCCCACACACACACACACACACACACACACTGAGACACACACATACAGCAGCAGCAACCCTCCCCATAAACCATAAATTTATGAACAATACGAACCCAAAAACAAAAAACAAAAAAAGAAAAGCAAAAGGGCTGAGCAGAAGAATCGCATTCCCGATTCCGAGTCCCAACTCCGAGACTCCCAACGTCGAAGGTTTTGCGCATGAGCAACAACCCGGTTCCAATGCCTATGTAGGTGCCGACCCTCTGGTGACAAACTCCCTTGGCCATAAAAGAAAAGGTTAGGGTATTACCTTAGTCATGATTTTTGCCTCAATTGCTGGCAGTTGTGATAATTGATAAGAGCACCGGAAATGTAGGTCGTTGCGTACACACACAGACACACACACACACACACCTCTGCATGGATGTTGGCTATGTTTACATAGCAGGGAATGAAATGGAATGGGGATGGGGAACGGGAACGGGAATGGGAATGGGGGGAAGTGGCATGTGAATGCGTGCCTGTGTTTCACATATCGCTGCATTGACAACTGCGAAAAGATATTGAAATTCCGCGCTAGTTCGTTTATCAAGATGTTCTTCTCTTTGTCGTTGTTGTTGTTGTTGTTGTTGCTGCTGTTGTTGTCGTTGTTGTTATGCATGCATCCACGGATATGGATAGGCGAGTGCCTGTGTGGATAAATGAATAAGTGTGCGCGCTCTTTGACAGCTTTTGATGAATGCCGCTTCGTGACAAGAACTGCGCTTGCAACGTGCTGCAGTTCAATAGCGGTAAATGTTGAGGTTAGGGCGCACTCAACCCTCACCCCAGGCATGTACCTTGGGCACCCTCTAACCTCTGCCGACATGCTTTATAGGTCCTCGATTGGGAAACCGGTTTGGCCTGCGGCTCATTGCAAGCTATGAAAACCAATTGGGTCTGACCGTATCTTAAATACCCTTTAAGACTTATTTCATTTTTACTTGGGTATATTTACTGTTTGCTAAGTACGTTCCGACTTATTGTTCCTTTAATAGACTGATACAGATGGTAGATAAGATATCTCAAAGACCTAAATATATGATCGATTAGAACTATGTGCACTAGTAGAAACTTCCTATGTTGGAACTCAATTTATGATCTATTGTTAAAGCTTTGTAAGCTATGTCGTATATTATCATATCATATATACAAATATATATATATAAGTAGTATGTATAAGGTATGTATAAATAACTTTTGGTTTTGTTCAGCCGTATTTCATTTTCCATATACGAAATCTAGATTTGCAAGTTACAAACAATTTTTTTTTTTTTTTTCGTTTGCATGTTATTGTCTTTGGCTGACTTTTGTGATCATAAGATATAGTCAGAATCTGTGGCTGTCAAATATAATTCAAAGTTTCGCCAACGCTGCAAAAATGCAAATAACAACAGTCGAAAAAGAAATACAAAAAATATCATCTAAAAAACGATGACGAGAGGGTTTTGGGTGTAAAAAAGAAACAGCTTAATTAAAAAACAAAAGAAAAAAAAACAAGCTGTGACGACAAATGGAAGTAAACAAAATAAAGACATTTGAGACAGCTAAATAAAAAATAAAAAAAAAAGAAACACATAAAAGAGCGCGAAAAACAAATAGAGAAGTCGTCGAATTGGAGCAGCCTTCGTTTCTGGACTTTTAACTGGCCTCTGGGCAACGTGTTGGCCACGTTAATAAGCCAAAAAAAGGCAATGACACAAAAGATTCGGTTTACACTGCAAAAAGCGGACAAATGTGAAACGCTTCTAAGGCTGCCTCTTAACCAGGCCGAAAGGTCGGCCAATCCACGCAATTGCGGCCCTTGGTTCACGGCCCAAAAACAAGCTGAATGGCCTCTTAACTCAATATCCATATACAATTATTGATCATATTATTATTCTTCAGTTGCCTTAATTTTATCTGGTTATATTTGTGGAATGCTTATCTGAATTTTGTATAAAATTGATCCAATCAGTAGAATCTTCATCTACGAAATAAAATCTAATGAAATAAAATGGAACGGTTCATAATGGAATGGAATAGACTGTAATAGTATTACATGGAATGCCACGGAATATAATAAACTAGTATATATGGAATGGAATAGAATGGAATCCTTTATATTTGGATTCTGTGCGAACAAGAAGCGCAGCAGCTGCATAAAGCAATCAATGCAATCTACTCACACACTCAGGCAATGCTTATCTACCAATCATATATGAATATGTTATATAATCAAAGACAATCAAATCCATTTAATACATCCCGAATCACACTTTAAAGCCCTAACTCTGGGTTCCATTCGTATGGGACTTGAATATAAGTTAAAATTTGAGACTCTCACAATATTTACAGAGTACAAATGACGCATAGCTGTAACATAATAATCCAAAGGGAATTAGCTGAGATGTTTACGAACATTCCTTAAGAACGTATTATTAGGGAAACCCAATTCAATTACCGCAGACCCGGTTTATGAGGTACTTAACCCGGGAAGGGGCCCACACAGCGCGAAATCTAGCACCAAATGCCGCTCGAAGCGATAAAACTTGAGTGCGTCGACAATTTCCCATACACACACACACACACACACACATATATATATGTTGCATGATTCAACACTTAGAAAAAGAGGCTGGAAAATGTTGGCATTGTTTTTCTTCTTCTACTTTTTTATAATAATAATCCACCTCGAGCAGCAATGGACACAGGCCAGACATTTGACAAATTAGTCGATCGTTTGGGAATTCGAAGAGCGCCGGAACCATCTATTGTTATTCGAGACCACCTCAAGACAGAGATTGAGCGAGAGAGAGAGAGAGAGAGAGAGAGAGAGAGAGAGAGAGAGAGAGAGAGAGAGAGAGAGATAGATATAGAATGTGAGAGAGTGGAGGCAAATGCGTGTTCGGATCCGCTTAGTTGTTGCAACACACTTGCATCAAGCACCACTCCCCAACCACTGAGGCACGCAAATTGCTTTTACAGGGGCTTTTTGTAAGCTCTTCTGGTATTTGCAGCCGTCGCTTTGCTCGCCCTGTGAGCCGAGAATTAAAACATTAACAATTTATGGATTAAAAGCGTTTCATTGCAAAAGCACTTGGAAGTCACTTTTTATACCCTTTTCGAGGGTATTTGAAGTGCATCAGAAAACAAGTTCGTGTGTGTGCGAATTTTGTATTGTTTTAGCATTTTTTTAAACTAAGGAATTTCTCATTCGTTACTCTGTTTTTAGTACAACTCAATATTATAAGATATAGTAGTATATATGTAGTAAGTAGTATAGTAGTATAGTAGTATAGTAGTATAGTAGTATAGTAGTATAGTAGTATAGTAGTATAGTAGTATAGTAGTATAGTAGTATAGTAGTATAGTAGTATAGTAGTATAGTAGTATAGTAGTATAGTAGTATAGTAGTATAGTAGTATAGTAGTATAGTAGTATAGTAGTATAGTAGTATAGTAGTATAGTAGTATAGTAGTATAGTAGTATAGTAGTATAGTAGTATAGTAGTATAGTAGTATAGTAGTATAGTAGTATAGTAGTATAGTAGTATAGTAGTATAGTAGTATAGTAGTATAGTAGTATAGTAGTATAGTAGTATAGTAGTATAGTAGTATAGTAGTATAGTAGTATAGTAGTATAGTAGTATAGTAGTATAGTAGTATAGTAGTATAGTAGTATAGTAGTATAGTAGTATAGTAGTATGCACATATGGTGCAGTATATACCTAAGATTAGCGTAATAAAATTAATGAAACTTTAGTATAGTATAAAAGTACAGTTGTGTATATGCTAAAGAATTGTTTAGTACAGTTTAATCTAATATGTAAGAAACTTATATAATGATGCCAGATAAAAAAGTAAAGAGTTTAAGTTCCAGTCTAATATTAATTTGCATAGAATAATGGTATAATAAATTGAATTGAATGCAAGGTAGAGTATGCTTAAATCGATGTACCGTTACCATCGTTTGCACTTCTTTTAGTAGTTTATGTTTCTCGCTTGGCTTTGGTTTTGTTTTCTGCGTAAATTGCATTTTACGCAGTGTTTGGAGCCAAGAATGGGGTCAACGGCGCTGCTCGTTAGTCTTGGAGCCGGGCTTGGGGCCGAGGCAGCAGCTGTTGCCGCTTCTACTAATGGCGACAATGACTCAAAGTGCAATTGTCTATGTAGAAAAAATAAATATAAAAAAAAAGTATCTTTGAAGTCTTTCAACTTTGCCGTTTGGCTGGCTTTTAATTCGGCGCTGGACGTGCCGAAGCCGAAGCCAAAAGCCGAGCTGCTCGCCATGGCCGGCGGCTTCAAAGAGCGGCTGACAGTGCACTTCCGTTTGAAACATCTAGAGAGGGGGGAGTGGGGGCTGGGTTGGGGTAGGTGGGGGCTTAGTGCATTGGCGCGTGCGTACGCACATTCCAAAAGGCATTTGGGGCCAACGCTGCACGCATTTCAATTGCTTCGCTAAAAAGCATTTAGAACATTTAAAAATTAACTCAGCTTTGTGAATTTGTTTTTCAGTTCGTTTTTCTACTATTTATTGAACCGGAAGTACGAAACAAAAGCCTCAAAGGCAAATGAACCGCGAAATTCAAACAATGCTCGACAAAAATATTCACACGCACTTCACAGAAACTGAACAAAAAATACAAAAAATACTGAAAAACTTAAAAAAAAAAAATGCAAAATAATTTGTAAATAATTTCAATATATAATAGTTATAATTCGTTGTTTATCTATTTTTAATTGAATTTCTTTTAAATTGCTTTACAGTCTAGCAAAAAAAAAATCCATTGATGCTATATCAGCAATATATGTGTATATCTACACATCTATGTATATACATAGATATATATGAAATTCTTAACGTCTGGACGTGAATTCTAAACAAAACATAAAAAACAGAGCCATAGCCGAGAATTTAACGAAAGATTTTCAAATGTAGCTCTTGCAAATTGCAGATAAATTAAACGAAAAGCTCGCGAAGCTAAATTCCCACCAAAAATTGTTTACACAAGCCCCCATCTGCAGGCCCCAAAAGGTGCCCCCATATGGTTGTGCTTGCAATTAGTTGCGCTTGCCCGGAGCTGCCAATGAATAAACAAAAGCTAAATGGTACAACACACACACACTTACATACATACATATATTCACATATGTATGTAGTAAAATAAGTTATAGTACTTGTTTATGGCTTACTGCTTGAGCAACGTTTTATACCCATATCCAACTGCGGAAACAGGGTATATTGCATTCGAGCAAGCGCTTGAAACAGCCAGAAGTAGGCTTGGTGGAAACCTTATTGATTCTTGAACAGAATCAACGGGCGAATCAATTATCCGTATGTATTAATGCGTATATCTCGGAACCTATAAGAGATTGAAACTAAAAATTATATAAGTAGAGGGACCTACATTAAATGAATATGGAGTTTGTTTGGGATAATCGATAACTTTTAGATCGATATCAATATTTGATTTTTGATCACATCTGTGTTTCTTAATGCAAGTATACAAATATGGATTACTTTTTGGATACCTTCCACTTTCCATTCAAAAGCCACATTCCAGGGTAACTTCAAGTCGAGCACAGCCTTGTACATCTTTCTTGCTTGTTTGTTATGCAAATCGCGTGTGTTGACATTCATCAACGAGCTGAAAAATAACCATAAATGAAACTCTTTCGAATTCAACAATTGACAGCAAGAACAGCAACAACAATGGCATATACATTTAATTATGCTGTGCTTCTAGTGGGCGTGGCTGCATTCATATTGAAATTCCATTTCCATTTCCATTTGCATTTGCATTCCCATTCGTTTTGGCCAAGCTGTGGCAATGTGACCAAAAAAGGTCAATTACGAGACTTCACTTTTTAACTGCTTTCCCAGGCCCAAAGCCAACGAAGCGCGTCGGCACCACCGCGACGCCGGGTTTTTAAGAATCACCTCCAACTCCACCTCCACCTCCACCTTTATCTACCCTCCCCTTGGGCCACACCCCCGCACATCCTCAGTTCCGACCTCAACCTCACTTTACACACTCGACTGCATTTTTGCTGCAATTTTGTTTTATGGCTAAGCAGCTACAAATTTTCGGACCCTGAGTTCTTCTTGCTCTCGGTTTGTGTGTGTGTGTGTGCTTGTGTATTCATGACTGTCATTATCACACAAACACACGCACATCATCATCATCATCGTGCAGCACAGGTGTCATCCGCTTTGCACTGGCTTCGGCTGCACCTGTCGCTCGGTTGAAAGTCAAGCGAAGGGAAATTATTGTGGATCGCCCTTTTTTATTTTTTATTTCTTTTTTTTTTGTTATCTCGCTTGTTGTCAGCTTTTGGTTGGTTAATTTCTAAATAATTTCTACATAATTTCTATATTTATTACGATTTTCGTTCTACTTCCATTTAAATTATAGCTCGAAAGTAGGCAACGGAATTGCAACAGCCGAAGAAGAAAACGATCGAATTTCTCGATAATTGAGTTATTTGATATTTTAATTAAGCGCCAACATTTTGCTGATGAATTTTCCACAAAATCGCATTAACAACAAAAACAGCAGCAGCAACAACAACAACAGAATGTGAAGCAACTTTTATGGCTTTTTGTTTTTGTTTTCGTTGCGACTCGAAAATCGTTGACGTGACTTTCTAGCGAATAATTAAGAAATAAATTCGTTAACTTAAATTTAAAATTAAAACTCGCCAAATTTAAATAAAATGCTAATTTGTATATCCGAACTTTGCATAATTACCATTTCTGTTTTAGCCAAATCTAGTTTTTTTTTTTGTTTGTTCATGAGACAAGTTAGAAATAGATTTTCACACGCTGCGATATCTTGATTTGTCAGATTTGGCGGATCCATTGTCTGATACTATCTTTAGATCTATTTGCATCTTTTTGCAACTGTCTTTAGCAATGCGACTGAATTCTGAAACGAAGTTAACAGAACGAATTACTCAGTTATACGATTGTGGTCTAGTTATAGAAAGTTAACCAAGTTTTGGTTATTAAAGCGAATAAAATATCAATCAGTATACAATAAATATAAATAGAATCTGGAGCTCACTTTCAACTTAAGTCGGCAAATCAAAAACCTTCGCTCCAGTTAAGTTTTCAAAATAAAGCTCTTAACATTCCCGGCCCAGAGTAATCATAAAGTGCAGATAATATCACAAGTATATATCATTGTTGGCCAACTGCAAATAGTGATACTGAAACTAATCAAGTTCTTGATAATACACAGATGGGAGATACTAAAAGGGAGAAGCAAAGAGCAAGAGAGAGAGGGAGAGAGGGAGGGAGTTACATACTATGTGTGTGTGAATCATATCTTATCAAGCGCATTTTTATCTCAAGAAGCGCTCTGATAAGATCCCATGACATATTCATGTTTGTAGGGTATGTGTAACTGTGCCAACAGGCACTCGTCGCCAGGGTGTTCCATCAACATCCGCTGCACCCACTTTGACAGTTCGTTCAACCCGTCCCTTGGCCAAGTCCGCAAACAATAAGACAGCAAATAGAACTGGTTCAAATAACTAGAGAGGTAAATAAAAGAGAGGCGGATAAAAGCCAAGTATTGGCACAGCTAAGCAAAGAAACTTGGTTAGCCAAGTCGAGGTCAGGATCGGGTCAAGCGTGGTCCATGTGCAACATATGCCTCGCTCCTGTCTCGACTTCCGCTGCTGAGTTCCATTCCCGAATGAGTCACGAACCGGAATCCAACTGGACAAATCTCCAGGCAATGCTGAAAATTGAGACACAGCAATTAAGCAGTCGGCTCCACTGCACGATCTACGCTCCAGATCCGATCCGATCCGATCCGATCCGAATCGATGTTAAGTAAGGCACATGGCTGCCACGTCCCCTCACTTTCCCCTCTCCCATTGCAAGCGAAACGTGCGGCGCATGCGCGACCTCCTTTGGCAGCAGGCCCCGACTTCATCTCGACTTGGACTCTTTTTTTGTGGCTGTTGCCGCTGCAGTTGCGCATAATTAGCAACAATATCCAAGCCAGCTTTTCGGCTTTTGCTGATTTCGCAGTTCGGCGGCAGCTGTCGCAGCTGCAAATACCCTGTAGCTGTGGGAAGCGGGTATGCTTCGTTTTGAGCATGAGTATGTAACATAACAGCATAAATATATATATTATTATATATTGTTTTTTTTTATCTACCTATGCATCAGTGTTTAATCATTTCTTAAACCAATTTCTGTAATAATGTTGCTTACAGGGTAGCTGCTAGTCGCAGTAGTTCGGTTTTGTTCATTTTTGCATTCTGCTTTGTTGTCGTTGCAGATTCATTTGTTCATTTGTTGCACTCTCCATTCTTTTTGCCTTTCGGTCACCCTCATTGCACTCGAAACTTATTTATTTATTTATTTCGCCACTTCAATGAATAGAAGTATAAAAATATTCGTCGCCTGCATACACACACACACAAACACACACAGATACAAGCGCACGCACACATACACGAAATAGCAGCTGCTGCTGTCAAACAATTGCAATTAGTCTCTTACCATCGAAAAGGGGTTGCTTGGCCAGGGCAGAAACTAACGGCGATTTAACTGACCAAGGTAGTTCAAATAACGAAAGAAAAAAAAAATATATATATATATATATATAAATACATATATATGTGCGTGTCACGGCAGCCAATAGGCAATAGGAATTAAAACTTATTAAATATAAGCTGTAAGAAAGCGCTTATCGGGTTTGCCCGACTTGCAGAGACTGTAATATTTTGCTATTTTTAAATGAGTTTTTTTTTTTAAACTAAAACATAACTTTATATTTTCTAATATTTTTACTAAGAAGAATATATGAACTTATTTCTGGAACACTTTTCCGAGTATTTCACACCTTTGCTAACATGAAAATGGAAAAGACTTTCACACACATCCAACAACTAAAATAGATCCAGACTTTCCGCCACGCCCACGAACTGCTCTACGGGGGCGTTGTCGACTACGTGAATCGGGATCCGTGCTTCCAATTAAGCGAATGCGCATCTTCCGGCAAATCAGCAGACGCCAGCGTCAACTAAATTAGCGCCAAAGCACGCATTTAAATTTTATGACAGTCGAGTAAACAAACTGGAAGGCGGACGACATGTTGCATGCCGCATGCTGCATGTGGCAGCCACTGCCACTAACCCCGGCTGATGGCGTTTCAGCATCCCCTGAAAAGCGAAAGCAAGTGCTAGCAGACACTCCTCCTCCACTCTCCACTCTCCTTCAGCTTCTTCTCCTCCTCCTCCTCCTTCTCTTCCTCCACCAGTTTTCTCCTGATCAATGGCAACCGCTACTTTTAATGTTTTGATTCCTGGTGTCGCTTAATGGGCAACTGCCACCGTTTGAGGCAGGGGGAAAAGATTTATGGCCAATTGTAAATCTCGAACGTGTGCAACTGAGGATGGAGGCCGACCGGGAAAATCTTCAGTAGAGGACGTGGCCATAAACTTTGGTGAATATGCAAAGTTTATTATTAAAGAAAAACAAATCAAATTAAAATTAAATTCAATGCGAATGAAGACTCTGCTTCTTCTTCTTCTTCCTGCTCAATAGAAAATTATCACAAGCTCATAAATAATTTGATCGCTGTTAATTAAAATCTTTGTGGAATATTTTTCTGACGCTTTGCTTAATGAATGCGCTTTGATTTTTGATAAATGCTCAGCAGATTTTTCATAATTAATATTATATCTATAGACATCTAGAGAGGGACTGACCCAAAAATGTTTCCAAACTGGAGCACAAAGCCCCTCCATAGTTTGCTCTATAGAGTTTCCTAAACAATATGCCGTCATGTTAAGAGCTGTTAAAAGACTCGTTGCAATTCCTAGAAACAAAAACTTCGTCAGCTTCGGCTTTTACTCGACTGCCGTACGCCAATAGACCCGGACAAGCCCCCTGTCAATCAATGCGATCCGTAAAGGGGCGACTCTTAATTGAATCTGAAATAATCTTTGCCTACGTCGGAGTTTGAAGTTCGAGTCTGACAGCTCAATGACGTTTCATCTGGTTTTCAATTGAAGTCAGACACCGGAATTTCTGAGTGCCTGCCAGCCTCTACCATCCTAAATTTCCAGGGTATTAATATTTACCCTTCTATTTGAGTTAATGCAACAAATAGGGGATGTATTCTAAATTAGAAATATAGAATACAGAATAACTGCATTTTAGAGATCTTACATATAATCTTAAAAACAGTCTTTTGATAATAATTTCTAGTGATATTACGGAAATAGTATATGATATCGAAAATAAATTATATATATATATATATATTATATACTCAGTGCTCAATTTCTGATATCGTATAACTTTAAATACTCCAAAAAAGTCCAATACATGACATTTTGGAACATGTGTTATCATAATTCTTAAAATATGATTTATGCTTAAGCATAAATCTTTTATTTGGGGTTATTTTTCAATGTCTGAATGAAATATAAGAAGGTTGGATAAACAGAACTTCAATAATGAATTTCTTATTGGACGTATTTGTAGAATTTAAAAGGAAAAGTTTTCCGAATGTGCGATCAGATTTACCAGCTTCCGCCTATTTGTAGCCCCACTTTCCACTTCAAGATGATTAATCTAAAGATTCTGCAAGATGAAACAGACAAAAGAATCCGAAATAAAATACTTCACCACCATAATTTTTTATCTTTATATATATATAAATATATGTATATTTTTGTATACTTCAGATTTGTTTGTGTTCATCTCAGATTTATGGCATAGTCTTTAATTGCGGGTTTCGGCATGGTTGGAAAAGGTGTTGGAAAATTATAATAAATTATCGGACTTTAATTACAACTGGGTGTGAAAGCTGCAGAGTCATAATTTCGTCTTAATGATTGTGTCGATTATTATTGTTGACTTCTGAATGCTGTTTCATAAACTTAAGGATCTTCAAATACAAAATCGAATGCAATAATCGTATATAAACAATAATAAATATAATGAATACCAGAAATTTCAAAAGAGATACTAAAGAATGGCATGCGTCTGAACTGGCACTTGAAATCGTCTGAGGGTTCAGTTTATTTATAAATAGATTCACAATGCAATCTGTCCAATGGGATAAGTGCTAATAATATAAGTGGACAATAAACTCGCTAATAATACGCATTTATACGCATGCAAGAAGCTCCAGCTATAATATAAGCATGATAGTAGATGATCTGTGGCTAGTACTGAATGAATTTATAAATATATAATACGATTTATATATTAATATATAAGTGTAGTATGAGAGATTGTAAGTTTATTCAATTGTAACCAAACGGGTTTTTGAGTTCATGAGAATCGCAGAGAAAGGCGTGCGTATTAAGTAATTATTTCTGGAATTATAAAAAAGCATGTACATACATATGCATATTGCACACATATTCTGTATGATATGATTCATGAGAATCGCAAAGAAAGATAATAATTGTAAATATTTTACTTTTGTAATTTGCAGCACAGCTATGGAACCTACTGTAAATCGGGTATTACCCGGCCTTGCCCGGTCCAAGTTTTCAAGTTTCTATTTGCAGCTTTAATGTGAACTTATATATATGCATTTACATATGCATATACAAATATGTAGGTGTGCATGTATGTCTGTATGCATGTATGGACTCGCTCAACTTTGACCTCTTTTGCGAGTGCCAAGCCTCAGCGTTTGTCTCTTTGCCGCTTTGTGCATTTCTGAAGTCAGTCAAACCGGTTTCTTCTCTCCTTGTCCAACACGCTCGCGCTTTCTGTCTCTCTCACACTCGCTTAGCACCCCCACTCCTCAGCTATTTTTCTTCTCTGAGGCAGTTTCCAGTTTTCAAGTTTACGAACTGTTTTGCAGTTGTTTGCCAGCAGTTTAGCACCAACAACAACAACAACAACAACAATGCCAGCAACTGTCTTCGAGTGTCTCGATTTTAACACCCTCACACAAAGCAGTTACATTGACTTATCTGTCCATCCAGTAATAATAATCGCGAGTTTTCATTAAAATAAATTATTTTCTTCAGAGACATTTCTTAAGAATTTCATATTTACGAATAATCAATTGGAACATCAAAGATCATTTGATCTTCGGCTTTATCTCTTCTTCTTCTTCTTCATCCTCTTACACCTTGTTTATACATAAACATATCTTGAAGTTTGCAGTTTTTAGGCGTTCCCTCTGTCTTCTTTTTTTTTTTGTTGAGCCTGTGATTAAAATTTGATGTGTGCGCTTTAATAAAAATAACTGTCTTATCGGAATTGCATGGAAATAAAGTTAAAGGAGGAGAGGAAAACAAACTGCAACACACACATTATCCAAATATCATAAAATTTATTTTTCCCTACGTAATACAGTAATTTGGAATTTATTACTATTGGGGTATACATTAGATAGTCTCAGTAATAATTGGGTAGCCGTCATCTTATATAATAAATCTGGCTGTATACACATAATACGCATTCGCCAAGTCCTGGTCTTCAATATATACATATATATATCTGTATATATGTATATACATTTACAAATAGGAAACACGCTTAGCCCTTTAACAATCTCTAATGGCTATTCACACTTTTAACATCTGTTGCTCCGATCGGCCTCTTTAGCTCTTCGGCTGGTAAAGCCTCTTAACTTTCTCGAATTGTTTTGGCGCGTGTTTTCGTGTTGAACAAGTTTTCCATGTCATTTTTCCCGCACGATTACTGGCAATTCATTGCCATATAAATTGTGCTCCGATGCCGTCTGCCCATAAGCGGTTTTCCCATTTTTCCATTTTTCCATTTTCCTTTTGCGCTCGCGTGCGTCGATCCATTAGCTCGGGACATGGCCAATTTACACTTAAGGGCCACGGCTTGACCGACGGGCCAGTTACACAGCCGTCCCGAAGATTGGCATTTCCAAATGGTCCAGACGACACGTACCAAAACCGTTACGAGGCTCCAATCCCATCGGTTGATGCAAATGCAGTTACAATAAGAACAATAACAATACCTCTGGGTATAAATACCTATATAAATAGTTCAAAAACTAGATCTTTTATTTGAATATAAAATAGTTAAATATATATGATAGGCTTTAAACTATCTTCAATATCAAAATTCTATTTCACATATAAATTTTTTTTAAAGGGATACGAACCTGTTTCCTTATAGGCCCGTTGTTTTTCTCATATGCTGGGTTAATAAGATCAATTAATAGCTTGAAAATAAATTCGATTTTAAAATTTGAACATGAAATTTAAAGAACTGAAGAACTATTTCCAAGACATTAGTTATCATCCGTTGATGAATTTGATAGGGATTCCATTGTATTTTTGTTCACTTGTTTCATATCATGCCAGGAGTAACCGTCCTCAGGTAATTGGCTTTTGAACAATGGAAAAAGCCAAGCCAAATGCATTTGTTGGCCGAAAATCCTTCTCAGGTTGAAGAAGACTCCGAAATTGTCTCTAACATAGAGCTGACTTTTGCGCTCCGCGCTTAACTCCCCGCGCAGTATGAGGGGCACATGAAAGATCACTAATCCGGAAGTTAACACTAATATCAGTACATTCCCGGCGAAAATAGCATTATGTAGAATCTGCCAAGCTTCAACATCCGGTTGGAAAATAACGAATTTCATAATGGACAGATAGGAGAGTAAATAAATCAAATTGTAGACCATAAGGTAGACCGATAAAAGAAACATATAGAATACAAAGCACGCGAAATACCGAAAATTTTGATGGCCAATGCAACAACCTGTGAACAGGCAGTGATGATTCCGACCCAATATACAAACTCTACAGTTTGAACAATGCCAAGATCTCGGAGGTGCAAACCTATTGCAGATCTGGCAAAATCTCCAATTGAGTGTCCTTGCATCCTCGGGATTGGGATTCACTTTGATATAATCATCTGAGAGCGAGAGTGAGAGTGAGAGTCAGTAGAGTTATGAGTACAAGATACATGGGTTCCACACACATTCCATCCATACTTACAATTTACACTTGTGTCAACTATCATACATCCGATCATATTTGACATCGCGTTTGCGTACAGAAATAATACTAGGATGACCGTTAAGCCATAGACACATTCCCCGGTCTTATGGTATACGGGCAACACAACTATGAAATCGTACAGTAGACCAATGGGCAACATAATCACTAATGCTAGATGACAAAAGATGTCCAAGTATTGGGTTGGCTTCGCATTGCGCCGAATCTTTATTCGGGACTGAAAACGATTCGGATATGTATACATAATTTATTTTCAATACAAATTTCCAATTGTTTTTTTTATGACTTCCCGTTCAAATATGTAACAAATACACACAAACAAAAAAAAAAAAAAGACAGCTAGCTTACTCAAATTCAGGTTAACTGTAAAAATATTATATACTCAGACATATACATATACATATAAAGATGAATGGTTACTCTTAAATGAATTCTAATTATTCGCAGATGTAGATAATACGTGTAAATATTCCTCAACGTAATTGTTTTCGCGACAGTTGACACATTTGCATCTATTTACATAGATACAAATACATCTGTGTGTGTGTGTGTGTGTTTGTGTAGTGTCATAACTGTTTCCCCCGCTTCGCATTGACACTGAATATCATTTAAGATGTCGTTTTTTTTTTTGCAATTTATTCAGATTGTGACATAAAATGTTGTACAGTAATTAGGTTTACGACTTTTTGAATGAATTTAAATGGTTCTGCGCCTCCACAACCGATCTGGAACTCGATCTTGAGCTGGATCTGGACAGACATTCGCTATCTCTTTTCCATGCTTGTCTCATTCAAGCGGTTCATCTTCTATTGGCTATGTCAAGGGCTCTCGTTCTCTCTCTCTTTCTCTCTCTCTCTCTTGCACTCTCTTTCTTACTGGCTTAATTGCATTACGCAAGTTTTGATTCTGCTTAACTGTTCTTGAAAAACAATTATGAGAAAAACAGTAAATTGCAAAAACAAAGCGCTTAGCCATCTGTTATATGTATGTATATATGTGCACGTGTGTGTGTGTGTGCGTGTGTGTGTGTGTGTGTGTGTGTGTGCGTGTGTGTTGGTGGCTGTGTGACTTTTGCTTGATTTATTCGCAATATCACACCCAGAGCTCGTTCAAGTCTTGTTCAACAACAACTACACGGCTGACGCATGCAATTATATATACACACACACACACACACACACACACACACACACACACACACACACACAAGGCACGTGCATGCTTGTATGCAACCTTTAATTTATCAATCTTAAAAGCAACGACAGCCAAGGTGTGATTCAGCTAAGCCCCAGTTTCGGCTGTCAGATTGAAACTCACTCTTGGTTATGCATTTGGCCTTTGGCATATCAGCACACTTATTAACATACATACATGCATTTATATGCACATGCATATGTATGTATGTATGTTGGAGTTCCTAGAGGGCAATCAAAGCAGTCAATGAATAACATCGAATGCAACTGAAGCAAAGGCTGATAGCACTCCATTAAACAAACACACATACATTTGTACTTTAATTTGCATTTTCGTTTTCCGTGTTTGTGAGTGACCAGTACAAACACAAAGAAACTGTTATAGAACAGCAGCCGTTGCATGACGTCGTTTTCCAACACTCCCCTTTTCGATGGCAACCGCCTTGAGGCGGAAGAACGATCATAAATAAATGTCATAATGCAATAAAGGAGAAAAGTGTCACACTCGCCAACATGGCGACACGGACATGCGACCCCATGCCAAATGCACTCACACACATAGAAACACTCACACACACACACAGGCACTCACACACAAACACTCTCACACACATGAAATACCACGAAATCGAGTTTCATTTCAAGATATTTGCGGCACCTCCGCAACCGAGTTGCGTGTAAAATGCAAAAGAAGATGATAAAATGTGAGCTTACAACGGAACATAAAGGCATAAAACATACACATATATACGCACATATGCATACACATACACACCCACATATAAACATATATATGTACACACTTGAATACAGAAAAAGAAGCATGTTTGAGGTATTCTCATATGCGTAGGTGGGCTTGATTAAAACTTTAATACCATATGCAGCGCTTTAAACCTGTGGGTGGATCTATTATAATGCTCTATTATCAAAGTGTGGGAACATTTGCATGTTCATTTAATGCTACTGTAAGTATCATCCAAAGTTTATGACCTCGTACGTTTAACTTAAAGTCTTTGCCAAATGAAAAATATAAAAGTATAAGATGGAATTTAAGATAGAAATATAACATGGAATAACAAAAGATTAATTCTTCAAATTTTTAAATTCAAATAATAGGAAAAAAAAAATTTGGAAAAATTGAAATTTTATTTTATAGTCAAGTTTCGACAACTAAAGTTCTGCTTTTTGCACGCAAAATTCACTCGACTGTAACCATAAGCAGAACCGAAAAAAAACAAGCCAAGAACCTTCTGAGAGGGAGTTACCAAACTTATGTGACATGTGACTTTTTAGCCAACTTTTTCCCAAAAAAAAAACCCACAAAAAAACAATTTGCAAAAAGTTTTTTGAACCTCGACAGTTTGGTGGCCAAGTTGCTAGAGCTATAAACTTGGATTAAAAAATTGTATGAATGTGTACAGATATACATTACATATACAACTATATACATACATACATATGTACATAAATGGTTATATACTTATTCATATGTGCGGATGGCATCGCTCGCTTTCTTTTTCGCAAAATTTCAGTCTTTCCGGTCACTGATTCTTTTTACTCGCCGCTTTTTTTTTTTGGGTGAAAATTATAGTTTATGATTATAATTAATTATGCTTAATGTTTTTAACTAGCCAGCGCGTTGTTCACTTTGTTAACTTTCGCTTTTGACTTTACTTAAGAGAAAAACAAAGCAAGCAACTTTTCTTATTAGATTTATTATTTTATTCTTATTTCAAAAATCCTTTATACACTGTTTTCTGAGAGAAAAAGAGTTTATACAATGCAAACGCTTTTTATTATTGCTTCTATCTGTAAATAGGCAACTTTTTCTTCGTAAATTCTCAATATTCATTACATCTGTTGTTCCATATTAATTGATTGATTACCTAACAACTGTCTAAAGCTTAAATTGAAACTCGAGACTAGGCTTATTTAGAAATAATATGGTTTACACTCCAGCATTTCATTCCAGGCAGAAAACCTGTGGGTTAAGTAACTTCTGCTATCTGCAAATCTTTAAGCTGTAAAATTCAAATTCATACCATCTCTAAAGGATTATGTATTTGTTTATTTAAAAAGAAAAACAAACAAAAGCAGAAACATAAATTATGAAAAGAATCGTAAAGTTAAGCCCCATAGAAAGCAAAGCAATTAAGAGAATATTCTTATATAAGCATTAAATTCGTTTTGTTCTCCGCCGAACGAAGGCAATAAATAAGTTGAGGACAGTTCTGGAATACCCAGGGGTTGAATTTGTTTATGTTGGACTTACTGGAGGACTTAACTGCTGATAAGCATCGACTTTACAGACCGCCAAACAACGGGATAAATAAGCCCACCGCGAGGGCGTCAACAGGGGTTGTCACAACAAGGCGGCAGGGCGTGGCACGCCAACACAAACAAGAAGCATCAGAAGAAGAGGAAGAAGAAGCAGTGAAGTTCAGGATCTGTTCCAGATGGCTTTCACCCACGACAAACACAAATGCAATGTCAGCCCTTTCGCCAATGCAGCAGCTGGTGCCGTGTGCTTCCGTCCCCTCAACTATTCCAATTCCCATTCAAGGAGTTCAATTTTAGTATTCCTTGCGTATTCGAGATGCGTGCTCCAGTCACATTACTCAACAGGCTGCGCCGCAGGATGCCCGAAACGAACTCCTTTTACCGTGCCAGTAATTTCATTTAGTATACCCTGTATTCATTAAAAGTGTGCATATGGGGTATACCGTGTAAGTCTATGATAAGACAATTGAAATCTAATCTTCCGTGCTTCTGTATGAACTTCCAGATCTCGTGATATATAACATTTTAATAACAGAAATTTGACTTGTAGGAAATCTTCTATCGAATTATCGATCAGTTTTTCAGCTTTTTTGATATTTCTTAAACATCAAACAGGGAAACGCCTAGTCGAGTACAACCGCCTAGATCTGCCTTTTATTGTTTTCTTTTCAGGGCAGGGTTTCCCTTTATGAAACAGTTTTCCTTCAAGCTCCACTACTCAAAAATTGATGCAATGCAAATAGAAAGTGGGTAACAGTTCCGAGCGTTACAGACAGAAGCTTATTAGAAAGGGAGAGTAAAGAATAAACAGCGTATGTTTACATTTTTTGGTCATGTTTATCTCGAATCTGAAGACCAGATTCACCCTCCATCCAAAAAGTAGAAGCATTTACTCCATTTACTCTCCAGTTTATTTTGCTTTGTTATTTTGACAGCCTCCCTGTCAGATTGTTGGTTAACTATATATATGTATATATATATATACTATATGTGTACTATATGTCGGGGTGGGTTGCGTTACAAATTGCTCAAGTGATTCAATTTCGATAATGTTCTGGACAAGAGGGCACGAAGGCTCCAATGCAGAACTCTCTCTAGACTAGACCCTAGTTGTATGTTGCGCTTGTTGTGGCATGTGCGTTGTCCATAAATTTCACAATACGACACTCCATAAACACAGAAATGGAAACAAATACAAACATATATGTACATAAATACAAACACATTTATATTTATAAATATATATGTATGCACAAGCTCGTATAGTTAAGAGTCCATTAGTTCTGATTTATTGCAATTTGATTCCTTTGTTTGGATCTATAAAATTTTGATTGCTACTTTATCGCAGCCTGTTAATGAACAATCAAATAAATAAAAAAAAGTATCTAAATTTACAGTGAAGGATGTAAAAGTTACAATCCGAGAAATTCGGTTGGTAATATTAGTTGTGTGGTTATTACCATAAAAGTCGAACAACTCCGAAAGAAGAAAATTTTCAAAACAATTTTAATTTGTACTTTTTCATCTAGAATTCGAATTTCGAGCCCAAATATTTTACTTCAGATATCTAATTTACTGATTAAGAAATAATATTAATAATTATAATCAAGTCTGCCGAATCATTGCAACTTCTCTAATGAGATTCACAATAAACTTGATTTAAAAAAAAAAAGTTAGCATTATTCTTTTTTTTCTTCTTTAATGTAGTTGGACTTAATTTTCGAAAAGCCAGCGAATCAATTTTGTGCATGCGTTGCTCTTAAATTGCCGCTAAAATGTAGCTTGAAAACTTGGTTCCCGGTTGTGTTTTATGTACGATGTGCGTGTTCTCTGTAATTAGCACGGATCCCACTTTCCGGGAGTTCCACATGTTGTCGAGTTGTCAGCGAGATATCTTCGATGCTGCCCATAAACTCAAGAGCATGTCGAACAGTGATAATCGACTGTGTGGAGAATCTCCATCTCTATAAGGCTGAAGAACAGCCGCTGCAACTGTAAATTAGATATGAAATTTAAATTGTCACGAATTGCTGCGCACAGGTGACCACAGGTGAGGAGGACTGATGCGTAACTAAGTGCGTGTATGCATGTGTGTGTGTGTGTGAGTGTCAGTCAGTCTGTCACCCAACCACCCACCCACGCGCCTATCCCCAACGAAATGTCCAAAGTGTATCCAATAAGTAGCGCACCCATAGATAATAAATACGATACAATGCGATCAAAAGCAAACAGTCGAACAAAACCTAATTGGCGCACAAAAATGTCGATGAAACTCGCACATAACCGACTCAATAATACCTCGTAAATTAATAAAAATATTTGTTATCACATTATAGAACAAATTAATTGATGAAAGGTGTCACTTTTAGGTCGACGCCTTTAAGGTTTGGGAAATATAGTAGGATATTATATTAAACTGGAGTCTATAGAGATTACTATTGTTGGAATCATTTATAATATGGTTAATTTTTTAAATTAATAAGAGTTGATAATGATTTAAGCTTGTATTTTGTTTTTACCCCTTAACTTTATTTATATATCATTTTTTTTAGATAAGAGAATATCAGATATATGTGATTTATTATTTCATACAACTTTTTAGTTTTATACGAACTGCCATAAACTTGTCTGGCATCCGAGTTCTCGTATTCCTGCACTCACCTATTCGTTGGTATCACTTAAACAGGGTACAAATAGCAGCGCATAAAACGGAAGCAAGCCGAAATTGAAGCAACTGTCGACAGATACGGCGGAATAAACGTCGGAGAAACAACAATTAAAGCGTGACACAGTGGAAAACTAGAAAAGCGGGGAGTCAAATGTGTTCAATAGATAATTGTGGAGCAGCTCGCAGATGGGGAGACCGAATGAAGCACCGCAAATTGAACGCTCGAGCGTTGTCTCCATCTCTTTCGGTCTCCACAATAGATTCGAACCGCAAAGTAAAAGTCGCCCAGACAAAACAATCGACTTGGCCCTCGCCCCAATTGTAGCGATTGAAATGGGCTCGACTCGACTCGACTCGAGATTCCGGAATCCGATATAGCTATGAATAATACACACACCACCCCCTAGTATGTTCTCCATCCAGATGCAATGCTTTAACGTTTCTTACACTCGCGCCTGTTTTCTTGATTGAAAAATTGCCCAGACGCCACACACAAAAATTCCATCGGGTAATTAACTTCAGGGATTATCTGGTTCTTAAAGACAAGTTTATGTTTGCAATACGGAAGCTATTTTCAATATAGAATCGCTCTATGTGTAGCAGAAAAAAACTAATTAAGAGGCTTACTTTATTGACAAATATGCTATGGGAATCAAAACAATTATCAGATATCATATCATTAGATAACAGATCTTTAATACAGGTAATTACATAAGATCTTAATGAATCTTTCACATCTTTACAACTGTGTCTTCATCTTTTTTATTTTCATTCTGGCTGTGCAGTTAGACAAACCGACGGATAAAGGTTATGTAGATATTGATATTTTGAGTGTAGCTTTCATAGTTTTCAAGATAGGCGAGTTCGTACAACCGGCCAGCTTTGTCAACTTCAAACCGTTGTAACACAGTTAAATATAGTCCGATTTTGAAAAGTTACATCATTTTTGAATTAGAAAACTTAGAGGAATAAAATTGAGTCAATACCTATTGATTTCAAAACCGAGCCCATTTTCGCAAAAAATGTGATGCAAGCCCTTGTCATTTTTGTCAAAAATGCTCAAAATAAAGATGTTGATATATATATGGTCAATCGATACTGCTGTGCAATCCGAGCTCAAAAAGATATAACTTTTGAAAATCGGACTTAATTTACCGAAGTTACAGTCAACTAAACCTCGAAAATAGGGAAAAAATTGTGATTTTTATTGATATTATCAAAATGAAAGAATATATTTGAAAACAATAATTTGTCTTCTATACGCAAGATATTTAGGAATATATGTTCAAAATTTCAAGGGTTTAGTTATTATAGGTATCGAGATCGGCAAGTTCGTACACCCACATATGACAACGGATAAAGGCTATTTATCAACTTCAAATCGCTATAACTCGGTTAAATATAGTCCGATTTTAAAAAGTTTGACAATTTTCGAATCAGGAAACTAAATAGAATAAAATTAAATCAATACGTATTGATGTCATAACCGAGCCCATTTTCGCAAAAAATGTGATGCTACCCCTTGTCAAAAATGGTCAAAATTTAGATATTGATATAATTAATGACAGTAGTTAGTGCTGATTCACACGAGCTCAAAAAGACATAACTTTTGAAAATTGATCATCATTTGAGCAAGTTAGAGCCAAAATAGAACAATAAAAATACCAAAATTGGTATCATTGATATTAAGAAAACTGAAAAATATATAAAAGAAATATCTTCGCATAATAGTCCCATTCACTATTTAAATTCCGTATAATAATTTCTAATGATCCATCAAAATGTCCGTTTGGCTTGTTTTTCTTCTCGAGAAAAAATGAGTTTTGTGCATGGAGAGAATCTTGTTAAATGTTCCCTATAAGCGCATAATTCACAAAATTAAGAGACGTTAACCCATGTTCTCCAAAACCGACTGAAACACGATCATAAAATCTGGACTTCATGGGGAACAATATAATCGACATCGAGCAATGGAAATTCTCGTGAGATTTTATCAAACAAAAATTATGATTTGCTCCGCATAATTGAATCAATTAACTGACGGGCGACCAGAACCAAAAAAAAAGCATGATTAATAGACTTGAATATGTTCGAAACTATTACAATACTAATACTTGCTAATACCCTGTAAACAATGTGAGTAGTTTTCTTAAATGGAAGTTAGAAATAATAAAAGTAAAAGCAGAGAATAAAAAATTAAGAAAAGATGGCTTTCAATTGCAGACTGTAGTCGTGTATACCCCATGATATTTGATGCTTGAGTAACATAATGAATGCATTGAAACAAATTCGAGGTTGTAAATGGAATTGTTAAGAATGCGTTGCAGAGATTTTCCCTTGCCAGCATAAAAGAGAGAGAAAATGAGTGGCATTAAATGCAGTCCATAAATAAATAAGGGGGTAGCACAAAATACGGGGGAAGGGTCTCAAGTACCCCCCAAAAGCAGTAGCTAAAAGTAATTGAAAGCTTCCAAAGGCGCTGAGATTTCAAGCTGCTGCATTGAATGAGGCATGGGGCATGGGGCATGGGGCACGCTGCGCCTGCGCCTGTGTGGCAGCAGCACTTGAGTATGGATCGATGTCAATCGACTGCCATTAGGGGCACTTAACAGATGCAATGCAGCCGGAATTGGTTTTAAATGCCCGGCAATAAAAAGTTCGTTTTGCGTATTTGATTTCATATGAATTGAGAGTTGCTACGGCTAAAGCTGCCTCTCACGCCCGTGCCACGCCCCGCTGCAGATTTAGTGTGCGACCAGCCACAGAAGCGGAAGCCACTCGAGAGAGCGACCCAGCCAGGAGGCAGTCCAAGAATTCCACTTCAGCAGTCGCCAAGTATTCATGCGGGTACACATATGTATTTGCATTGCATGTGTGTGTGTGTGTGTGTGTGTGTGTGTGTGAATGGGGATCGAGTGACCAGGAGGATGCCGCAGACGAAGACGAAGACAACCAACAAAAAGAAAATTAGCAGCTGCCACAAGCCACATAATTGGCAAATGTATCTTCTGCCTCGCACATTCTGTTGGCTGCCACGCCCAGCCAAGAGGCGGACGCAACTGTTGCAACACTTGCAACTGTTGCAACAGCAGCGCAGCCAAGTGTCGCACATCATTTGCAACAAATGTTGCATGTCTATGCGAGGGAGCCGTGCCTCAGGCTCTGAAAGTTGCAGCGAAAAGTGCTTGTGACGAATTTCAAGTTGATTTATGCATTTGCATTGCATTTGACTTGGACGATATGTGCCACAATTTGCCTTAATTTATGATCAAATCAGAAGCAATTCATTACAAATTTGTTGCCCATAAACATTTCCACTTGCAACATGTTTGCCATTGCCTTCAATCGGGCGCCCCAAAGCAGGAAGTCAAAAGAAATCTCCAACCAGTAGACAACTTCAATTTTTGAATAGTGCGACACCCTGTTAAGCACCCTTCTTCTTTTTCTTCTTCTTCTTCTTCTTCTTGTTGGTGTTGCGGCATTTTATTGTCATTGAAAGATGTCAATCAAAACAACTGGAGCATGAGCATCAGCCCACTCGACAGGGCTCCAACATTCCAGAGCGATAAAACATATGCTTTCTATGTGCACCATATATATATATATACAGGGTATAGGCGGGCATATTGAATTATGTTCGCCAGTTGGAAGTTGAGTGGCAAAAGTGCTGTCACAATTGATGGATGCTGGATGCGAAAAGGAAACAGAAAAGAAATCAATCTGTCGCTCGAAACGCTGGCGAATGGTCTGCAATGTTGTTATCCAACTGGGAGATTCGAAGCCGTCAGCCACACAAATAACGAAAATAAACGATCGTAAGGAGACCCCAACGCGTGCTATTGTCGCCGACCCACCAATAGCTTTCCCATTCACAATCGCTTCAATCTGCCCCCCCCCCCTCCCCCACATTCCCCCGCACCCCTTGTGGTTCCCACAGCTGCCAAATGCATTCAATCACTTTATTTGTTGCGTCTTGTGGCATCAGCATCGTCTTCATTTTCATCTTCATCGTTTTCGTCTTCTTCTTGTTCGGCTGCAGATACAACTTCAACTTCAACTTCATCTTCATCTTCATCTTCCTTGCCTAACTGGGAAATATGTATGTATTTTATTTACTCTGCACTTATGACCCCCATCCCGGCGCTCGCTGTCGCCGATCGGGTTAAGTGAATCTGATACGGACTGTGCTTCGAGTGCATTTCTTTGCTCTTGCATTTGCATCTCGAAAGCGATGCCGGACGCTTTCAAAGTCTCCCCTCTCACTCACTCTCTCTCTCGCTCTCTCCCTCTTTCTTTTCATCTCGCTTCTCTTGTCTGTTTGCCGGCGGCTACTCAGCATATCTTTCCAACGACAAACACGACTCTCCCTCTCTCCCTCCCTCCCTCTCTCTCTCGCTCGCTCGCTCTCTCTGCTTGACCGTCGGCCCCTGCACCTCGACCGTGTTGCAGCTGCGATGTTTACGCTGTACATATGTGTGTGTGTGTGTGTGTGTATGCGCTGATGGATTATGGCCCTGGCCCCAAAGATCTATGCTTATGTGCATCCACATAGACAGTAGCTAAGTCATCAGTTCTCTGCACAGTGGCCGAACAAACAAGCTTTATTTCAACTCGCCGGCTCTCACATTTTCAATGCATGTTGTACCACTGTGCAATGCCGACTCGTCGGAGTTTTACACCGATTCAATGACAACGACAGCGACAACAACAAATGTGTGCAGTACTTGCCGATGCACGCACACAGCTGCACACAATTGTCTGTCAGTGCATGTGTGTTTATGTGTGTGTATGTGTTTTGTATGCTCTTTTGTGCTGTGGCCTGCCTTGTCGCGCAGATCTTTAATTGCAGAATTGTGTTGCCGACCCATAGATGAGGATGGATGTGCGCATTACCCATTCCCATTCCCATTCCCATTCGCATCTCCATTCCCCGATCCGATCTTGGTGATTAATTGACGCTGGTGTCGCGCGAGTTGCGCGGGTTTATTAAAAGGATTACAAGATGTGAATGTGCGACGTCCGCCGGACCCGCAATTCCATAAATGCGAGCTAGACGATGCCACTGGGAGGGTACTCACTCGTAATAAGATTAATTACGAACGCCTCTTCCAAGAGGCATCCGCACACACACACTCACACACACTCACATGCACTCACACACACTCACATGCGCTCCGGTACAATATTTTGACATGACAATTACAAACTGAAGTTTTCCATTGTGTGTTTCAAGTGTCTCATTAATTTAAAAGCCTTAAGATCTTTCCCTGAGCCATCGCAATGGCCATAAACTTTAACTACAAATACTGATGTGGCAATCCCTGGAGACCCTTTGCCGTAATCCTTGCTTCACATTTGCATATTTAGTCTTTGTATCCTGTTGACACGCAACCCCAATGGGGCAGCTCTCCGGGAGTAGCCGGATAAGTGTCATCAGGGGCGCAAATAATTGACATTTAATAGAGGGTCGGGCCCGGCTGCGTTCCGCCAATTAGTAAAAAGTGTCATTAAGGGTCGGTAAACCATATTCAAATGGCATATGTAGTGGAAAAATACCCCATCCATAGGCCACGTACAAATGCAACTCGTTGTAGGGTATTTCCGTTCGAATTGATGTTCCTTGTCAACGGCTGAAAGTGAAATCCGTAAATGTTCCGCTAAAATCTGCAATTTGTTGTAGTTTTTAATGAATATTTTGCCAATGATGATGTCATCCCCATGGCAACCGAGCAAATGCGCAAAGCATCCAATAAATCACGGCCCGATCGCGCGCTTTATGCTCATGCTCATGCTCATGCCCAACTCTGACAGCTGGAGACCCGACTATGGGTATGGTTGTGGCTGCGGCTGCGACTGCGGCTGCACGCCAAGAGCCAGACAGAGAAGTGGAGCAGCTGCCAGAGATTAGTCAGTCTCAGTGACTGGCGCACTTCAATTCTCTCTGGGGAGCTGGCAGGCAGCTCAACTGGTTTGCGCGCCTGCTAAAGGGGGATCACAAGATCTGGGGAGCTGCTCAATGGAACGTGTACAAAGATCAAGGTGAGCTTCCAGACACACGGTTAGAATTCGTTAGGTTACACATACATACATACATGCATATATGTGTAAGCTATAGCTTATGCTATACAGATACAATTGCAATTCATTTTACCATCAAATCGCTTTCGAAGAGGAATATATAAATACCTGCTTAAAAATACAATATTGACTGCTTGAATGATTGACTGAAGCTGAGATTTGAAAAGTGAGAGCACAAACAATTGATGGGAAACATTTGCACAATCTTTGCACAAATAAAATAAATTATTAATAATAATAATTAATACGGGTCGCACTTCGGGCTTGAACTCTTGCACGAACAGTAAAGTTTAATAGCCGCTAATATATAATATAACAACAAATTATATACACATGATCTGACGCAATGGAAGTTTAACGGAGGTCACGCGCAGATACCAAACTTTTCTCCATCAGTAAACAATTTTTGCGAAAAGCACGGCAAAGCCGCAATGAAACCGCAAAATTTATGAAACACTAAAAACGAAGAAGAGAGGTCTTAACCCTCATGCTTTCTCAGAGTTCTTCTCATACCCATACTCATACTCATACTCATACTCATACTCATACTCATACTCATTCTCATTCTCACTTCAGCTCAGCTAAAAGCGAACCGCAGCCGCGACACAAGATCTTGATTTTCAGTTCTTGCTGCCGTTGCAATTTTCATCATGGCTAAAGGTTAAGAAAGCGTAGTGCAGTGGAAAACAGCAGCAAATACCAGATGCCAAAAGCCAAAAAGAAACGCACACAAATAAAAATGAGAATAAATAATAAATGGGAAACTTCCAAACTGGGAAACAGGAAACGCAAAGTTCGTTATGATCGCAAACAGTGGGCTCCAACTAACCAATTCTCAGCAATTTGCTGGCATTTCCTGAATGTGGTCAAGAAGAACTAAAAAAGTTATTACCTGTGCCTCAAAACCTGTTCTCTAATGGTCGCACGCCAGATCTTCATTAGAAACTAATAATGTTTGTTTAGTAACACCTTAGCAGCTAATTTGTTTGCTCTCAAAGCACGTGAAACATGTGCACTTAACCATGGCAGTTTGTACGATTAATGAAGTTTGCTTGTTTCCGATCGAAATCCAGCTTTAAGCTTTATAATTGTTATGCGTCCGCTGTCACAGATATACACATACTCGTATACATATATTGGTAAATACATGCTGCATGACTCATGGTCACGCTTAAGAAAGGTAAAAAGGCATAAGAGAAAAGGCCAAAAATGACTAAGTGCACATTCATGGATTTTGAAATGGGCCGACGAAGAATCAGAAAAAAAACTTGGCTTAACTGTGAGCGTGACTGGATTCCGAATACTGTTGCCTCTTTTTTTTGTTGTTGTTTTTTATGTTGACTGTTATGTGATCGGCGACTCTTTGCCGTCAATAATTCGCGCCAAAGTGCTGAAAAGCTCTTTATGATATGTGTCCATTTATTTATTTCTGCCTATCTTGGCCCGATTGGCTCGCTTTCTTCACGCTTGGATTTAATATGGAAGATGACAAATGTTGTGGGTATCACTTCTCGCGTGGCATTTATTCGGTTGCATTCGTTTGTAAGCTACACAATTGCCAGTTTTCTCATCCGTACATTAATAACTAAAAACACGAAAGAGCTTTAACCAGATTTAGTTGGCACTTTCATTCTTCTCCGTGGTCCAGCCTTTGGGACGATCGGCCATAATAGTGTAATCGTGCTTGCTAACATTCACGCCACTGTATTGATGCGTTGGTGGTTCAGGAAAGAATTCCCAGCCCTGTTCAATGGACATCTTCTTGATGACACCGGCAATGCCTAGAAGTATGTTAAGGGATTAAATCGAAGACCGATCATGGAGTACACAACTACTTACCCAGGAATAGACCAGCACACAGGCCAGCTACATGATTTTTCTTCCACGCGCCAAACACGCCACCAGCAGCAAAGCCTCCAAGCAGATAGTTTAATCTACAAGTGAAAGCAACAATTTAATTAACTATAACAACGCCATTATATTCAACACTTACTTATCATCCTTGCCGCGAATGTTTGTGGCAGTGAGTGTAGTTAGCGTAAATGCTGTAGCCATCCCCATCAGTGGACCCGTGTTGTAGGCGAACCGGCCAATAGTGGGTATGTAGCCCTGAGGCTTGGTGACAGTTAATACGTCGAATGTGGACCACGTCAAGCCAGTGATGACGGCGTATTTGTTGGTAGCCACAATCTTTCCAAAGGCATCTTCGCCATCGGGATGGTCATAATATTTGGAGCGTAGGATCGACATCTTTGCCTAAAATGCATATAAAAAGCATGTAAATAATAATCTTATAAAAATCCGAAGATATTATCTACCGCTACAACATTGGCCAAGTGGTTTTATAGTGCACTTTGAACACTGCAGTATATTTATAACATTTCTCTAAAGGATTATAGGTTTCCTAGACCATTGTTTATGCCATAAATGCTTTAATGTATCCATTAATTTACTAACCTGCCGAATTTACGTAATTGTTTCTAAACGCAAAATAAGTTGACAAAGCAGCTGTTAAACAGTGTGTACCTATGGAGACAGGAAATATATTAAATATACTAAAAAATACTGCAAATATGCCATTTTGAGTATAACATGACTACACACTTTAACAGACTGTTAACTAACAACTTTTATTAAACCCCGCTACTGTTATGTGGATTCAAAAAAGAATTGCGGGTAGAAAATAAATTTGTTCATGACTTATTTTGTCAAATCAAGATTAAAATTTATTTTCATTTTACACATATTATTTTTAATTTAAATTCACAAACACTGTGGCACTAACATTAATTAATGTTTAATAATGAGGTGCAATCGAACGTTATTATGGATAAAATGGATTCTATGGAGGATGTAATTTATGTTACAAATTATTGTTTATAAACTTCTGATTCCAAGAGTGAGTACGTTTAGTTCTTAAATCGATAATGGTAGACTAGTTTGATTTGCATTTCAACTAATAATATACACGTAATTTAATTAGGAGGTATGAATATCCATTAAATGAATTTTTTGGCATACATTAAGATGTTCAATTGACCGAACAGATGCAAATACAAAGCAAAAACTAAATGATTTCGAGAACAAAATCGATATCAAAAACAATACAAATACAAATACAATAAAAATATATATAAGTATACAATTATATACAAATCATATGTCAATTTACTAACAGGATCTTTGTTTGTTTAATCAGTCGTAACATTCTTCGAGAATCTGTCAAATTTCACTCAATTCTTTAAATCGTGTGGTTTCTGTTTTTCAAATAAAATTGAAAATTGCAAGTTTGGCAAAACTTTGCGATGGGGTTCGGTGTCTGCATTGTAATTGCCATAACATTATATATGCATATATTTATATATAAATATATATATGTATGTGTGAACATATCGTTTGCAGTTTAGATAAGTACGAGACATTTTCTAGTGTTCGTCGTGTCCAATTATTTCAATATCATCAGCCAAGGGACTCTCAATTTCCTGTTTGTTCTCGCTACCATTTTGTTGATTTGCGTCCAAATTAATCAATGATAATGTCATCTTGCTGCTGAGTATGACCTGCAATAAACGTTAAGTTTATCACATATCATTTTAACTGGATCAATAGGTTAGACATACGGCCGGTTCATCGGAGGATCCATTCAGCTCGGAATCGTAGACCTCTTCCCGTTTCGTCTGAGAATCGGCCACCAAAATCTGTGAATCGTGTGCCAAAGCGCCTTCCAAGTAAATGGACTGCGGCTCGGGTAGATTTTCTTCCAACTTGGACTGAAATGGGAGATACACCCATAAATTTGAGAATGATATAGCTATTTAAGATCTGAGTTCTATAAGCTGTAGACGCTTCAAAGTGTTTCGCTGCTTGGAACATTCTTTGACTGAGGCTGGAAGAGGCAGGAAGAGGCATCTGAGGAACTTACATGTTCGCTATTCGTGCGGAAAACAGGCGTTGGAGGGCGTCGGGACCATCTTTGACCGCCCTCGCAACTAGCTGTTACCTCCATGCCAAGAACCTGCATCCCATCAAATTATATATAATCATATCATGCCAATATATACAAATATATATATATATATATATTTATTCATATAGATATAAATTCGATTTTACCGTCATTTCTCGCTCAGCGCTGATGTCTCGGCGTTTCCTCTGCTGCTGCTGCTGTTGTTTAGTGTTAGCCGACTTTGTGATACCCTGTTCCTTGCTCTGCTCTTGTTCGTTAGTTGTATGCCCATTGGAAATGTTTTGGTTTTCTACATTTGTCAAATTCGTTTTTTCGTTGTCGTCGTTTTGCTGTTTGAAAACAATTTAAAGATCGTTAATTTCGGCATAAAATTCGAATACGATAAGGAAACAAAAATTGAGCTTTTTAAATTGGTTTCGGCTCAACAAATCAAAGAAAAGAACACAGAAAACAATTAATTGAATATTAATCATTAATATTTCAGTAAATTAGATAAGAACAATGAAACAATATTTAAACAATTGTGTGGTTAAGAAACGGAAAGAAAACAAATGGATTAAATTGGGAATTCTCGATTATTTTGCTTGGTTAATATATATAATAAACATAACGAAAGAGTTAAACAAACTTTCAACGATTGCTGCGGACCCGTCGTCGGCTCTAACCTTATTCAAATCAGTTTCAATATCAGTTTCAGTATCAGTTTCGATCCTCGACCCGTGCACGTCTCGAACGTTCAATTGCTCATCGGCAGCGTCTATAAGACCTTGTATAGCCGTTACAACTACTCGATATTTGTATATTTTATGTTTGTTTTTTTACAAGATGGAGAGACATACATATACATATTCATATACATATACATATACATATATTTGTACATATGTGTTACATGAAAACGAAGAAACGACAGAATGTAAGTAGATTTAATAAACATCTCGCTGCAAATCTTCGATGTGGGGTTCGTATGAATTGTGAATTGTGAATTGGCATGATTATTGGCAAAAAAGTAAACTATATAGTCGAAAAGTATCTATACGCATACATAATTATCATCTATGCTCATATGTATGTTTGTATTGATTTGTTTCCAATCTCGTTTTCGTTTGTAAAATATGTCCCCATCATATAAGTATCGATATAGTAGTTAAATAGAGATCTCTACTTAATTGTTGTTGTTGTTGTTTTTGTTGTTGTTTTAGTGGATTTGTGAATTGTTAGTATAAGGCTACAGATTCGCATGCCGATCGAAAACGAGCAAAGTTAGAAAGAGGCAACTAGTTAGTTAAGAGTGCAACAAAGAGGGAAAGAGAAAGACAGACAGAGGGAGAAAGAGAGAAGAGAGGCTCACACATGCAACAATCGAAGCGTGAGCGAGAGAGACAGAAAAGACACAGATTATTGGAATTCTGGATGAATCCCTAGAAGCAATATTAATAAAGCCGCGCTCCCGCATGCAACTCAAGAGCTGAACTGATCTGCACACAACTGGATCATGAATCTGGGATACATCTATATATATATATATATAGTTATAATATATATGTATATAGTCATAAATGGTACAGGGATAGGGATACAACTCGAATAATCTATTGAAATCAAAAGTAGAAACGAACTTATACGACTTGTACTTGGTTTGTTCTATTTTCTGTGATATTTGATAGTATATGCGGTAAATAAATTGGTGGGTTGCATTAGAAATTTGGCTGCCGCTTGAGAAACTTCATAGCAATCATCTTGAAAAATGAGAATACAAAAAATATATTGTTTAGCATATTAATAAATGAGATCGAATGCTGATGACCACTGGAGGCATTAACTAAAATAATGTATATATACGAAATCTAAATGGATTTATGGTAAATATAGTATGTGGATAAATGGCAATGGACAATGGGTGGGAGGGCAACCAAGTTCCATGGATGATTGCCACTAGCTACGTTTTGGAATGATGCTAACCTTTGCCTCATACTGATCGGTGTTCATTTCGGCTATCAATTTTGCCATCTCACGTTCCGTATCCTCGAGCTTCTTGCGCAACTTTTCAATTTCCATCAGCTGCTCCGTTTCCTTATTGAACAGCGTTTTCTCCACCTCCGCCAGCGTCTTGGTTGCCCCCTGGCCGTGGCACTGCTGCTGGTGAGCCTTCAGTGTGCTGGACAGATTGCTGGCCAACTCCGTGGCCGACAAGGTGGCTTTGTAGAGCTCCTTATCGTTCCGTCTGCCATTCGCTGCGCTCGACGCAGTTCCTAAAAATTGGTCGTAGGATTTGCTTTAACTAACTGTTATGTTGAGGCAAGGACAACGTAAGGACACGTATGCACATACATCTTCATTTATATACACAAAATAATAAAGGTGAAAACAAAAAACAGATAACCGTGTAAATTCGTTTAATTAAACACTACGAAATGAATGAAAGTTTCTCTTAACTACACAAAAAATTTGGTTTGGTTTGGTTTGCATTTGGTTTGCATTTGGTTTGGCTTTTGGTTTGCTTTTGGTTATGGCTTGTGTATTAGTAGACACTTACATACATACATACATACATACACACATTCAGGTACAACATCGATTGATTGATTGATTGATTGATTGACACTTTAGTGCATTTGGTTAGCTGCTACACCAAATGACGAGGACATATTTTCAAACTGAACGGAGCGAACAAAAAGTATCTCAATGTGCTCTCGTATTGTATCGACCATTCATAAGGACTCAAATCTTAAATACTTAAATCAAAAGAAGAAGAAAAAACAATTGTTTTTCTAGCTTACTTGTCTGATGCTCGCGCCAACCTTTTCGCAACGCAGGAAAATACAAAAACAATTTTACGATTGGGTTAGCATAGATTATGAGTTAAGTATGTGTGTGTGTGAGTGTGTGTAGATGTGTGTATGTATATGTGTGTTTTAAAGGATGCAGTGTGTGCAACTATAAGAAGTCTATGTAGAATCGCAAGTCTCTCAATCATCTATGGAACTCACCCAGCTTGGTGCCACCCAAATCCTCGACCTGGCTGTGATTCTGTTGCTCAAAAACATCCCGCCGGAAGCCTGAATCCGCCGGAGCAGCTCCATACGGAGCATTGGGTACTTGCTTCTTGAAAACAATCTGTGAGACAATTGAAGAGTGAGTCAGAGTTATATATATATATATATATATAGCAAATATCTCCCACCTTCATAATCGTATAGCCAAAGAACACCACGATTCCAATGGTATAGAGAGGCATCAGGAATCCCATGCTGCTCCCGGCCCGTTGCTGTGGCTGCTGGAAGGCGCCCGCTCCCATTGGGGGTCGCATTCCAGGTATGGGTCCAGGCTGCATAAGCAAAGCGTTCAGTTGGGATCATTCACATATAGGAATTCTTTACATTCTAGCTCTCTATATCATGTACTATTCCTTTTATTTTCCAAATTATTTAAGATCTTGTTATCTTGAAGTTTATACATAGTTATGAATGAGATATAATCTATATCTATATCTTCATCTTAAAGAAAAACTAAGCTCAACAATTCGTAGTAAAGATCTTTTATATATATGATCTGTAGTTAGTTACGTATGCAATTCACACCCTTGAGTAAAATTCCTGACTGTTACCTAACTTGATTGCTTGTCAATAGATCAATACGGAGCCGTCATAAAGAGCAAATGTGCATATATACCATATAGCATGTAAGAGATCGTAAGAAACCGCATACATTTCCATCTTTTCGATTTGTAGTTGGCTAATAGAACAAATGGATGTGCGGGCAGGTGGCGAATTGGATTTGGCACAAGTTCAATATGAACAATATTATTTTTTTTTTTTAATTTTTTGTGTTATTCTCTTTTTTTTTTTTGCGCTTCTCACTCTTCCTTTACGGTCTCTTTTGTGTATATTTTCTTTCGCCTGTCTTTTGCCTTCAATTTGCGTGCAGTGTCATAAAAACAAAACCCAAATCCAAATAAAATAAACCCGTCTATTTATATCACTTGCCCGATGTCTCATGCCCCAACTGCCCCCTGCCCCTGCCCCAAACGCCGGACGACGGATGACGGACGCTTCAGTGCCTCGTCAATGGAAGATGAAGTCGTAACTCACCCGTCCGTCGACGATGCGGGGCGGCGGATTGCTCGGCGAACTCTTCCGCTCCACGATTGGAACGGTGGGCGTGGCTGGAATCGCACGCCCACGTTCGCGCATCGCCTGATAGATGGACTCCGGATGCAGGTGTGCTGGTCGCTCCTGACGTAGACCTGTGCGAAATGAATGTCAATCAATACAACTTTCACAGATTATGGTGAGGAAATCAATCAAGTAAAGGAGTTAATAACATAAGAACTAAATGGTATATACCAACAGAGAGAAGCCGTTAGTGTGGTTAAACAGTTTTTAGTGGAGCTGAGCGTTAGTTAAAGCGCGTTTAACGGATGGTCAAAAAATATGTTCCATGGTTTCCACCTACTTATTTCGCCGGTATACAAATTGATCTGCTTGCGGTACAAATGGGGGCCAAAGGGCTCGACGCTGGCCTTCGAGGCATTCATGAATTGCTCCCTGTCAAGCACGACATCACAACAACCTGGTCGAAGCAACACCAACACCAACACCAGCACCACCCACAACAACAACACACACGATCACAATATTGAATAAATGAAATTAATAAATTATAATGTTAAACATAGCACAGGTAAAAACTTACCGCCAGGTGCGCCACGTTGTGACTGATCCTTATAGTTCGGTTTGGGCGGCGCACCGCCAAACATCATCGGATGGAATACTTTTGGCCACAATATTGCAATGCATCCCACCACAGTCACAATGGCTATAACCCCCATTTTCTTTGGGGACATGCTCTCCGCCGTAGCCGGGCGATGCTTCTGCTTAGCCGCCGCTGTGGACATTTTCTCGTAGTCGCAGGCGTTCCGTTAAAAGTTCAATACGTTAGTTAACTCCCCGTTTCGCCTTATACTCCAGTTAAGTATATATATATATATAATTATAATGATGTTTGACCTGATGCTCCAGTTGTGTTGGTTATTCGATTTTTTTGAGGTTAACTTTGGCTCATTTTTGTTACGTTTTTGAATGCAGTTTTTCTTTTAGTTTTGCCCTATTATTGCATTATCTGAAAAATAGGCAAATGCCATAATTTATTAATCGACAGAAGTATTTCTTATTGGTTTTGTATTCAAAAATAGATTTTTATTGGATTTGGAGCACTATACTTGGACCGATCACAATCAAAGGGTATTTTAATTTTAATGTTTTTAGGAAAAACAAAAAAATTTTATTACATAAATAGCAGTCCCGATTATTTTATTTATAGCGCTCACACTTTTCAGTCCGTTCTGTCTAATAATTCTTTTTTTGTTTGTGCCGTGAACCATAAATAATGCATTTAAATTTTAACACATTTTAGCATTTTACAATCGAGGATCACACATTAAAACAAATACACAACACACAATCAAATCAAGCAAAAAAGAACAACAAGAAGAATCAATAAATTTAAATTATTGCCCGCTGTGGTATCATTTTTTTTATTTATTTATTTATTTTGTTTTTTTTTTTTTTTAATTATGTAGCACTGCGGACAACGACGACGAATGCTTACGCAAAGCTCCAATGTTGTTTCCGAACTGGCCAAGCAAAATTTTTGAAACTATTAGCGAATTTTTAAAAACAGCATCACGACAGCGACGTCGACAGTGACGCTGACAGCGACGCTGACGTCGTCTTGACTTCGGCCCAGTCGGCCATAATTTGGCCGTTTGTCTGTTATTTTTTTTTTTTGCCGCATTTGCCGCCTGTTGGCTGAAACTAAAATATAATGAATATACGACAAAATAATTTGCAACACGCCCGTCCTGCATTTTTCGACATTCCCCGGACCCGTACCCGGACCCGGAGGAGCGCACGCGCTGATCAGCCTCTTATGTCGGAATTTTCATAGATTTAAGCATACAAAAAAAAAAAAAAAAAACACTTAGACTACATTTGTTATTGTTTGTTTTCACATTTACTATCATTTTCACGGCACGCTCTCTGGACTGTAAACATGCAGACACACATAAATATATAACTATGCATACACATACGTATATATAGTGTAAGTACTTATGAATGGTTATTTTTTTCATTTCGCTTTCGTGCTCATTGACTGGCGAAAGTCTTGTCCGTGCAATAAAATACATCATTTTTTTGTATTTTGCTTTTGTTTTAGTCTATTTAACAAGTCGCCAGGCACAGCAAAATATTTTTAAATACTTATTTATTGGTATGGTCAAGAAATGACATTCGCTGTCCATGTCCAGCGCTCACATTAGTTATTTTTAGAGTCACGGGCATTGTAACAAGTCAATGTCACACAGTTTACCAAAGTGTTCAAAAATTATATTTATACACATTTGTAATGCTTGATTGGTGACAGATTTTTAATTTTCAATTAACGTACACATTTCTTAAAATTGCAATATTCATTTGGCACTTGAAATAATTGATATCAAAATTTACCTTAATTTAAATTAAGTATTCGAAAGCTCTTAAATACTAAATTCAAACTACGTGTTTGTCGTTATGAAGTGTGGTCGAAAAATCAATAGATATCAATCAAAACCTATTGGTCTACCACCACAATTTATCGAAAGTGCAAGCAGTGTTGCAAAGCGTTTTGGCTGTGCAAAATTTAATACCAATTGAGCGCCAATTCATTTGGGCACTCAATTAATATATTAAGTCATATTTAAATAAGTTTCTAAATAAATAAATTATATTTTACAACTCGTTAATATTATAACACACATTTGGAAGCAATTAATAAATGTTGCTTAAATGACAATGCGTCAACATTTGAACTCTGTCTAATCAACATAATAATATTAATTGTACTCAAACTATATATTAGTTTTAATTTAATCGAAAGCTTTAATAAGCAAAGTTGTTGGTTATTAATCAGTTGAGTTCGACAAGGTATTCTAGACATTAGCAAGTGATGCAACCCTGGCATCTGCTCTCGCCCGGCTTAAATGTCAACGCGTACTCAGTTTACAAAAGCCTGCCAAATAATAATAAAAATATATTAAACATTAATTATTAAATATCATTAAATTAATTTATTGAATAACAACCGCGTTTGGTAAGTTAGATTACTAAAGATCATAATTTAGGTAGGTGTACATATTTCGTATTTGTGTCGCGTTTCATATTAAAACAGCTGGTCTAATAACCAGAGTTGCCAACTTTCATGTTGAAAAGAAAGTGTTTGTATTAGGTGAAAAGCAACTCTGGTAGTGATGGTGCTCTTCTTTGTGTTATTATTGTAGACAAAAGCCAAAATAAAATTGAAGATTTGCAAATAAATCAGCGTTGGTCCATTGAAAGCGGAGTGAAAATCGTAATTTCGGTTAAGAGAATAGCGATTAAAAACTTTGCGTATAGAATTTTCCTGAAAACTAATGCGCGCTGTTAATTGGCGTCGCTCCAAATTCACCAAATTGATTGTTGAGCCACAGAAGAGGGTATTCACAATGGACGACGAGGCTATTTTGACCGTTGAGAAGGAGCTCGATCGCGTTGTGACCAAGTTGGAGCAACTCCACGAGATTGTTTCGGCTGAAATCGGGGACGTTGCGTCGCTCATGTCGGAGCTGGTTAACGTCTTGGGCAACGCAGAGCAAATGCTGGTCACCACTCTCAATACTGGCACGCAAATCAATGCAACTGACACGGATAGCACAGATGATCCTATGGGGGATAGCGTGAACATGCAAGTGGAGACGGAACCAACCGCCCCGCAGCGTCTCACTGATAGCCAAATGGAAATAATTAGAGAAGCAATCTCTAAGTGCAATGTTCGGGTCCAAAAGCTATCAACAGAACATCGTGACTCGCATGGATCCGTTTCAAAGATCGGCAAGGCAATTGATCGGAACTTTAGTTCTGACTTCAGCTCGACATTGCGTCATGACGCTCTTCTGGATGAGGACAACTTAATGCTCCTCAACAAGGCGATTGCCAAACATTACTGCCGCCAGGGTATGGACGACGTAGCACGTACTCTAATCAAGGAGTCCAAAATGAGTGAGAACGATGCCCACGATGTATTCGAATCGGAACGAGAGTTTGCTGAAATCTACGCCATCTGGATACAGATACAAAAGAGAGAGCTTAATGAGGCCCTCAAATGGGCCATTCGACATTCAAGTCAGCTGATGGAGCGTCACTCGCTCATCGAGTTCAGGCTGCATCGCATGCGCTTCATGCAATTGGTCTCATATGGGCTGGAGTCCCAGCACGAAGCCATCTTGTACGCCAGGAACAATTTTCAGAAGTTTGCCGTGCGTTACGAGCACGAGATTGCCAACTTAATGGCCAGCTTTATTTATCTGCCCGGTGGACTTGAGAAGACACCATACAAGATCTTTCTAGCCCAGGAAATGTGGACCGAGCTATCGTTCACATTCCTCAAGGACGCTTGCCAGCTGCTAGGAATCAGCAAAAACTCGGCCCTCTCGGTGGTGGTTAACGCCGGCTGTACGGCTCTGCCAGCCTTGCTAAACATCAAGCAGGTAATGCAATCACGGCAGGTGTTGACCATGTGGAATGGCTGTGACGAGCTGCCAATTGAGATTGATCTCCAGCCGGAGTTCCGGTTCCATTCGATTTTCGCCTGCCCGATTCTAAGGCAGCAAACCACTGAGGACAATCCACCGAAGAAGCTGACCTGCGGTCATGTTATATCGAACGACGCATTGCATAAGCTGAGCAACGGGCACATACTCAAGTGTCCCTATTGTCCGGTCGAACAGAATGCCGAGGAGGCCGTTCGTATTTACTTTTAAACATTAATATATAGCCCATACATTATAACAATTAATCATTTAATCGTATAATTGTAATTAAATGTGAGCCTGCCTGTTAGCGTGCTTTAAGCAGTTCGAACGTGTGGACCAGGTGAGATGTTGTAACACGTGAAGAAAGTCAAAAAAAAAAAAAAAAGATTAATGTTGACTTTCGGCAGCTTTTTCCTTAAATGTTATATGCAATTAAAAGCTCATCTTGAATGTTCTTTAGATAATTTGGCGTAGCGGATTCGAACTACTTGAGCCGCAAACTTGAACGATTAATAATAATCTTAACGAACCCATTTAAAAACCCACTAGTTCTTAATTACATACATAATAATAAATAAACAATTATCTCTATTCGTGCAATATCCTTGATCATTCTTTACTTAAGTTTTCAACTAACAACTTTTCCTTGGTGTAGCAAAAACAATGATAAAATTGCGTCGTAGATTGCAGCAATACCAAAAAAAAAAAAAAAAGAAGAAAAAACAAATACAAAAATTGTGTATTTTATACGCTTTCAGAATATATTATAACTTTGTCATAAAATGTGTAACACGCACATTTGTCGAGACTATATAGCTATATTACCTCAAACTCTCAACTTATTGAACAAACCTTCCTCTCAGTCCTAAAGCTGAGCACATGTTGGAAATACAGGGATCATAACACATGGTTTCATACTTCAAGTGATCGCAAGCAGTGTACAAGAGTATTCAGTCTTCGCCGTGCCGAAAATACACACACACACACATGTTTTTTCAATTCGCTGACAACTGTGAAGCAGACAGCAGTTCGTTAATGCGGCCCACTGTGCAGTCGGTACCTAAGTTGAACCGGTTTCGGATATTATCGTGCCTCAGACAGTGTCTCGAATTTTCATTGGGTTTGTTTGCATTTGTGGCCTGCAGTGCATTTTGGTGTGTGCTGGCAGACAGCTGATCCGAAGAAACGGTTTACATTAATACAAAAAATATAGTGGTCTGTTTCTCTGTCTTTTCATTTCCGCTGTTTAGTGGCAAGAAACTCGCTTTTGCTACAATTTTCGACATCACACAGATAACATACAACATAAAATTATAATTGAGGCATCCGATAAAGACATTTTTTACGGATAATAAAATGAAAAACGTTTTAGATGTGATGTCGCTGCAGCAGCACGTGGAGACAAGCAAGGCACAAAATATAAAGCCTATTGATTATCGGTGAGTGAACGATGGGCCTTCAATTGTGATTCCAGGTCTAATTACTGACATACAATTCCATCCAGCAAGTCCAGTAAACCAGGTCTCGTTCCTCTCTACATTTTCGAGTGTGCTGCCAAGCTAAAGATGAAGCCGCTGACTGCCGCGTGTGCCGCCATTGTTTACCATCGCTTCTTCAAAGAGGTCAAGCCAAGCGATTACGACGAATTCGTGAGTGTCAAGTTGCCGCATCGTGTTGCACACATTTATTGTGTCTAATTGCAGCTGATAGCCGCCTCCTCGCTGTACTTGGCTGGCAAAGTCAAAGACGACGACACTGTCAAAATCCGCGATGTCATCAACGTGGCATACAGCACACTAAATCGAGGCAGTCCTCCGTTGGACTTGAACGACGAGTACTGGGCCATGCGGGATGCTATTGTTCAGGCCGAGTTACTGATAACTCGTACTCTCAGCTTCGACCTAAACATCGAACTGGCACACAAGGTAAGATTCAAATGATCTTGCAGCTTCCATTTTTCTATACACTTTCTCTTTTGCCGCCCGCGCAGTATTTGCTGTACTACATGAAGACTCTGCAGGATTGGGTGGGCTCTGACGTTTGGAACTCGGTGCCAATTGCTAAGACTGCCGCATCGTACTTACAGGACTTTCACCACAGCCCAAACATATTGAAATACAAGCCTACCCACGTGGCCATTGGATGTCTTTCCCTGGCACTTCAAACATATGGCGTGCAAGTGCCACTGACTGACGAATCTGACGAGGCTTCTATGTGGTACAAGCCACTTGTCAAGGATTTCACCCGGGAGAATCAATGGGAAATCATTGAGGACGTCATTGAAGTCTACAAACACGAAGCCTCCCTAAAGGGTACATAAACTTTCCACACCAGGGGAACCCTTCATTGGTCATCAACAATCGCCATTCCCATATATTTTATTTATTCGCACTTATAACCAAAACACATTGTTTTATGAACTTTGGCTGCTCACTGAATTACTGAATATATAAAAATTTGATTATAAGTCAGTCCGGAACACTTTAATGGCGATGCTTGTGTTTGTGTTTGTCCGACCGGTGGCGAGATGGTGATACGCTACTGCGTCGGCTCGAGCGTGAGCTGTAAGGTGATGGCGTTGGTGATGGGGATCGGCGGGACGAGCGGGCTGAGCGCTCCGAATAACGCTTGGGCGAGTCCGATTGACTTCGAGAACGATTACGCTTGGTAGACCTAGAGCTGCGGCTGCTCTCGCCCCCGCTTAACGGTGAATGGGACCGCTTGCGACTGCTGCGTAGGCTAGGACTAGAGCGGGAGTTGCTGCTGTAGTGAGAGCTAAGCGCATGCCTGGCATCAGGACTCTCACTGCGCTGCAAGCTTTTCGATTTGACGTGCATGTAGCTCAACGGCGAGTCGACAGAATCGGATGGTGAATTCTATGAGAAAGCAACATAAGTTAACCTAATTTTAACCAGCCAGTAGAGTTGCCAATTGTCTTACCCGCTTGAGCAAACGCTTTCGATAGTATTCAACCTGTTCAGGAAGGGTCCACCCAGCTTCCAGACGTCGCTTTCCGGACTCCAATTCATCCTGATACTGCACGACTTTTACCTCAATTTCTCTCAACTTTTGTCGCTTTTCGTCGTTGTATTTTTGAGAGCTGTCCCCATCGCTGTCTTCATCTGAACTAAAGAACTTGGGCGGATCTGGAGGATCCAGGGTATCCCATTTGCTAGTGGTTATGGCTTGGGCTTCGACTTGTTGTGGATCAACCGTTTCCCACTTTGATGGTATGAAACCGGGCATTTTGGCTTGCGACTTCGTATCTGCTAATTTTTGCACTTGATCCATTGGCACTCCATCCAAATCATCATCCACTATAAGTATTTAAGTTATTAATATGTTAATCTAAACATTTTCCTTTTCACAACAACTTACAAGGTACGCCATCGATTTCGTCAAAATACTGTTCCTGCTTTGGTGTACCTCGTTGTTGCGTAGCTACCGCTGATTCCGGTTGGACAAGCTTAAGAGCGCTCTTTAGCAATGCAGCTCCATCAAGAGGCACACCATCCAAATCCTCATCGTCCTTTTCTTCGCCCGAGAGTGGCGCGCCGTCTATGTCCTCATCCAAAGCCTCTTCGGAGCGCGAGTCATCTGCTGGGGCTGGTGAGGAGGCCTGCAATGCAAACTATTTTTGCCCTCTCGATAACCTTTCACTATCCGTATATGCATTTAATCATACCTGTCGTCCCAAGAATATGGCGTGTAATTGCGATAAGAAATCCTTTGGGTATATTGTCCACTCCTCCCAGGTGCGAATGACATTACATACTCTCGTCTTAAAGCCCTCTGCCTTTAATCGGCTCTCTATGGCCAAATAATAAGAGTGAAGACTCTCGAATATGTCCACCAACTGCTTTTCCACTCTGCAAACAACGCAATTAGCCAAAGCAACGACTTCACACGCATCAACTTACGATTTACGAAAGAAGGAAGCATTTGACACCTTCACAGTGCAGTTGTGCAGAATATCCGAAACAAGATACAATCGCGCAATCTTCTTTGAAGCAAGAGTCTTTTGATTTGCCAAAGATTCGGCTATACACTCGCAAATCTCATCGGCGGCATCAGCATGTTCAATGCAAAATATCATTGCGTCTCCAATGCGAGCTCGTTCTGGTGTTAAATGTCGTATTAGGTCTTCGAGACGATCACGTTGCCTGGAGAATTTGATTCGATTAATAAACAAACAAATTGATTGGCTAATTCAAAATTCTTTACGCGTTCGATAGGGCGCCTTTGTGCACTACGGGTGCATCGGGATCAACAACTAGCTCATCTGGCATGCCTTGGGTATAGAAATTAGCAACTGGTGGTTTCCAAACGGGTCCATCCTTGAACATACGAAACTGTTGCTCTCGCCACTCGCTCGGTGTGTCGCCCTGCAACAGTGAATAGAGCTTCCAACGGTAATAGATGTGTGCTGGACTCTCGTTATCAAAGAGAAACGAATAAAGTGGGTTTTCCATTTCGCGGCTCATGATCAGGGCTTCAAACATAGGTCCCTCACGAATTACAAACTCGATCATCCGATGTATAATATTCAGAACAGATCTAAAAAAACAAAAAGAACGTTCATATATCAACCGCTCAAATTATATCCATGTAAATAAAACATACTTCTCAGTTGGTATAAAAACTTTTACAACGCACTTGCTTAGAACCTGAAAATTCATTAAATATTGTTAATAATTAATATTTTGGTGGGCAAAGTGGATAACTAACCCGTTCCATATTTTCCTTGTCCTCAATGGATTCATACTCCTTGTAGTTCTTCTTGGGCAATGTATTTGCCTCGCTAGGCGGAGGCTGAGCATTAAAAGGCAGTCCCGAGGGAGGTGGAGGCAATGTCAGCTCTAGTAGAGCTTGCGGTGCAAATATGGGTGTATTCATAATAGGCACTGTTTTTCCCCAGCCCAGACGCATCTCATAGCCCATTATATAGCGTCCGTTTAGAGTGCGCAATGCACGCTCAGCATCCTTGCGGCTCATGTACGCTACGAATCCACAATTACGACCTCGTTGCTTCTCTTCCTCAGAACGTGGCCACATGATTTTGATGCTTGCCAGCGGACCATAGCGACCAAAAATGTCCATTAACTGCTGTTCAGAAATCTTGGGATTCAAGTTACCCAAATACAGGTTTGTTGTATTTGGATCACCAGTGTCAAAGGAACCGCCCGCATCTCGAGCGTTGCTCGACTGTTGAGAACTGCTCGGGGCTTGTTGCTGCTGTGGCTGTGGCTGCTGTGAGACTGGAGCACTCGCTACGGCCATATGCTTGTACTTGTGCCGCTCTTCACGCTCTTCTTGTATTCTGAAAGCACATAAACAATACGTTAGAAAGAGGAAAGGAAGATTGTCTGTTTTCTTACTGTCTCAACTCCTCCTTAAACAGTTCCAAATTGCTTTTCTTTTTCTCCTGATTCTTCTTTTTTAACGGAGTTGGATCCTTTTTAAGATCAGAGGCCAACAATTTTGCATAATCCTCTGCTTTCTCTGATGCGCTCCTCTCAACAAGCTTGGAGCCCGGCTTATATAGTTTGCCCTTTTCAGTTTTGTCCTCTCGCCTGGACCCAGCATCGTATGTCCCGGCTTTTACCCATACTTTAGATGAGGCTGTTGGCGCTTCTTGAAACGTTTCAACAAACTCTTTAAAGGCCTGTAAATAAAAACATACACAATTATTGAAGCGCAATTACAACAAAATCCCCTATATGACTTACATGTGCAGCAGCGGCCTCATCTTCCTTCTTTTTCTGCTCCTCCAATTCTTTTTTTGACTAAAACAACTCATAAATAATAAAATCCATAACAATATCGGTCGAAGCACTTACCAATTGCCGCTTGGAAAAAGTGCCGACCGTAAAGGCCTCCAGCTTTTTTTCGCTAATCCGCTAAATAAAGAGACGTAAAATACTTGGAAACACCTTAAGTTTCAGTTTTACCTTCATTGTGATGAGCTTATTTCTCAATTTTTGTTATACATTTATGTTTTTATTTATGTCTCATAAACCCAATTTTCTTCTTGCTTTTCAGTACATTAATTGATATAAATTTTTATTGTCTATCGATAATTGGTATGACACGCAAAGCTATTCTTTATGCATGTCATGCAGAAACTTTTTTCCAATCTGCTGCATAAATAAAACTATAATAAATTTTACAAGTCAGCACAATAAATATGAACTGATAGATGCAGTGTATCATTCAATATTAATTTTATATATATCTGATTAAAGGTTCAATTTTGAACATAAATTTATTACAAACAATATCGATATCACCGATATCGCGTAAAGATGAAAAGTATCGATAAATTGATATGAAACCAACATCTCTAATCAAAATTAACTTAATAACTTTTGTAAAACAAAATAGACTGTGGTCACTAACTGCCACTCCACGGAGACAGATCTCAATCGCTTGGCGCAGCGTGAGGAGCCTTAAAAGAAGCTGTTGAAATGGAACCACAAATTTGTCGCCTATGTTTGCGTGGTTGTGGCTCCCAGATGTGCCTCCAAATCTTTAACAGCGAAGCAGGTAATACAGGTGTAGAAGGTAACTTGCCAAATGTTGCGGAAGTTCTACGCCAGCACTTTTGGTTTGAGGTGAGCCAACTGGAATATATAAACACCTTTATAATTTGTACATATAAACAGTTCTACACATTCTTATTTACAGGTATTACCAAACGATACAATATCAAAAGTTGTGTGCAATGTGTGCTGGACGCAGGTGTCTGAATTTCATCAGTTCTATATATCCATACAAGAGGCTCAGGTAATTTTTGCCAATGCGCCGAAATTCAAACAGGATCCTGATCCGGATATGTTGAGCACATCATGGCCAGAGGAAGTCATGATGCCAGCTGAAGAGCTCACAGTGGATGGAGATACAAATAACGATTATACCAGCACACAGGTTAACATAAATCCTTTAGATGAATTAGATCTGGAGATGTCAGCGTATGCGAGTATTGGCACAGAAAGCAAGCCGGACATCAAATTAGAAAGACTTACCCCAGATGAATTTATAAACCAATTGGACGATGTAGATATTATTGTTACACGAAGTGGTCGAAAGCGAAAACGTGATACCGAACCGATGGACAGAATGAGGACAACCAAAGAGAAAAGATTAGCACAGTCGAAAAGCCACGAAAAACGAAAATCCGCTGTAAAGAGGACATTCAAGAAACAGCAATGGCCACCATTTTGCAAAGAGGATGAGGATTTAATAAAACGTTATGTTGTTATGGGCTGTGAACTGTGCATTTTTCTGGCGGATGACTTCGATGGAATTCGAGATCATTTTAAGGATAAACACCCAAACGAGCGGCCCTACGTTAAGTGTTGCGGCCGAAAGTTAAATAAACGTTGCCTGATTGTCGAACATGCAAGGCGCCACGAGAATCCTGAATACATCAAGTAAATTGATTAACATATTGAAAGTAATAACTTGTTTGGGTATCGATTAATATGTGTATTTTTCAGATGCAACGACTGCGGGAAAGTGTTTGCCAATTCAAGTGTGTTACGAGCCCATTGGCTGGTGCATCACGTGCCTGATGAGGAATGCGACTTTCAGTGCGAAGAATGCGGCAAACGATTTTCACGGCGCAATCTCCTGGAACTGCACAAGGGCTCACATGTACCAGTCAACGAGCGAAAGTTCATCTGTCCAGAGTGTCCTAAACATAATGCGTACGTTATTATCAACATTATTGCAATCAGACATTTATTTATTTATATCCCATACAATGTTAGCTTCGCCACCGAATACCACATGCAGGTGCACATAAGCATGCAGCACCGGAAGGCAGCCAATGTGTGTCATGTATGCGGCAAAGAAATTAAGGATAAGGCTGTTTTCGAGAAGCACGTCCGCCTGCACTTTGAGGAAAGCGGGCCGCGCATTAAATGCCCACGGCCCGACTGCGAGAGCTGGCTAAAGGATGAGGATAATTTGAAGCAGCACTTAAGACGGCACAATGACGAGGGTAAATCGTTTATTTGCTCTGAATGTGGCAAGAGTTGCAAGAACTCGCGCGCTTTAATAGGACACAAGCGGTATTCGCACTCAAACACAATCTACACATGTGAACAATGCGGCAAAACGTTTAAAAAAGATATTAGCCTTAAGGTTTGTAATGCTTAAGGAATAATTTTTAGCACGTATGTGATATAATATTTAAATTACAGGAGCATATGGCTCAGCACACCGGCGAACCACTATATAAATGCCCGTTTTGCCCTCGGACATTCAATTCAAATGCTAATATGCACTCCCACAAAAAGCGGATGCATCCAAATGAATGGGATCACTGGCGTAAAACAAAAACGGGAAGCTCGCAGAAGGTTTTACCCAGCGCACAGGTCTCGCAAATGTTTAGAGAAGATACTGAAGCATTCGCCATTCCGAATATTTCGAATGTATTTTAGAAGAGTTAGTTAAGTTTCCCTTCTCTGATGTACATATTCTTTTCCTGAATGTATAAAAATATGCGTGTACATATAAATGTTTACAGAACCAATGAATACAAATGTAATAAAACGAAATAGTGGAATAATTTAAAAACAAAATGTGTTGTTATGTAACTTCGTTATTTCAAACGTAAAGGATTAATTGCGGAGTAAACGTTACTTATTTTCAATTAAAAAAAAAAAACGAGGGGAAGCCCAATAAATAAAATATAAAAGGTACTACTTATATTGCATTTACTATGTTTTTAACTACTTTCTAAAAATTATATTTATATCCTTGAAGTATCAAATATTACACAAAATAGATCATCCAAGAATGTTAGTAATTAAAGGTTTATTGCTCTAATTTTGTTTTTATTTTAAAACCTATAAATATTGATACGGTTTTCGCACATATCGATAGATACGCATCAGCTGCTTGTGACGTCGTACGCTGCGTAAAATAACTATCGAAATATCGTGTGTAATCTCATATCGTCGATAACTCTGAACACAAACAGCTACGTCAACAACATTAAAATGAATGTAAGTTTTCTTTATTATTTTTCTCAATATAAATTGATTGTATAGTGAAAAATTAATAATTTAATTACTTTAAATCGTAACTGCTGTTAACTTTTTAATATTTAAATACCAGGAATCGGAGATACCAATTGACATTCACACGCTGAAGCTTCAGGATTGGCTCATAAGCAGGCGTATTGTCCCAAAGAACATACAGGCTCCGATCAAGGACATACATTCAAAGATCAGCAATGCCCTCCATGATATGCCCGCCAATGATCAACTAATAAAACTGTTATCCGGTTCTAGTAGGTGTATAAATTGGCTGAAAACATTTCATTTATAATTATTTGTTACAACTTTATTTCAGATATAAACTATTTGCATGTTAAAGAGATCATTGAAATACTCAAGCAAACTGAAAAGGATACCAAAAGCGTCTTTGGGACCTATGGCAGTCAGCGTATGAAAGACTGGCAGGAAGTCTGCCGTCTGTATGAGAAGAACGCCACGTACCTAGCGGAGACCGCACAAATATTCGTGCGCAATGTGAACTATGAAATTCCTGGGGTGCGGAAGCAAATGATTAAGCTGGAGCAACAAACCGATGAGTGCTTGAAGCGCGCCCATGACTTGAACAAACCAGAGGCACAAGTGCTCTCTGAGCACGCCGCTTTGCTGGAACAGTTGGGTGTTAAGGGAGAAAACCTACATTCTGAATTCGTCGAAGTGTTGGCAGGCCTGCCCGAGCTATACGCAAAGTCCTTGCAGGGCATTGAAAGAGTGCAAGCTGGTATTGATCTATACTCTGAATTTAGCGGACAGAATCAATGCCTGCCCATACTACGGCATTTAGTGGAGTATGGAAACACAACAGTTTATCAGTACATCCACAAGGAAGCCCCTCTTGCAGTGGAAGAGCCAGAGATAAGGCTCAACTTCAGCGAAGCCAATGCGACTAAAGAAAATGATGGCAATGAAATAGATTTTGGTACTGATGACAATGGCGGCACGTCCTCGACAGTATCTGCGGAGATTATCGACTACGGCGACTTCCAGGAAACTGATGGGAACAACATAGATTGGGGAATTGAAAGCGCGCCCACTGCTGATGTCGAAATCAACTTTGACATACCTGTCGAAGAATACGGCATTGTTGTCGAAGGCACCGGCATGGATGGTGGCACTGCTAAAGGTTTGCCTTGTGCACATTGTCTAAAACAATCTTTTATAAATTTTACATTCTGCAGGTGATCAGGCATACACGCTGTTGGACTCCCCCAACTATCGGGACCGTTTTCTGGACGAAATACACGAGTTGGAGGCCTTTCTGCGAATGCGCCTCTATGAGCTTAGCCATTTAGAGTCTTCCAGTAACATTATGTTCTCCCTGATGGACAACATATCGACGCACGACAGCGAGAGTATTAGTAAAATTCTGGCAGATGTTGAGAAGATCATTCAACAGATCTCAGATGAACAGACGCGTCATCTATTCCAACTGAAACATTCACCCAAGTACGCGGACTTGCTGACCAGCAAACTGCAGCAGATGACGAAAGCTGTGGAAAAGTTGCGCACAAACCGCGAAGTGCTGAAAAAGCGTGCCGTGGAATTACGGGAGCAGCGCCAACAATTGAATCCTGTCTTAGATGAGCTGATTGCGCAGACCCGGAACCTACAGACATATATTGAAAAGGATATTTCCAAACGATACAAGAATCGCATTGTGAATTTAATCGGCGGTGTTAACTAGATAATTCATATGTAGACAATACTGTTTTTCATAGTATACAAATTTGTGTGGGAAAATATGGAAAAGTGCAAATAAATTGTTGATTAATGTCTTTTAAATTTCAGAGTTTAATATATAATTATTATAATTGATATAGTTATAAATATCAAAATATATATATATTAAATAAAATTCAATATTTTTAAAATCAAACTTGAAATAGCTACAACAAAAACAAGGTTTAAATTACTGGCAAACAATATCTGACTTATAGCTAAAAGGTTAATAGCAGTAAACAACGAGAATTAAATTGATTTTTTTAAAAGAATTTTATTTATTTTTATTTTGCTATTTTTATTAAATATACAAATTTTATTTATATTTTTGTGTGTGTTTTAATTGTTTGTTTTTGTTTTGTTTTTGCTTATTTTGTATCCAGAATACAAATCTAATTTAATGTAGTTGTTGGTTGCTTTTTGTTCATAAAAGTAGCCTTACACTTGTATCGTTTTAAACTTTCACTTATGTAATGTTTCTTAGCTGAATTGAATACACAATTTGTAAACAAGAACAACGCTATAACTAATGTGATAAACTAAGTGGGGGAGGAGGAGGATCTGAAAAGTGGGGCGGGGTTAAGGAAATACATACATACCAATTAACATGTTTTCTTAGTTGCATTTGGAAGCGAAGGAAGTAAGGAGATTTGGATGTGTGCTTAAAATTTATACATTATACGATTTTGGCATTCGAATGCCCCAAAAGAATATGACAAATACACATACACATGTGTGTATGTAACGGGGAGAAAGATGCGGATTAATCATTAATTAATAATTACACAAGTTTTGGGTGTAAAAAGCCACAAAATGGATATACATACATGATACCAACTAGACTTAGGCACTAATCTAACAAAAATGTGGGCTCAATCGGCATTTTAGGTCATGTAAATAAAATCAAATATATTTGCAAGTAATAAACGTATGTATGTATGTATATAATCATTAATTGTTCAACTAAATAGAAAATAACAAGCACTATCGAAATTAAATTATATATATATATATATTTATATATATATATATATATATATATATATATATATATAATTGTATATAATATATAATTATTTGACGCCAAGGGCCTCGTGATATGGTTAGAACAACGTTCTGTTGTCCGGGTCTCGATCTACTGTGATGCAGGCCCCAAGCACAAATTCATTCAAATAAATCTACAATTCTTTAAAGGGTCTGCGACTTATTTGCGTATGTATGTATACAATATATAATCTTGCTTTGATTTTTTTTGTTTTTGTTTTTGTTTTTCTTTTTTGTTGTTTTTTAATATATTAACGTACGTATTTGTGTTCTCATTTAAGTTAAATAAGCATAAACTATGTTCCAAAATTTGTTCGAAAGTTTGTTTGTTGTTGTTGCTGCTGGTATTGTTTTTGATGTTGTTGTTGTTGCTGTTGTGGTCTGCTGTTATTGTTGATACATCCTTACAGGCTACATATTCCATCATTTACGTAAATATTTATAGTGTTTATTTCTCTTTGTTTGTTGTTTTCCTTACTGGCTACTATGTATATATGTATATGTCTGTAGTCATGTTCTTGTTTATCCTTTTCCTTTATATTTTCTTGGAGGTCTATGTGTGTGAGTGTGTGAGTGTGTGTGTGTCTGTGTTTGTATGTATATTATATTTCAGTTTATTGTATGTATACACGTCTCTCATAGCGTCGGTCGGATTAGATATATTGAGTTCGGCAGCCCCAATCGTCGATTTATTGCTCTACATTTCATAACATGCCAGTGTTTATTATTTTCATTTCATTGCTGTTAACCTTATCTAGATAGAATCATCTTTGTTATCTACACAAGCACTGCGCATCGATGCAGGGTACTTAAAAAAAAAAAAGAAATGGTTCATTATTGTTAATGTTTTTCAATGAAAAACATCGCCTCTCTTGGCGCCTAAAGTTCTTGCTGCTGGTGCTGGCCACCAGCGCGTGTGATTATGATTATGATTATGATTATGCGCGTAGTGGTGGTGCTGGTGGTGCCCGGATGCACCACCCAGCGCCGGCTACTTTGGTTGTCAATCGTTCTTCACTGGATAGTAGATAAGATCGGGCTGCTGTTGCTGCTGTTGCTGCATATGATGCATATAGTCATTGATCGGCGGCAGCACAGACTTTGAATCGTCCCCCAGCATGGGATACCCCACGCCTACGCCCACACCCGGCGGCGCCGTCCGCTCATAGACGCTGCCGTGCGGCGGCGGCGGAGGCAACAGGTGTGTGGCCCCCGCCAATGAGTGCAGCGGCTGTTGCAGGCCATGGGGATGACCATGTCCATGGTATGGCTGAAAGCTGTTGTGCTTCTGCTGTTCGTTGACCAATTGCTCGCTGAGCGCGCTATGGTTGTGATGTTGCTCATAGGAGACGCCACCGCCTCCGTAAACGTTGCCAGGACCCGCATGCCGCATTAGGCCACTGCCATAGGGGCCGGCAGGATTGTGATGTTGCTGTGCCCCCTGCTGCTGCGGCTGCTGTGGCTGTTGCTGCTGCTGCTGTTGCTGCTGGGGCGGCTGCTGCTGCTGCATTAGATCAAAGTTGTACTCCAAAGGCGTGGGATTCGTGTCGATGAGATTCGTGAGTATGCTGCCAATGTTGTTGTAGTTGTGAGCATCTCCCGGCACGACTTGGTTCGACTGCGGCTGGGCCGTCGGCGTCTGTTGCTGCTGTTGTTGTTGCTGCTGCTGTTGCTGCTGCTGTGGCTGCACTTGCTGCGGCCACATGTGCTGGAAGCCCAATAGGTCGCCAGTTAACGCTGGGTCCTGCGGCTGCTGTGGTGGTTGCTGCTGCTGTTGCGGCTTGTTAACGCCAACTGCCGATTGCTGCTGCTGCTGAGCCGACGGCGCTGAAGCGCCAACGTTCATTGGAAGACCGAGAAACTCGGTTGAGTCAACAATGTAGAATTTGTTTTCCTTGAGCTCCACCGGTTGGCTGTTGGGAGCGGCGCCAAAACCCATTTGGCCCCAAGACTCAGCTGCCTGTTGTTGCTGTTGCTGCTGCTGCTGCTGCAAGAATTGCTGCTGTGTTGCTGACGCTGCCGCTGACGGCGATGGCTGCGGCTGCGGCGACTGCAATCGCGAATGCTGATGCTGAGGCGAATTGGTGTGACGATGTTGTTGTAGTATCAGCTGATGCTGGTGATGCATTGGTGGCATGTGATGCGGCGAGGTAAAGTGTTGTTGCTGCTGCTGCATCTGCTGTGCCTGATGCGGATGGGGATGCGGATGTGGGCTCTGAGGCGTGTGACTACGCATATGCTGTTGCTGTTGTTGCTGCTGCTGCTGTTGTTGCTGCTGCTGCGTCGGCGCTTGTGGCGGCTGCGGCTGTTGTTGTTGTTGATATTGATTTATCAATTGGTGTTGCTGATAGGCAACAGCTGAATTGCCAGTGGGCTCAAAGTGAAACTGGTTCTCCGGTCCGCCAAAGCTGTTCATCCGTTGCATGTGCAACTCCGGCGTACTGTTGTTTGGAGTATGCGGCGTATGGCGATGATGCGGCTGCGACTGCTGCTGGGGCGTGGGCACCGCCTGCTGCTGCGTTGGCGGTGGCGTCGCTGCTGCATGCTGTTGATGCTGATGCAGCGCATTTTGCTGCTGCTGCTGTTGTGGCGTCGGCGGCTGTTGTTGCTGCTGCTGCTGTTGTTGTTGTTGTAACTTGTCCGCACTAAAGCTCTGATTGTACATGGAATTCTGCTGAGATTCGCTCGTAGAGACCGAGTGCTGCGACGTCGATGCTGTCGACGACTGCGAACTGTTGCTGCTCACAATGGCAGCATTAAATTGATCCTGTTGCGAGCAGCCCGGCGTTGTGGACAGTGGTGGCGGCGGAGTGGGCGTAGCACCCACACTAACCGCTTTTCCGGCCACTTGTTGCATCTGCTGCTGTTGTGCTGCAACTCCACCTGCCGCTCCTGCCTGCGACTTTGCCTTGCTGACCGCTGACTTTTTGCTTGCCTTCACAGGCGGTGGTCCTGGCATATCAGGCAATGGCGCCATATCTAAAATAAAATTAAATCAATAAGTAATTTGTTCAGATCAACTGTAAAACTAAACACTCACCTTCTTCGTTGCCTTTGGGAAAGCGCTGTTTGCCCTTCTTAGGAGGCGGCGGCTGATTTCCATGCATTGTCTGCTTGTGACGAACCAAATGCGTTTTCCACTTGAAGGTCTACGAAAGAAGAAAATTTGGCTTTAGTCTAAGCATACAATTTACATACTATATGTATTTAGATTATACCTGATCGCAGTGGTTGCAACAGTGCGGCCGCTCCTCCGAGTGCGATGGCAAATGTCGTTGCAAGGATTTGGCAGAGCCAAATCGTTTGCCGCAGAGCGTGCATTTGCACTCGGAGACATCGACGTGGGCGTTGCTGTAGTGTTCCTTAAGCGCAGGATATGTAAAGTAGGAGGAGCCGCACAAATCGCACACATAGGTGCGCTTGACCTCAGTGTGCAGCTGCACGTGCCGCTCCAGATTGGCCTTGAGTGTGAAGCGGTTATGGCAAATGTGGCACTCAAAGAAATTGTCTCGTTTGTGCACCCGAATTATGTGCTGATAAAGAGCGTTCTTCGAGGGGAATTCGGCGCCGCACACCTCACAGATGGCGCCGTCGGCCTTGTGACCCGTTTCTTCGAAGTGCTGCTGCATCTTCTTCTGCGATAGCTTAAGGCCGCACTCTCCGCACGGGAAGACTGTAAATGACAATGGAAAAGCGACATTAGCTTAAAATAAACTTCATTTAAATCACAAATAAATACAAGAAAATGCCTCGTGTTGGCTTTACTTGAGGCACAGCTGCCTTTGGTGAAATTTACATTCACGCCGACTCACTTTTGAAATCCTTCTTGTGCGACTCCACATGCGCGTGGAACTGTTGCCGGCGTGAGTAGGATTCGCCACAGGTCTCGCACACAAATGGAAACTCCTTCACGTGCATCGTGCGATTGTGCTGGATAATTTCCTGCAATCAAATTGAATTCATTAAGTGTTTTGTATGAAGCCCATAGAATTTAGTTTTTCTTACCTCCAGCGTATTGCCATTGGGCTGGCCGCAATCGTGACAGTATCCGGGATGGAGCTTGTAGTGATCCAACAGAGATTTACGCTTCCGATACGACTTGGGGCACAGCAGGCAATTGTAGCTGGGTTTGTCCTTTTTACTGCCGGGGGTTTGGCTGCCGCCCAGCTGTGATGGCGGCGCCTGCAGGGAGGTGCTGCTGCTGCTACCGCCATCAATGAGCTGCTGCTTAGCTGCGTCCAGCTCGTCAATCTCATTGTCTAGCTCATCGTCTTCCTCCTCGCCCGAAAGCTCATTGTCGTCCAACTCAAGCGAAGAGTTCAGCTGCGGACACGCATTCGATCCGACTGCAGATTGTGCCAGATGTGGTGGCTGCTGCGATTGTGACTGCTGGTGTGGATGCGGATGCGGATGGGGATGCAGATGCGACTGACGATTGTTCATCAGCTGAGCATGCTGATGCTGTGGAAAAGGGCTCTGCTGTTGCTGCTGCTGTTGTTGCATCTGCATTTGCATCATCTGCTCGATGATGGGTGGCATTGAGTGTGGGTTATTGCTTGAGTTATAATGATTCCGGTTCTGATTCTGATTCTGATTCTCGTTCTGCAGCTGAATCTCGCTTCCAGACATCAGCTGCGTTGTCGCCGACATGGCAACACCTTCCACGCCATATTCAGTCCTCATGGGCAAGGGCAAATGCTGCGATTGCGACTGAATCTGCACCTGACCTTGCGGCAGCGACTGCTTTGCGGAATGCTCCGCTCCCAGCTGCTGGGCCAGCGCATTGTTTGTCTTGTTACAATTAAGGTTATTGTTCATATTGCTTGACGACGTAAGGCCATTGATCACAAGATTTCCACTGCTACTACTGCTGCTATTGCTGAAAAAAAACAAAAAATGTGTCAATGTGAGTCGATTGCAACAATATATGGGATATTAGCTCAGTGTGCCCGACTATGATATAGATCGTACCTAGTTCCATTATTATCTTATTTCAAATGGAATTATTATTTCATAGTCGAGCACCCCGGACTTATTTAATGACTTACAGATGGTGAGAATGAAGCTGCGTCCCATGACTGGTGTCCATAAGAAGGGAGGCGATGCCATTGTCGTGAACGGCGCTGCTGTTACTGTTGCTGTTCCCGCTGCCCGTGCCAGCTACGCTGCCTAATCCGCTGCCGGCCCCAGCCAGCATTTCGTCAATCTCCGGCTCCATTTCGAGCCCATCGATGAGACGACCTGCGCCTACACCCTCGTCAATGAACTCTTCGAACTTCATAATCTCCTGCGCCGCCGACGATAGCTGCGACTCCGTTTCCGACTCCAGCTCAGAATCGCCAAACGAGATTGATCTGAGTTGGTGCTGCTCTTGGTTCTCCAGCTGCAGCGGCACATCGAGACCTTGGTCCAATTGTTGGCTTTGCACTTGCCGTTGCTCCAGCTCCAGCACCTGCACCCGTTCCAGCAATCTGTTAGCCGTAGCTGCAGCAGCAGCAGCAGCAGTAGCGGATTCGACCTCTGCTTTCGCCAGCTGTTGCCGCTCCCGCTGTCGACGCCACTCGTCCAGTCGCTGCTCGCGCAGCTCCTTTAGCACACGTGTCGAGGGCGTGGTGCCCAGCAGCCGGCCAGTGATCACAAAGTTGTCATAGAATTGCTTAAGGAAAGGCTTGTGATGCTGACTTAACGCCAATCGCAACAGCAGCCGGAACTGCGCCTTGAAGGCTCGCTCACTGAACTCCCCGCTGCTGTGATGGTACCGTAACGTATACTGGTTCTCCTCATGGAACACATAGCCCTCTCCCAGACGGGAACGAGTGATCGGCGCCATCACGTCCAGGCTGCCAATGTGGCTGTTGTTGCTCCGTTTCCGCTTGACCAGCGACGTGGAACCCATTTGCTTCTGTTGTCGGCGCATCAAGATCTCTTCGCAGTTAGTGCCATTGCTACCTATGTCAAAGTCTTCGCCGTCCTCGTCGTACTCCTCCGCATCCTCTTCGAAGGTCGCTGCATACTTGCGTTTAACCAAGCCGCTGGCTACTGCAGCCGTATGGATCAGATCGAGGGGATCGCTGGAGAGGAGAAGAGGACCCACACCGGCAATCGTATCCACATTGTTGCTGGCACAAACATTTGCACTGTTGGTGTGGTGAAAGTGCAAGGGTTTGCTCATGGAAGACGAGTTCTCGGTATCGGCATCATCATCAAGGAAGTCATCCTCCTCGTCGAGGCACATATAATTCTCCTTGCAGAGAATCTTCTCAAAGTTTTGATTTAAATCAGTTGCGGCTGCCTCATCCTCGCTCTCGCATTTGATTTTCGCGCCCGGCTCCGACTTCTCCTTCTTGGGGGCAAGCAGCAGCTGCAACTGCTCGCTCTTCGCTAGCTGCACTCCATCCGTGCCACACCCGGCGCCGTTGTCATTCGGATTGTGACTAAACAGATTCCTGACGACTCTGTCGCAGGCCTCTGGGTATTTGCACTTAAGCGTTTGAAGCAGAAATTTGATTGCATCGCACCGCGACGCCGCATTCAGACTATCCAGTAGATTCACTGACTGATCCACCTGCAAAATAAGGAAGGAAAGTGTGAGTGTTAACGTTGAAATCTATTTGGCGTAAGAGGTAACAGGGATCTAACTTTTCACTTCAACGCTGACTATGGATTGGCTAGGCAAAGACTGATTAAGTCGAAAAAGTCCGACTAGTTGATATCCTAAGGTTAACATAATACCTAGTTACAGTTGCATATAACTAAACTTGTATAATAGGTGAGTATAAAGCAGAACTGTACGTAGATCAGGCTATTTATAGTCTTACAAACCTTACTAGAGCATGTCTGTTTGTACAATTTAAATCTGACTTCCTTGACACAATTTCAATTAAACTCAGTTCTTTGAATTAAATGCATAATAATGTATATATGCAAACACACATACTAATACACATTTACATACATACATATGCTTTGGTTTAATACTTTAGTTAGTCATCGGCGCAGGTTTTTCTTGTTGTTGACCAGCACCATTAATAAATAAATAAATAAAAAAAATAATAATAATAATTTCGCGCAAAAATGAGCAATTTCCGTTAGGTGGCCTCATTTGGCACACATTGAATAATATAAACAACAACAAAATGCGCTGCACCGTTGACACGTGCTTTTAAAATGTTTCAATTAATAAAATGACCAATTAAATCAACGATTTGTGTACATATTCTTCTGTATGTGTATTGTACATGTGAGTGTGTGTGTGTGTGTTGGGGATTATGTTTTTACTCCAATTTAATTGAACAGAGTAAACACTCACACGTGCACGGCAAAAGCTGTCATCAAATGCAATTACTGATTATGATTTTCCAAACAATTTAATGCAATTAGTGCGCCAAGAGCGCGCGTTTAGCTCAGCCAACGTCGACGTCGACGTCGACGTCAATAAGACTGTGAACAGACAGAGCGGCGACAGCGGCAGCAACTGCGCTGCCAATACGAACGATTAGCGCACAGCATAGCGAAGATGGCAAAGGCAAAAGTGTATAAAAAATAACAGGAAAAATAAAAAGGCTTCGTATACTCACACACACATAAATATACATACATGTATACAACAAAAATTTAAAAGAGCGTGCAGCTAGCAACGATGTTGACCAAAAGGGAGGGGGAGGGGGAGGGGGACAAAGAAATTAAAACAGCGCACAATTTGTGCTACTTTTTCCCCATTCCACAATGTTGCCATCTCTGTATATAATGCATATACATATATGTTAGTGTGTAAGTGAGTGTATGCGTGTTTATATTTATGTGTGTGCGAGAGTTAAAGCAGCGAGTCAACAAATTATTGTAGTTGTAGATGTAAAAACATGATGGCGCTCTCTAAATTACTCTCCCACAACCCACCCACTGGCTGACATTTGTTTAGAGAGCGAGAGAGGTTGAGAAATATATATACATATAAATATATAAAATATACATATATATATATATGTATATTTGGAGGGAGAGTATATGTATGCGTGTTTATAGGAGAGAGAGAGAACTAACTGTGAACGGGTTGGGGGCAACGGCACTGAACAACACAATTTTAGCCCCGCAGGCAAATATTCTTCTATTAGAAGCATAAAATTAATATGATGTTTATCACATTGAGAGAACTAATTACGAATAAGATGAGAGAAGCCAAATTAGAAGATATATAAATGCAGTTGCTGGCAAAAAATGTATGGTATTACTTTAAATTAAAGCATTTCACTTTTTTTTCTTATATTTAAGTTTTTTGTTTTTTAAATTTTTAAACACAAATTTGCCTTCAATTATTATATATCACAAAACTAAACAAAGCTAATCAAAACTTGAAATCGATTCAATAAAACTACTGACAATTTTTTATAAAATTAAAATACTTTTATAAAAAACTTTTTATTTGTTCTCAAACTTGAATGATGTTTTTTATTGTTAGTCGCTCAAAACGAAAAAGTAAGTCCTATAAAATATATAATACTGATAGATTATACAGATAATCAATGAAGTATTTATTGATTTGTGACCCGGTGGCAACGCCGTTTGTATGCATTTAACTCGAAATTGACAGTTATAAAACTGCTGCAAGTTGAGATTAAAGATAACGCGAGCAGCAAACTAAAACTGAACGTGCACGTGTGTTGGTGTGCGTGTTACAATGTTTATGTGCGTATGCGTATATATAACTAAAAGAGAGAAGGCACAGAGGAAGAGAGGGAGACCTTATGTGGCTTTATGCCTGTTGCAAAGCTGAGCGCCAGGATAACACAAATTACAAGTTTAATTACATAAATACATATTTACGATTATTTGACTGTGTATATTAATTCAAACGTTTAGATGTGTAGGCAATTAAATACATTTTCATTAAATATTCTTATTGCCATTAACAGATAGAATAAGTATTTCAACAAAGCGACCTTTGTAATATACATATATAGACTTATAGACATGAATATAATAACATTACTAAATATACCAAATAATATTTATAAGTAAAGGTGTACTTATTATATAAAATTATTTGTATTGAGCCAATTGATTTTCTTTAATGATCTAACGTTAATGTGACTTAAATTTCTTAATTTCTATTTCGAATTTTTTTATAGGTTTTGTATTATATTTAAAGTAGTTGAAATGAAATACCGAACAGGAAATTAAACTGTCGCAATATTATCTTATAAATATGTATGTGTGTATAAATAAATACATTTAACAAAGCATAGCTGATAAATAAAGTATTATATCTAACAAAAAAGTTCTTTAATACATATATAAATAAATAAGCATGTAAAAGTATTTGAAATATCTATAAAACTAAATTGAGCACAACAAATACAGATAAATTATTCGTATCTCTGGGTATATAAATATACATATAGACTAGTACTTTATGTTTAGTATATCAAAACATATACATACATACAGTAATTTGTGAATGTGTGTTCATGTATTTCAACTTTATATATGTATGTATAGTATTTATACATGAACACATACGTCCGTACATATGTATACATAGCATTTACAAATATATTTGAGCATTAAGCACGAAGGCTTAAGCAAGAGCTAAATGTACAAAATTCTTGTTCTTTTGTTTCACTTCAAATTTATGTCTTTCGTATTTTGTTTTCTTTTATCGTATTTAAGTCGTAACGAGCTTTTTTATGCTCAACATTTGGAATTGGGTAAGGAAACTTAGTTTTAACTTTTATGGGGTGTGGTCTTTGACATTTGTCAAGATACTGGAATAAATTATAGGACTTATGTATATAATATAAATCACTTGGCATTTTATTGTAGTTGAAGATATTTATTTTATCTTGATGTCAATATTATTCTTTTTTATAACATAAAATTCGATCGTGTATCCATCGGTTCTTTACCCTATTTGGATACTAAATGAAAGGAGCATCTCATGTTAATTTTAATGAATCAAGTTTCTTTTTATTTTTATTTACAAATTGATTAAGCCTTTGTGTTTAAAGAAAGATTTCAGATTATCATTAGTTTACAAAAACAATAAACAACACATAATAAAAATGATATATCAATGAAACTGAATAGTTAAAATGTTCATTAATTCTTTTTAGCAAGGTGCTAATTTTTTTTTGTTACTCATTTATTAACAGCTATTCAGCATTATAGCCAATTAACATTAAATTTTCTTCATTAAAATTTGTAAATACAATTCCATTGTAGAATATGAATACACTTCACTGGAATGAAAGTTATCTTTAAAAAAGTTTCTTATTTTTGTTTCAAAACTTTGTTAAAATTAAATTAGAAATATAAAATGAACCTAGTTTAACCATACCTAAATTTGTATTTATTTAAAAGGCGACGACTGAGTTCACAAAATGAATAAGCTCTTTTGTAGAGTATTCAATAAACAGTTGACTATGTACACATGTATTTTTAATACAAATGCAGTTTGTCTTGATTTATTTGATTTTGCTGCATCTTTTTTTCGGCTAGCTCGTTTTAATATATTGCTATGTACCTGTTCGGCACAGTGATAAAGAAACAAGAGAAGAGAGAAATAGAGTGAGAGCATGCACACTACCAATAAGCACACATTTATACATTCATACACACAACGTATTTGTTTACATATATCGCACATATTTAGGTTGCCAAACTGTAAACGTTGCAGCTGTAGTTGAAGTGGGGCAAGAATTGCGGCTGCATTTTTAGCAAAACTTATGTTTTAAATTTTGCACTCATACAACATGTATCAACACACATAGATTGCTACTCAAACACACATACACACACTGCAAATACATATGTATGCATATACATTTGTAGTTTTACTAATCAAATAAAAATAGCATTTACGTTGTCCTCCTTTATTAATGAAATTGGCACAAAGCGAAACAAAACTAGCAACGCATACATATGCATGAATGAATGTACAGTGGGTTAAGTGTGCCACTGTATTTCAAAATAAATGCAAGACTATATGAATAAAAATATATAAGTTTTAGTACATATTTATATTTCAGTAAAACATAGCTTTGCTTTATCAGTTTGTATGGGATTGAATAAAATATTACGTGCTTCATTTATGTACATACCCACATTATTATTAGACAATGAAGTTGATACTGTATAGATAGGAAGAAGTCTTAATTTAAAGTTTTATTTTAAGCTCTTTTGTAACTTAAATGTTTTGTTCTATAGTTATATTAAACCATTAATTATGTTAAGTAGAATAGAAATTTTCTCTGTTTTATTCCCACTGTATGTACATATTAACAAACCTGATTTTTACCGTTTTAATTAAGTGTCAAGCAATTAAATTGAGTCGCTTAAGAAGATAAAAAAAAAAAGAAACAAAAGATTCAAGTGCAATTAGACTTGTTTCCTTAGTTCTCTTATATTTTAAAGACCCCAATTGGCATCTGAAAGTCTCTCAATTTTTGCGCACTCTCTTACTCAATCTGTTTTTCCTTCAAAGAAAAGTACATTTTCTGAGCTACATTCCAACAAGAACGTAAATGGTGAATTTATTAAAATTCATACAAGCCTGTCATTGTTCCACTGTGCACGCTGTTTACAATTCTTCACTTGTGCTTTGCTCGTTCATTCGTTCTCCCCCTCACACAAACACAAACATAAATACAAATACAATCAAACTCATGCTCTCTCGCTGCTGTCAGTGTTTGCGCTGTTGTTTTTATTGTATTTGTAGTCAGAGTGGCGCGCACAAGTTGGATTTCGTAGTATTCGTAGTATTTATGTACATACATACAAACTTACATATTTAACTATGTAAATGTGCTTGTTCATATAATGCATAAGTGTTTGTACGGATGTATATGCATGTGTGCATTCAAGTAATATAATGTTGTTATAAACTAATAAAAATAAAAATAAATATTTTCTCAAAACGACGAGGAAAACAAAACAAAAGTGAATAATAGCCAGCCCAACAACAACAATGACAAAATGGGTCGAAAGTGGGAGAAGTAAAACTGACTGACTGGCTTATTGGTTACGAGGGAAGGGGAAGGAGGAAGGAGAAACAAAACTACAATTCATTTTAGAAAAGCAAAAGAAATAAAGAGAAGAGAAGAATGCTTTTATGTGGCGTTGGTTGAGGGAAATGAGGAAAGGGAGTGCTATGGGTTAGTAGGTGGGTGGAGAGCTTAGAATATTGAGGATGGGGGTAGGGTTGGGATGGAGCAAGGGTACACAACTACACTGCGGAAGTTCATACATAGCATAAGCTCAAAATATCCATGTTGTGTGTGTGTGTAAGCGCGCGGATATTGTGCAAGAACTTATTGTGGGAACGGACAAAACGAAAGGGGGAGGTTAAACGTACAAAGCTTTTAAATAATAAAACAAGCAGTTGCCTCCACTTTACTAAACGCACGGCTAAAACAAAACGTTGAACACTCAAAATTAATATTGATTACAGCTCATAAATATAGGCTCCCACAATAAATAATAATTTCCTTGTGGTCACAATTTATCTTTTTGTTTATAGGTACAACATGGGAAAATTCTAAAATATTTTAAATTAGGTTGCGGCACAAATTTTATAACATATTACAAGAAAAACAAAAACAACAGCTGAAATTAAATTGTTAGTGCACACTGTACTTCACTTTATTTGTTATCTCTCTCGCTCTCTCCCTCTCTCTTTACCTTCTCCATGCGACTCTGCCGCTCTCTTCGTTGCCTACGCATTACACGTTGTTTTGCCACTCTCATTTGATAGTCGCACGGAATGTACACTTATACATACATACATACATGACACCATGTGTGTGAGTTTATACATGTGTGCATGATTGTACACATTTATATATTTAGTTATGTGCGAGCGGGGCAGGGGTAGACTGGGCATTTTATAGGAAACATTATTTAATTACCAGTAATTTAAAATCCAACTGTGTAGTTTTGTTATCCATTTTGTTGTTGGCTTCTGCATTTGGCTGAATTTTATTTATACGTTTCACTTACATACACACACAAATACACTTGCACTGTGCATACAAGCACAATTTTGAGATACTCACACACATACATACAGTACGTACGTATGTATTTTATTATTTCGATTTTTCTTTACTTGTGTTTCGCGTTTCTTATACTTGCTCGCAACAGCGTAGCTCTTTTTTGTGTTATTTCATTTTCCTCATTTTTCTTTTGACTTTTTATACGTTAACGTTGACGGCTACTGCGGATGTCGTTGTTGCGGCTGCTTCTATACAACTTTTCTCTGTATTGACAACATTGAAATATTGCCATTGGTTTCACATTTTATTGCATAAATTAACAACATCAAATAATTTATGAATATTTGTACACTTAACTATTGCTGCTGCCTGATTGCCACTTTCTGTGGCACACGCACGCACACAACCACACACACTCACACCGACGCGCGCTCAATGCTGATCTGCTGCGTAGGAAAAATATATTAATGCTTGCTCTTATTAGAATTCCGATGCGTCCCATATATTTTAATAGTTTTTCATCGAAAGAAACCGATTATTTATTATTTATACAAATACAATTAACTTTTTTAGGAGCGCAAACTGCAAAAAGCGACGGAATTTCCACTAAATGTTTTGTATGGTATTTTTTAGTGCATACGAGAAGAGGTAATATTAGCCCATTTTACGACGATGACTGCCAACTTTTATCAACTGCCAGGGTTGCCACATAGCACATTTATCGGTATCGTTATCGTCATCACCATTTAATTTAATTTCCTAACCCATCATTTTGAAATTTTATTTCATATACAAAAGTAACTTATTTTTTGCAAGTGGTTGTTTTTGGGGGCACGACCTGCTGCTTCTCCTTCTTAATGGCTTCTGCTTCGGCTTCCAACACGTTATGGGTATCTATCAACTTCTCCACTTCAGCCTTATCCAGCACACTGAACAAAGTGGCATCGTTCACGCGTTGTATAGTAGCCATTTCGAGCTTGTCTGGTGTCATTTTTGTGGAATCCAAAGTCTTGCTAAGAACTTTGATGGCTAATTCCTTCGCCTCCTCCAATTTTATATCGTCTTTGTCGGCCAACTCCTGTTTCAGCATAGAAATGGCGGTGCCAAAGTTGTTGCCAATGCAAGTAGCCCTCCAGCCACCATAATTGCCACTTGGATCTGACTGATATAGTTGAAATCCGTACTTGCTGTCCCAGCCCATATACAGCAACGAAACGCCGAAGGGGCGCTTGCCACCATATTGAGTGTAGGCCTGCTTGATGTCGCACAAGTGGGAGACGAGTTGCTCACATGGAATCACTCCGCCGTAGCTAAATTGGTATCGCTGAGCGATTAAACGAAGCTCAGAGGTTAAGACATTCGCATCTGAAGTTATGCCTGCCACAGAGCAGACCATGTTTCTAGAAATGAAATTCACAATTTTTAATAAACAAACAAGAAAAAATTGCACTCTTCTATTACTCGTTCAGCCGATAAATCTTTTCCGAAGGAACCGCACTGTCCAGCAGCTTGTTTGTGCTGCGACATTCAGCTGCAATCACAATTCCATCCTCTGCCAGAATGCCAAGACATGTGCCCGCATGGGATATGGCTTCCATGGCGTACTCCACTTGGTAGAGGCGGCCTTCTGGTGAAAAGATTGTGGTGCGGGAATCATAGCGACGCGCCTGAAAAATATAAGTAAAATAATAATTGAAGCGGTGATTAGGCAAATTACAAATACAAATGCTAACGCAAGATCTCAAATTTGTTTACTTATATATTTTTAAATCACGTGTGCATAACTATTTATTTGTTATAGGTTTCACTTACCATTTTTTATTAAATTGAACAGTTTACTGAATTTTTTGCGATAAAAGCAAATATGCGGCGTTGAGAATTGTTTCTCTCAAATTATACTTGTCATCGCCGACCAGGGCTGTCACCAGTTTTTTATTATATATTCGATATACTAAAAAACATATCGATTGCTTTGATGCCGAAATTAAAGAAACTTATCAAAACTGTCTCAGACTATAAATTTCGTTTTAAAAAATGTCGATACAACAAATAATATTTTTTTTTTATCAATTTTTCGCACATATCGATAGCTAAAGCAGTACTTCAACTACAACTGGTAGAGATGGACTAAAGTGCTGTACAATCCATCGATATTACATCGATGAATCGACATTTCGAATTTTGTTGTTTAAAAATTGAAGTTTTTCCATGAACATTGGCGGAAAAGTTATAACTGCATTCTTAAATAAGAAAATTAACATAAAAATTAAAAAATTGGATTTTAAAAACCTTGTTTGTTTTCATTTTGCCAATTTTTAATTACTTTTGGTAGAAGTTGAAAAAGTTGAAATAGTTGTAATATTTTTTAAAAGTCATTCTTATGGCTCAGCATATTCCGGATGCAACTTGCACTGCAGATTTTAAATGAATTTATTTGTAATTTGATTTTAATTAAAATAAACTACTATATTTTATTGTATAATTATTAAATGATTTGTAGTAAACCAAGAAACTGAATGGGTTAAGTGTTTTGGGAAGGAATTCAACATCCACTGGCCCAGAAGCTCCGCTCAAGCAGACACGATTATTGCTCGCTGCCTGTCTAAAGGATGAGGGCCAAAAAGGACGAATCCCACCCTCAGAAATGGAGACGCATTAATTGTTGGCGGCACGCGACACTTTTTATTAGACTGTTGCTCCTTTCCACTCTGAAACAGTTTAAATTCAAATGGAGCACAACAACAATAACAATAACAACAAGTGTAAATGCTTTGGTAATATTTTGCCTGACTATCCGATATCCTAGATTTATATATTCCTCTTATGGTTCTATGGTTCTGCTAATTTCTGTTTTTTTTTCCCCCCCATTTCTCGCAGATGAACTGAAGACAAAGACAAATCATTTACCATCGTCTTCTCATTTGATCCTGTCCACGTCTCCTACATTTTCACAATTCCATAATACCCTTACCTTTACATTTGCAGTGGCTACAGGGCATAACAAGGAGCACAACAAGAGCGAAAGGCAACAAGTGAAAGGAAACGCAGTAGAGGAAAAGCGATAAAGTCCTTTCGTCTTGTTGCCCCAGAGTCTGGGAAACTGGCATTGGGGCTGACATTGTTCGCCTAACCTTAGACATTCGCATTCAAATTGACGATGCCGGCTTCCAATTGAGTTTCGGCTCCACGAGGCGCCACTTCAACCACTCTCCGATTATTCCTGTCGAGTGTCTCCCATTGGCTAAGGAGTTCGTGCCCGATGTCTGGATTGTCCTGTGGCCGAGCAGCCTGCTCCATATAAAAGTGGAACGGAGTGTGCCTCGAAGCTCATTCGACAAACGCGACTTGCAAAAGACGAATCTTAGTCCTTCTTATCCAATCCCTTATCTTAAAGAGGAATTCTATTAAAGCTGGAACTTAAAGTGAAGTGCATCAAAATTTAAATTTAAGTTTTATAAATTAAATAAATTTATGCCTTTCTTGGTACGTGAATGTGTTTAAAGAGAGACCTGGCACAGTCTCCTCTTAAAGTTTTCACAGTTTTCACAGTTTTCGGTCAAGTTTGAAAGCAACAACTGTTAAATTATATGCGCTTCATTATCTCTTGTAACGGCGTTTTGAATTAATTTCGCATTTCGATTTGAATTTGTGGAAAAATCCTTTGAATTGAGCATCATTTGAATTTCGTTTCTTGCACACAAATATTTCAGGAATATTGAAGAGTACTCTAAAAAAAAATTATATTATTTATTTAAAGAACTGTAAAAATAGTTAAGTTTTAAAACCGGACACCATATAAGGAAAAATCTAAAGTAAATTTTATATCACAAGTAAATTGCTAAAGTTGAAACCAAAGTTTATTCCAGCACTTAAATTCTTCGATTCATCAATGAATTCAAGGATTAGCACTAGCTTAACTCTCCATTAGCTTAGTCTATAAGTTTAAAGATTTTGAACATAATGCTGCTGAATTTAATCATAAGTTTGGGCTGGATGTTGAATTCCCTTGGAGCTGGTTTGCATCTGGGAGAGAAACGCCTCGATGTTGATACCTGGGAGGGCAAGGAACGTGAACGTATTACGGATGGCATAAGCCATCAGGCCAGATCGTCCAGCAATGGCAATTTCGGTGGCCACTCGAATGACACCATCGACATAAAGGTGTTCGAGAGGATTCGGGAGACCAAAAATCAGGCTGAGGCATTCAATGAGAGCGACATTAGTCGAATGCGTGTTTACAATGTTGGCGTCTTAATGGCCTCCCATTTGGGTAAGTGGGAAGAGGAGGGGGCAATGAGGATTACGGTTGATGAGACTTCTGCCTTAGATTCGCCCTTTGACCTGGAGCGTTGCGGACCCGCCGTGGACCTGGCCCTGGACCAGATTAACAAGCGTTTCCTCAGTCCGCACAACATTCGATTGGTCAAGAAGAAGGCCAGGTAGGTGCTGCAGCACAGATTTGTGCCCAACTTAATGGCATTTACCTGCCGCCAACTTTAAGGCAAGACAATTGCAACATGTTGCGTGTTGCACGATTCGGTTAATTGCTCGAATTTCATTGCCGAGCTTTTGGCCTAATCCGCGCACTTAAAGCACATTTTCCTTCAAATGTTTGTCTATTCCCTAGCTATCCGTCCTGCTCGGGAGCCAAGGCTCCGGGCTTGGCTGCGGATATGCATTTCAAGGACGATGTCATCGCCTTCATCGGACCTGCGTGCGCTTTCGCTTTGGAGCCGGTCGCTCGCTTGGCCGCCTACTGGAACACCCCGATTATAACGGGCATGGGCGATCAGGTGAGTAACGCACACGTATTCACAACAGGTGGCCAACAATTAGATGCTCCACTTAATGACCAACTAATCCCTCCCAGAAACTCGCGTTCCCCACCTTCAATTGCCAACCACATTCTTTCTTAAAGCACGATTTCAAAAGTCATCATTAAACAACTCCACAAGTGGCCATTTAAAGTGAATCATTGCGGCAATCAGTTGCCTGCACAATCCCTCGATAAACCCATTTCTCATTCCATTTTCTTTCCCTCCTAAGCCACCTTCTTCCGAGGGGGAGTTAACCGTCACCTCCGGCATGCTGGGCAGAATCCACAAGTGGAAGAACGAGAGTACGGTAAGTGAACTTCCTTAAAGCACAGTTAATTTAGTTAATTAAGCAGTTATGTGAGGGAGGGGATACTAAAATACTAGAATAGTCATACTCTATAATTCCCATACATAACCCCAATTTTTGTCTAACTGCAGGGCATGTTCAAGGATAAGTCCAAGTATCCGACCCTGACTCGAATGTCCTATTGCCAGTGCAGACTGAAGTTGGTCTTCGCCAGCGTCTTTCGACAGTTCAACTGGAAGCATGTGGCGCTACTAGTGGATCGATCGGAGCTATTTTCGTTGACGGTTGGCAAGAATCTGGAGTACGGATTGCGACAGGAGGGATTGCTGAGCTTTGTGCGTGAGTTGAATGGCAACGAGGAGGAGATATACGAGAACTATCTCAGGGATGCGAGCATGTATGCAAGGGGTAAGCTGCATTATTTAGATATAGATATAGATATTTAATATATCATATATTATATTCCAATCTCTTTCAGTGGTCATTTTATCTGTTCGCGGTGTTCTAGTGCGAAAGTTCATGCTGGCTGCCCATAGTCTAGGCATGACAAATGGGGAATGGGTTTTTCTTGATGTGGAGATATTTCAGAGTGCCTACTGGGGCGATAAGGACTGGGAGCTGGGCGATGAGAATGATATGCGTGCCCGTAAAGCATATGAAGCGTTGCTCCGTGTCTCGCTTCTCCAGCCGACGAGCAACACCTTCCAGGACTTTGCGGACAATGTGAGAGAGAATGCGCTGTCCGAGTATAATTACACTTTCGGCGATGGGGAGGAGGTGAACTTCTTCATTGGGGCTTTTTACGATGGGGTCTATCTGCTAGGCATGGCTCTTAACGAAACGCTGACCGAGGGCGGCGACATTCGCGATGGGGTGAATATCACGCGGCGGATGTGGAATCGCACCTTCCATGGGATAACCGGACATGTTCGCATTGATGACAACGGTGATCGCGATGCGGACTACTCCATTCTTGATCTGGATCCTATCAATGGCAAATTTTCAGTGGTCGCTCATTACTATGGACTACACAGGTCCGTCACTGCCCCGCAATTGAGTTCTGCTTCATTCACCTTTTTCCGATTTCAGAAAATATGCTGCGGCGCATGGCAAGAAGATTCACTGGCCCGGTGGTCGCGAGGAACCTCCACCGGATATTCCACCCTGCGGCTTTTTGGGTAACTCACCTGATTGTCATGGAAACGGTAAATTGAGCTACTACTTAGCTACAGGGTATTAATTAGTGTTATACTTAGAGACCACCATTATGTACTCGGCCTTCGGACTGGCTTTATTTCTGGGTCTAGTGTTTCTAGTCATCTGTCTGCTGCAAAAGTAAGTGATAAACGAATATTTTGTATCTATACGGTAAATATCTCTCCGAATCGAAGACAAATGAAGCTTAGCAAGGAGCTGCACAACATGTCGTGGCGAGTGCGACCGGAGGACGTGCTCATCGAGATGGGAGGGATGTTTGGCTCGAAGGGCGGACTGCAGCGTTTGGACGTGGAGAACATCTCGCTGCAACAGTTTGGCATACACTCTGGACGAGCTTCGATCGCCAGCTTCGCATCGCTGCCGCCGCAGGTTTACACCACAATTGGCCAGTTTAAGGGCGAGCGGGTGGCCATCAAGAAGGTGAACGTGAAGAAGGTGGAGGTCACCTCGACTCTCCTCTGGGAGATCAAACAGGCGAGGGATGTGAGCCACGAGAATACGGTTAGATTTGTGGGCGCCTGCATCGATTTGCCGCGACCCACTGTGCTTATCCTAACCGAGTACTGCTCCCGGGGCAGCCTCAAGGATGTGCTCGAGAACGAGGCCATTGAGCTGGACTGGAACTTCCGGATGTCCCTTATCCATGACATTGTCAAGGGTATGAGCTATCTGCATAATAGCGATGTCGTGGCCCATGGAAAGCTTCGCTCCTGCAACTGTCTGATCGACGGTCGCTTCGTTCTGAAGATCTCCGACTTTGGCCTTAGCACCTTGACCACTCCCTCCGACTTCGTGCGCGACCAGAACTATTACACCAGTGAGCAGAGTACGATCCGCAGATTGGAGGGAATAATACTTAGGTATATTTTGATGCTATTCCAGAGCTTTTGTGGATAGCGCCGGAGCTTCTACCAATGACTTCGATTCCCGGCTGCCCGGCTACTCAGCGTGGCGACGTCTACTCCTTTGGCATGATTCTCGAGGAGATTGTTAACCGTGGCGGACCCTACCAGGAAGCGAGGCAACAAGGCATGGACGTGCATACGATTCTGCATAAGGTACGACAATGCGAGTATCCCCCATTCCGGCCACTCATCCGGGAGCGGGAGTGTCCACCGGATCTACTCGTGCTCATGGAGAAGTGCTGGGCCGACAACCAGGAGGAGCGTCCGGCATTCTCCACGATCCGCAGCAACATTCGCACGATTATGAAGTAAGTGCTCAACATTTTCCATTACATCTCTGTAATATCATCATCCATATCAGAGGATTCTGCGAGAATCTAATGGATGATCTGTTGAATCGCATGGAGCACTATGCGAATAATTTGGAAAGTCTGGTGGAGGAGAAAACCCGACAGCTCAGCCTGGAGAAGCAACGCACCGAGGAGCTCTTGTATCAAATCCTACCCCGTCCCGTGGCCCAGCAGCTGATGGCCGGGGATCTGGTGGAGCCGGAGGAGTTCAGCAGTGTGACCATCTACTTCAGCGACATTGTGGGCTTCACTGAGCTCTGCGCCCGCAGCACTCCAATGGACGTGGTCAACTTTCTGAACGATCTTTACAGCACATTCGATCGCATCATTGGCTTCTATGATGTCTATAAAGTGGGTTTCCAATTGAATGAGTCCGACTCGATTTCTTAGATCTAATTTGCTGCTTAGGTGGAAACGATTGGTGATGCCTACCTTGTGGTATCTGGACTGCCGGAACCCAATGGGGACAAACATGCCCGGGAAATTGCGCTGATGGCGTTGGATATACTTCAGGCTGTCTGTTCCTTCAACCTTAGACACAAGCCGGACTATAAGATACAGATACGGATTGGCATGCACTCGGGATCCGTCTGCGCCGGCGTCGTGGGCAAAAAGATGCCTCACTACTGCCTCTTCGGAGACACCGTTAACACCGCTTCTCGTCTGGAGACCACGGGAATGCGTGAGTGAGTATCATTTAATTGACTATTTAAAATGAAATCCGGTTCACTTTCCAGCTGGCAAGATTCACGTTTCATCGGCCACGAAGGCCATTTTGGACAAGTTTGGCACATTCCAGTTGGAGCATCGCGGCGATGTGGAGCTCAAAGGCAAGGGCACGGTGACCACCTACTGGCTGAACAGCACCACCGAGGCGGAGGCACGTGCTCCCACTCCGCCTCTCCTCAACAACGATGAGGTCCCGTTTCCGCTGCTCTTCGCCGGAATGGGCAAGTGATTCAGTGCAGAGTTTCCCTTGCCCACCAATTTAAGTACAAATCTAGCTTGAATATTCTTCTGTTTTGACCCCCACTTGCTTAGCTATGTTTATACCCTGTTCCTATGTTCCTTTTAAAATTTTAAATTAAATCCCAGCTTTAACACATAAATAACCAAAACCTTGCTTATATCTACCCTATTATATAAATCTAACGCCTAAAACTGGCCTCTGTAATCAATTTTACTCTCCTGTAGCTGTTAACAGAGTATTGCGCAGTCGGTAGTTCTTGTTTAAATGTCAGATAAAGTTACCTGATGCGGATTATTATTGGATATATTTAAAAGTAAATAGCGCTGTGATTTTTATGTGTAAACCAGCGCACAAATTTTAAAATCCTTATAGAATATATTAAAAAATATTTAGATTTTGATTTATTAACCCCTAAAACCGATTTTAAACCATGAATTTTAGATAAAAGTGCTAAATATTTGTTTTATATGTGTATGTGTATGTATTTCACTTGAAACTTAATATGAAATATTTGAAATATATTTGATGTATGAAAATATTATAATTTTTCTATTGATATTGATTAAATATGGATCATATTTGATTTAGATTGTAAATCTACGTACCAAGAGAAGCGCAACAGCTTCATTAAGTGCGGGAAAGGAAGCATTGTTGAAATATTGGGGTGTGTGTGTGTTAAGGGAATGTTTGCTAGGGGTTGAAAAAGCTCTACGACAGCTTTGAGCGGTTGACCTGAGCAGGAATTTGGGTTATTAAAATATAAAAGCAGCTGCTTAGAAATCAGCTGTTGGGTCTGAATGAGCTGAATAAATGTGTAGGGGTTTATTTTTGCTTCTTTGTTATTCGGAGAAAAAGCTCCATGAAGGATGTGCTGAGCGAGAAACTGGGTTATTGCCAAACTTACAAATCAGCTGTTCGGATGGCAAGAGCTTTTGAGATGAAATATATACTGGAAAAGCTAAATGAAAAGAGCTCAGCAATAAAACGAACTGTGAAAAATAGAAAATAAAATGTTTGTGCACTGCAAAATAAATGGCAAAACTAATGCGAGAGGACTTTTAAGCCATTAAAAGGACATCAGCATTGTAGAGCACATCGATAAGCTACCAAGGATTAACTGTGCAACAAAGTGTCCGCAGGACTCGCCACAACATGAAGGTTTTCCGACTGCGACTGGTCAAACTGGTGCTGTTTGGCTTTATGGTCGCCAATCTGGTGTTCTTCTATTACACCTGGAACACTTTCCTCTGGGGACGCATTGGACGTGCATTCTCCGGCGCGGACAGCGAATCGAGGGCAAAGAATATTCGTGAGGCGAGACTCTCTCCAGAGGAGAAGGCGCGCAATGCTCACGAACATCTAATCGAGTCCGTTACAGTTATATTCTATGGCTATTACAATTTTGAGCACGATCTGCCGAAAAGCATCGACAAGTAAATAACCCACCCACCCACCTACTCAATCTATCTATATCTGTATATATGTTCTCTCTCCCATTAGCGTAGACGAAATGGTGCCCAACATTTCGATGCTGGTGCTGCAGGATGGTGCCACCGAGTACTCCTACCCACCGGTTAGTCTGGAGCGTAATACAAGCAGAGAGGAGGACAACGTTCGGTTGATGAATCTATCGTTCGATCTGCGTTGGTCACGGGACCAATTGAATCCCCTTTACTTCATCCACACCAAATATGTGTTGCTCATGCCGGACAGCGTACGTCTAAGCAATCAGAATCTGCTGTTCAAAATCCTGCGGGAGATCAACACAAAACCCGGAACACGTACAGGCAAAGGTCGCGTGACCGTTCCGCCGGAAGAGGTTGTGCGCCGCATGGTAATCGTACCCTTTGCCGGAAACTCCAAATCCTACGTGAACTGCGCGAAAGTCAACTTGGATTTGCCCAACTGGACAATGGAAATCGAGGCGGTGAACGACACTTCGCATTGCGATCTGGTAAATAGTTGATATACAGAACATAGAATCATGGATATCATTGATTTGTTTCCCTTGACAGTTCCTGCAAAAGCATGCGTTACTTGTGGACGTCGGTGCACTTAACTCCTTGCCGCAGCCATTCCTATTTCCGTTTCCGGAGATGCTTTACGTCCAAGCGAAGGTTGCCAACATGACGGTAAGTGATGATCCTATCTAATTGCTGGCCTTTAAGCGTAACTTTCCCATTTGCATAGAACACGGTTTTCCCTCAATCCTTTCAAGAGGGCCGCAAGATGTTCACCTCCTACCACTCCAGACAGCGGCGCCTCGAGCTGCGGCGTCTTCAGTTCCGAGAGATGTACAAGAAGCTGCACATCAAGCGTCTCGTGAGACGCACCCACAAGCTGAGTGGAAAGAACTCAATACGAGAGGCAAATTCGCAGAAGCATACCCCGGTTTTGGATGCACACTTTTCGTCCTCGAACTTCAGCCTGCCGCTGGTGACGGACATCGATCTCTTTGGATGCGAACGAACCACCAAGTCCTGCATTGGCACCGTCTACAACAATCGCCCCTTCTACTACTATATGGGCAAGCATACGCCGCCCTGCTGTCTGGACAAGCTGAAGAGCACCTTTAAGCATGTGCTCGAGGAGTTCGAGAACGTTGGCATTCGCTACTGGCTGGACAATTATGCTCTTAAAAGCGCAATCGAGAGCAATCAACTCTCTCCAGATGCCTACGAGCTGGACATTAGCTTTAATGTCCAGGACTTGGAGCGTTCGAATGCCCTGAAGAAATCCCAGACCAAACCCCACGTGGACAACGACGGCTTTTACTGGCTTAAGGCCACCGATGGACATTATTTCCGTGTGCAATTCTCCAAGGCCAATCAAGTGAGCGTCAATCTTCTGCCCTTCGAGATCAGCGGAAATGAGGTCCGAGCCAGCGGATTCTTCGGCTGGAAGGCGTCTACTTTTGCTGCCGACTATCTGCATCCCATGTCGACGGTTCTGTTTCTCGGCAAGAGCGTCATGTGTCCCAACAACGTTGTCGAGTATCTCGAGGCGAAGAATCTGAGGGTGAAGTCTGAAGATGTGCCTCCCGAAGAGGAGTAGATAATCATTTCCCTTACCATAAACTGGGGTTAAGCTCATAGCATTAGTTATTCGTATAGTCAAAGCAAATAGCTCATAGTTCAAAGTTTGTAATTTGCAATCTTTAGTTTATACACTTCCTATATTTTATATATTTTAAGAAATTTGTAAAATTGAGGTTATGTGTTCCTTTTTGCTGTGTTTCCATGTTAAGTTGATAGCTAGCTCGCATTTGTCTATATACATAGGTATTAAGTTAATTAATGTACATTTCTTAAGCCAAAGTTCTCGGAACTACAAGTCTACAATATAAATGTATGGTTTAAATACAGCCGTACAATAAAGTTCTCCGTACTATTCGTACGAATTTTAAATGGTAACCTATCAAAATATATAATACACTCTTGGACATAATCGCTTGGCTAGGCTAGGCTAGGCTAGGCTCTTAGGTTCGCACTGTGGTTGCTGCATCCGGCACCACGGAACCCTCCGGCAACTCGCGGACCAAGGATAAAAGCTTCTCCAGCTTTGCGTTTTGGAGTGTCAGCTGGTCGAGGTAGAGCTGTTTCTTCGGCGGCTTGACCATGAGGCGAAGGTTGGGCGACAGCTTCAGAGAGGTGGTGACTCCCCTGGAAGAAAGAAGAAGAGTTGACAATTATCATCACGATATGTGATCTACTTAGTATCAAGTATGATACTATCTGATCTACATACTTCTCGTCACCCACGACAATGAATGGCAGCTTCTCATTGAATGCCAGGCGAGTCAGTTTATTCTTTCGCTTGGGCACCACGGCCTGCACACATATGGCTTTGTATTTATTGATATTGAGATCGAAGACGTGCACCTTTCCCTCGGTGGTGACCGCGGCGAAGACTGTGCTGGAGTAGGGCGCCCACTTAACATCGCCGACGGCCGAGCCGAGATCGAATATGAAGAGCGGATCGGCCCGCATGTCCTCCCAGACCTTGACCCGCCAGTCTCCGCTACAGGACACAAATATATTGGAGTCGAAACGATTGAAATCGATGCGATACACGGACATGTTGTGGGCTAGGTAGGTCATCAGATACTTGGAGCTGAACGCCGTGCTGCACTTGTATATGAAGCCGCATTCGGTGCCAACAAGAAAGATCGCATTGTTTGTCGGATGGAATTGGACACAGGAGCCGCCGCTCTTGAGCGTCACTTTTGTGCCGTCCGGCCCATCCGCAATCCCGTTCTCTAGATAGAGCGTTATTATGGTGGTCACCCAAAGTTTGTTCTGCATCAGAATCCAGCTGAAGACGCATCCATCCGAGGACACAGAGTAGAAGTTGATCTCCCCGTCGGCCATGTCCGGACCCCATTTGATTTGCCACACGCATTCGCCGTGCTTGCATTTCACTCCCCTGGAGACATACATGGGTTCCTTGCAGCCATCACGAAGATCGTAGACGGCCACATTGCCGTCGTAGAGCCCGATTACCACTAGGAATGGGTAATGCGGATGGATATCACAGCACATGACGCCGCAATCCGTTTGAACTAAAGGAAAGAGCATTATAAATTTAAATTATAAAGTGAAGATTAGTGGAACTAACTTATATAATCCGGATACGAAGGGTTCTTTACGGTAAACAGGCATAAATATCCCTCGTTGGGCTGTTTTAGGAAGTCATCTGCAAAGGATTAATCATCAGTGGGTTATGGATTCCAATTTGAAGACGTTTTACTCACGTGAACCAAAGCAGACGGCGAACAAGTCGTAGTAGCTCGGATTGAATGTGATCTCGGTGACGTTCATTTTCTTAGTTTTCTCGTATTGAAACTTCCAAAGGGGGAGGAGGTTGCCTTCGCCCTCACGAAACTCATCGGCGGGATCCTCCCAGTAGCGATAATCGTTGCCGATGTCGTCGTAGATGTTCTGGTTAATCATCCGCTCGAGAATCTGCCAGCATCTCAAGTACTTGCGGTTCAGCTGCTCCGCATGGGCGGTTTTCTTTTTGAAGCTCTTCTTGGCCGAGCTTCGGCGTCCGTGAACGTGTCCCAATTTCTGTTGCTGCTCATAATCCTCCAGATAGCTGTCATAGATGACCCACTGCAGAACGTTGCCACCGAACTGCGATCGAGGTGGGGGAATAGTTTGCGTGTCCACATTCTAGAATATAAGAGAATCATTAATGGGTTTACCCGTAGTCTCCCTCCATACTTACACGCTTCGGATTGACATAGGTCAGAGTAGCTCGTTCACAATAGTTGAATTGATTGATCAGCTTGCGCTTCTTGCTGGAGGCAGCAGCTAATGGCTGGGCTCCGCCTCCGTCTTCGTCGTCGCCGGCTGCTTCGGTGGGCTGCTCACTTTTGCCCTCTTCATCTTCTTCCTCCTCGACTTCCTCTTCGTCCCCACCGGAGCCAGCGGGCTTGTCAATCTCGCTCTTCTCATCCTCCTCCTCGCCCTCGCCCTCCTCTTCGCCCTCCGCTATTGTCTCCCGTTGTTCCACCACCGAATAGTTCGGCATAGGCAATGGATAACCGATTTCATCCGATTCCTCAACCTGAATACGCGCCTCTTCCGAATCCACGTGCAGCGAATTCCCCGGAAAGCTGATCAATGTTACGGTATTCCCTGGCACAGGCGCCAGTACAAACTCGCCCTCCTTGAAGCTAAACACTACCAAGTTACGTAGCACATTTGTATTTGTTGGTGTGAGAACCTTCGTAACCTCCTCCCCGAGCTCCGCCTCCGTCAATTCCAATTGGTCATCGGGCTTGAGCAACTGGCGCGATTTCATCCAGGCATCAAAGTCATCGGCATCTCCTCCGCCGCCGCCACCTTCTCCCTTGCCCTTCGATCCTCTATTCTGTCATAATAATGAAGTATGTACAGAGGGATTAGTAGGTGGGATTCGAAGTGGAGCAGAGATGATGGTGGAATGTGTGGGCATTCTTTTATATATATATATTTTTTTTTTGGAAGTGCGATGCTTGTTGACTTATCTGGGAGCAGGATAATTGGCAAACTAGTCAAGGACTTACCTTCGAGGAGAAACCATTACATTGCTAGGATACTTAACGGGAAACGAACATCAAATGCTCAAACTAAGGGTGCACAGATATTGAGCTATGTGATTAGTGAGAATAGTTCATCTAATATATCATAAGTATTCCACAACATGCATATTTCAACTCTTTCCAAAAGTCTAATCCGATGTGGACATAACCCTGTATTACTTCTGATCAGTAACTAATCATATTTGGAAGATCGAAATTTTGATTAGACTAAGATAAGTTCATATGTGAGAGATAATCAAATTCCAGTCCATATATCCAATGGTATTAAGAATAAAAGATCGGACAGTTGAATCAATTAATCTGCTATAATCATACCTAAGACTTTTGGATAGGGTATCTGTGTTCGGCGAGCCGAAGACCGAAGCCAGACGTTTTCTTAGCTGGATGGTGTGACTGTTCTCTGTTGCAGTTACCTCCTCGAGTAGCTGTTGCTCCATCACAGTATGCTCATCCGTGCTACCGGTACGAGGGCCAGCCTCGTCCTCCGGCAAATCCGCCGGATCACCGTCCGACATATTGCGAGTACACTGTACAAACTAAACCGTACCGTAAACACTAATGGATCGAGTGCGGAGCAGACAGCTGGGAGACGTGTGTTAAGCTACTAATAGATGATATGTTAAGTATTTACAGTAATACGGAACTGATCGACTGATCGACTGATTGACTGATTGATCAGATCTACAAACAATTCGGCTTGAAGAAAATGAATACCAAGAAGATTTGTATTTACAGCAATTTGATTGATTATTAGGCTAAGCTTGTATTTACATATTGTATGTTGTAGTGTCCACATACACCTGCATACGCACACTCACACAGACACACATAAAGGTTATCTCTACTTGCGTTAGCTCTACAACTAAGCTGCTCGGTTATAGATACGGGTACAGATACAGATACAGATACAGATACAGATACAGATACAGTTGCTGATACAAGTTAACAGTTAACAGTTACAGATTGTATACTCATATACCGCCATTGCTTTGTTAGCTAGCTTCCACATCTTTGGCAATCTGTATAGATGGAGCACTAAATGAAATATAATAAAGCACGAGACGTGCGACTCCTGAACCTTTTGGAAAGCGCAACACGACTGAGGACCTGGTCGGAAAATAACAAAAACAACCTGACGGTAGATAGAAGGAAGCCAACAAAAATGTCAGGTCCTGAAAACGAAGCTGATGACGTTCGCGAAAGTTTCGACGCGCAGCCAACGAAAAACTTTCATCGCACGTCATGGGGCAAGGATGCGATTGGAGTTGAGAGGGTGTTGACATTTCCGGTAGGGCGCGTAAATAAAAAACAAAAAAAAAATAAACGAAAGGAAAAAACAAATTGCACACAACTCGATTAAGACTTCAGCCGAAAGGATGAGAAGGATGGTGTAACAGTTCTGCCCGATGATGAGGGAATAAGAGGCAGGAGGTAGAGCAAGAACCTTATGTCAGTACCTTTAGGCGTCGCTTAGAGTTACCTATTTATTTTTATGGCTCGAGTCATATCCATGTCTGATTTATTGACTCTTTTATTGCGTTGGAGCAGAGAAGGTGACGTTGATTGCCATCGACACTCAATTGGCCATGGCTCTAGCCCATAGAACATATTCAGATATTACTTGATAAAGTTGCATATAACGGGACTGATCAGCCCTGCCTGAAAGCTGGTAGTGCCATCTCTTTTATCGGCACGCACATGCCATAGACACAGCCTACAGACCCAGTCCCAGGCCCAGTCCCAGTCCCAGGCCCAGTCCCAGTCCCAATCCCAGTCCAACGTCCTGCCAACACCCTACTCTCTGCTCTGTTCTGGCCAGGTCGAGACGAGCCGCCTTTGGCAAATTGCAAATTATGTTTCGTGACAAAGTTCCATCAGAGGGCCAATAACTTTTGCTACGCTACGTCCCAGCCAACTTATTAAAAAGTAATCGCGAATTTTTAAATACGAAAATAGAAGCTTATAACGAAGGCTGACAGTATAACGGCTCTTCGCCTTATATCCAATACCATGGCCCAAATCACAACGTTGACAGCTCCCAAAGTGTTCGCATGTACCGCTCAGCAAAAAGCAAAAAGCAGAAAGCAAAAACTCGGTCGGTCTTTCGAATGGAAATAATATTAAGTATTACTCTAGTGCTCTCTAGTTATTTAGCACTATGGTGTAGCATTTCTTTCTAGCTGTGGCAAATTTATAATTGAAAAAAATCGTTTACCTTCTTCTGCTTGGGCTCCTTGGGCTTCGCATCCGGCATGATGGGGCAGTGTCCTTTCCCTTCCCTCGATGGATAATTTGTGTGAGCGTTCTTCGAAACGTGTTTGACCCTTTGTATATTTATTCACAGTGTGCAGTTCCAATGGGGAGTTTTTTTTTAAACGTTTCCCTGACATTTACTGAATAAATTTTTCGTTTTTCACAGTCTAAACTTTACGTAATTGTGAAATAGAACAATGGAATTCGCCGCTTGCTTTGCCACTTTGCCACTCAACGTCTTTGTTTATTTCGAGTTACTATAGAAATCACCCAAAACTTTCAGCTCCCACGCACCAGCCGCCATTTGCATATTGATTTGGCAACCCAAACATCGGAACTGTCAACGACCTGGTACTATGCAATACTCTTCTTATTCTCCAAGTTCTACTTAAAGGGCTATAGTCCAAAAATTGCACTCGTAGAGTTAGTGCTAGGTCAATTATGAAAGACTAGTTTCTTTCTTATATATCAAATAATTACCTTTTGCTTCTATAAATCCTAGCCAGGTTATGTCATTAATAAGGAAATTTATTCGAACATTAACCGAACAACCGATTAGTTATATTAAAAAGAAGTCCCACACTACCAAAAAATTTTAACTTTATATGTACTTATACTAGATAAGTTTCTACGCCCCATAGTAGGTTTCTACGAAACCAGATGTTTGTGCAGAGTGCAATGAACGCTTTCAAGAGTAAATGAGAAGATAACAATAATAATACTTTTTTTTTTTTCAAGCTTATACTCGATGGGGAAGGCCATTCGGGCGGGTTGGCCGCTCACTAGATCGAAGACCAGTATATAGCATAACCTTGTAGAGAAGATTAAAATAAAAGCGAATGAATGAATGTTCCACACGAATGATTTTATTGTAATGACGCCGTTCTTAAATATAGACGAGTACATCAATATCAATATCAGTATAAATTGTGTAAAAGTATATACCCAATGTATATTCTATGGATCGATATGTAGATATAGTATAGTAACAATTAAGTAGGGTGTAAAAGACCTATGTTTGTTGTCTCAAGCTCTTCACATATCGCACTGGCACTTCGGGTAGATAAACGCAGACAAAGAACATTAGAGGTCCAAATAACAGCATGCAAATCAGCCAATATATCAAGCCAATAACTGTTATCGCGTCCATATACACGGATTTGTGGGCCAGTCTCGAACAGACAAATCAATTATATATATAATTACAGATTACAAATTATAAATAATTAACTAATATCACTAAACATCGGCTATGGAGATTGTGTAACAGGGCAAAACACGTCTGTCACAGCTCCGATGTCTCTAATTAGACCAATCCAGGTAACTTTAGATCTTAATCTTATGATATGATGGACGTTTCTTTAAGCCCGCCACCTGAAAGATAACAAAATTGAATTAGTTATAGTTTAGGATGAATACTTTTCCTCTCTCTCTCTCTCTCTCTCTCTCTCTGACTCAATTTGTAACTGTTCCTGAAGCTCACCTTAGCCTGCCCGTTGGTTAACTGTAACTGTTGCACCTGGCTCGCTGAATCACGCACTTTATACTCGACTCCCGCCCAGATGAATTTATTTTTGGGTATTCACCCGACCGCCAGAAACTCTTTTAAATACGTCCGACTGACGTTCGTCGCAGGTAAATCGTAACTGAATTGCGAAAACCAGAACTACGTAAACCCCAAAGCTGGTTCCCAGTCCCTCGGTCCTCGTTTACCCCGTTAACGAACTTGAGATATTTAGAAGCCAAGCTCTAGTGGCTACGTCAAAAGCTTTTAACCTCTGATTTGGAATTGTTTGTGACGAAAGTTGGTTTTATAAGCAAAATACTGGTATTTTTCAAGGCAGAGCGATAAACTGGTTTTCTAACAAGGTACTTGAGAACATTTGAACGTTTGGCTTTATAACGGCCCAATTTAATTTAATTTGTTAAATAATGTTTGTTAGCACTATTAAAATTGCGCTTATGCTTTTTTTTTTTTGTTTTTGCTTGATTAAAAATAGTAAAATTTATAATACGAATTTTCAGTGTTAAAAAGGTATTCTAATGCTGATAAACACTATCAAAATCACATATTTATGACTCAAGTATTGATAGATTTCTACAGATAAGGAAGTCAGCTTTCGTATAATCTATTACTTTCATTATTTCCCAGTTTTATACTATATAGACACATATTACACATATTATAACATAAAATGCTGACAGATGTTTATTGAATGGAAAGTCCGGATATAGTTCCCCAAATCTATTGTTCAAATAGATTTCTGCTGATAAAAAATAAGGGATAAGTTGCACACAATCTATAACTTTCATCTACAGTCCCCAGCATTATTTTGTTTATACTATTGTAGAGAAGTATACAACTATCGAGAAACTTCTACTGATAAGGAACTCAGAACAGTTTTCAGACAATCTACTGCTCGCATTAATCATTAGCCAGTATTTCTTTGTTTATATCTGGAACTTACATTATATAGAAGTAATTATCACTGTCCTTGCGTTTGGCATCGCTCCGATCGGCGTCCCTTCTGGCCACGTTCACCGAACCAGGATCCGAATGGGCTGGCATATTGCCATTCCAGGTGGCACAACGCCTAACGACGCCATTTTGTTGATTGTTCAGATTGTTCTCTTTGTTGGGATTGGCAAAGAACGACTTTACGCTATCCATAACTGTATAAATTGTTGTTTAAAGCGTGCAGAGGGAAGAGGAAGCCAAAATGTCGAGCCTCCGAATCAAAATAAATTGATAAAGCTAAAAATATATCAACAAAAATTTGTTTTTTAAGAATTCGGGTTTTTTGTGTGCGTTGTCAAGTCATAATAGGTATGTATATAATATATATAATCGTGTCTACATATAGAAGACGGTGTTCTTTGCTCGTTTCCAAGTGTGTTAATTTGTTTTTTTTTTTTTTTTTCTTAGGTGATAATGATAATAATCGTATGATTTCTTCAAATTAATTCCATTTATTTGGGAGTTTTGTAGCATTTCAGGTTTGTTGAACCATAAAAAGCAAATGTTGTATAGCAACATGAAAATGAACGTTACTTTGATAAGCGGTATTATTTATAATTGTATTTATGGTTAGAAAGTCAGTGAGAAAAAAAAAAAACAACAAAGTTGCTTCGAAGAGAAAACAAAATGCGCCTCAGATTCGGTGAAGGCAATTTATCAAGATTAGCGACTATATATACTTGATTCGTAACATATTATCAATTAGCACTTGGGCACTTTAGAAGTTCACAATAGTTCACTTCGCGCCGCTGATAACACTGGAACATGAACTGCAAAAAAAAAAACAAAACAAAAAGTAATACAAAAAAAAGACGAAAAACAGCAATGAGCACGCGTCGCATTCAACAACAATTTGATTTGTTAGCAATAAAGCCAAAGTGGACAACGTGGCAAGATAAGCCAGGTCCTATAGACGAGGCCAACTTGGGTAGCCAATAGTTCTACATTTTCTAGAAGACAATGCCAAACGCGACCTACCTCAAGGCTTCAGCAGCGATGTGTAATTTGCCTAAATGATTGATGGCCAGAATTCGTGTTGTTCGCACGGCTTGGGAGTAACGGCCTTTTCAACGCTTTTAAATTGGCCTGACACAGTTTCAGTTTCGGTTTCAGTTGTCGCGCACTTCCAATTTTAATATTAAATGTTCAGTATTCAATTTCCAATGTTGTTTGCCTCGCAGCCTATGCGAACCGTTTTGCACAATGTCTGCGATCGCACTGAACAACAGCTTCGTCGTCGTCGTCTTCATCGTTGTTCGATGCCCGATGCCCGATGCCGGTCGCTACGTAGTTTTAATCAATTGCGAAGGCGTCACAAACACAGCATTGCATATACATACATACATACATACATAATAACACACATTTCTATGTACGACCATATAACAGCGTGTGCGTGCGTGTGGTTGTGTACTACTTGTATTTGTTTGTAGACAGTCGCTGCGATTACATTATGTTTTAAATGCACATGGATTTCTTCTGCGCGCTGTCGACATCTGGCATCGCCGTTGTAGTTGTAGTTGTAGCTGTAGTTGTAGCTGTTGTCTTTCGTTTATCTACCCGGTCGAGGCAGTTTTTCTTGTTTGTTGTGATCGTCGTTTCTCAGTCTTACACATATGTATGTATGCATGTATATATGCCTGCATGTATATACTCACTCTATTGACAGTTACATATAACAGGGTGTGTTTTAAGGCACAAAATGGAACTGTTTAAAAAGACAATAAATGAAATGCTGTATACCAAATTGTAATGCTTGCAGTAAAGAGTTTATTTTAAGAAATGCAAACAATGAACACAGTTAAATAAATATCTTATGATAACAGACTTACGCAGCCTTAAGCAAAAGACATCTTATTCATGGCTTTCGCTTTGGTACATTTTGTAACTACTGCCATACAATTAGCACAGTATAACAATTAAGCCAGCCCCTGTTTTTAAACCTTGACGTTTACCTGCTTATGTGTGTGTATATTCACATTGATGCATATTTATAGGTACACTTTGTATATTTACACACTAATGTATAAGTGAGTTGTCATTTTTCTACTTATTTTTATATCCATGTATATACAAACATACGTATAGGTATATCTGTCACACTGCCAGCTTTGTATTATGCCCTCACTTCCGTACTGCAAATAATTACATACACATATGTAATTATTTCTTTTTGTTTCTATGTGTGTGGTCCGGCGTTCCGCGTACCAATGATAAGGCGAACGCATTTGTATAAGTGCAACTGCTCGTTGACTGTTTGGACTTTGTACCTTACACATTTTCTCATGCAAATGAACCCAACACATGCACGCACACACACACATGCACAAGCGCTTACTGATAAACGTGTATGAATATGTTTTATAATAAATAATTGATGCATACAATTTGTGTAACGTATTTGTGTGTAAATAGGTATACAATAAAGATGTTCGAAGTATACCCAATAGTTGTTGTCATCTCGTCAAGTGTTATCGACTTCAATGGTACTTCAGGTACCTACAGCTAAACTACCCTTTCACTAATGCAAATGAATATTTAGGTACTTCTGCACACGTACGTAGAGTACTTAAGTTAATGTACCTACTGCACTTCTGCACTTGTACCTACCTAACTTATACTAATGTACCTACTGTACTTCTGCATTTGTACCTACAGTGAGTTTACTTCTATAAATATAACTCTTTTATTGGTGCAGCCTTTCAAAACAGTTTATTTAATTAATTATAAAATCAATTTATTTGGAGTTTCCCTCTGAATAGTCAACAAATCTAAAAGCTAAAATTCCATGAAAATATTCTTACCACATTTTCAACCGGTTAACAAAGGGCTTTTCAGCCTTTACCTGCGTTGACAGCACAACTGAAAAGAGAATTTCAGTGCGATAGCCCCATTGTCAGTATTGAATTATCAAGTTATTGGCATTGTAATCTATTCAATATAAACTTTCAATCTTTATCTTTGTTGGGGGAGATATCAGGGTTGAGCTATCTCTGAAATAGGCGCGTGCACTGCTCTAGGCCTTGTTATTCATACCATTGTTGAAGTTATCAAGCTGAATTTTCAATGGCTTAGTTGTTCGGCGCATGATACAACCCTCTAATGAAAGTTAAGCGGCTCCGATTTGTTAGTAGCGCCAGTGAAATTTCAGGCTGACAGCCCACATGCTATTTAATTATCAGTTCAAAGTACAGGGACAATACACTAAAAGAAATTGCCACTTACTTTGTGGTGCATATTAAATTGATAAAAATTAAAAACATGTTCAATAGATATAAGATGTTTGTTATTTTAAATTTAAAATAAAAAAATTTAAAAATTAACATTTTTAAAATGTAATTTTAAAGTTATTTTTCTACTCAATAATATTTAAGTCTTGCATCTTAATTTAAGTACAAAAATGCAATTATAACGTTTAAACTCGTAATATTAATTGAAAAAAAAAAAAAATTGACTAATGACGTATTTTGAGAGGTAAGATTTATGATCTAATAATTAAAATTTGATTATAGGATTGATTTATTTAATTTGTGTGTCACATACATTTGCACAAAACCGTTTGACCCTCCTTTAAATGGGTTCAGGGTATAAAAAGTTTAAAATGATTCTTATAATATGTCTAGATAGTATTCAAAAAGCCCCCTCGACAGTTCCATATGGTCTGGTTTGCTAATTTAGGTACATGTTGCATTTCTTACAAATTTAACTTTTTGTCTACAAGGAAAACTTAAGAGCTTTGGGACATAAGTCGAGTGCTTAACGGTATAATAGTCGGGTAATTAGATATATATATATATATGGAAATGGTATATAAAGTATGCTAGCTGTTGCCTTTCCACTTGGAGTCCATTTGCCTTGCAGCTGCCACGATGAACGATCACAAATTGCTGGTGGCCAAAGTTGTGGTTATTGTGGTGCTGCTGTTGGTCACGTTAATCTTCTGCTTTCTGCCCTATTGGCTCAATCGATGGTTCAAGTGGACGGGCCGGGCCAAGAGCAATGCACGCGAGTTCCTGGCCGTCCTTTGCCTCCTGAACTTTGGCGGCGGTGTCCTAATTGCCACCACATTCATCCACATCCTGCCGGCTGTCGTCGGGGTTGTAACTGCCTTGCAGGAGTGCCAAATGTTGGCCAGCACTCCCTTCGCCCTGCCCGAGATGCTCATGTGCACGGGCTTCTTTCTGATGTACGCCATCGAGGAGCTGATGCACTTCATTGTGGGCCGACGGCAGCGGCGCAGACAGAAGGCCTTAGAGCAGGCGCAGCAGGCGGCGATGGAACAGCAGGTGGATCAAAAGCAGGAGCTGCAGCCGGTGGAACTAGTCGAGCCGGAGCAACCCAATTGGCTGCGTGGCCTGGGCATCATTGTGGCCCTCTCCCTGCACGAACTCTTTGGCGGCATGTCCATCGGGCTGGAGGAGAGCGTGGACACGGTTTGGTTCATGTGCGCTGCGATTGCGGTCCACAAGCTGGTTTTGGCCTTCTGCATCGGCATGGAGATTATGATGGCGCATACCCGTTGGCTAATTGCTGTCATCTATCTGGTGGTCTTCTCCATAGTCACGCCCATTGGCGTGGGCATTGGCATTGCGATCACTGAGAACTCCAGCGGCAATCATCCAAGCATTCCGGCTGGCATATTACAGGGTATTGCCTGCGGCACACTCGTCTATGTTGTCTACTTTGAGATCGTGGCCAAGGATCATGCTGGCTGGCGCATTTTTCTATGCTCCTTGGGTGGCTTTTTGCTCATGTTTGGCTTGCAAATTGCAGGTGAGTGTGCTTCAGGTGAATTACAGATAGAGTTTATATATGTATCTATATTTTTTTTTTTTATTCTCCTGCAGTTGTTGAAGCGGCGGGAAAATCTTCGTTTGTCTGCCCTTCGGTAAAGGCATTAAATAAAACCCAAACATAGAAATTCGAAAGCTTCATCCTGTAAGCTCTATAAAAAAGCCACATAATCAATTTAATGATATAAGCTTGAAAGTTAAGCAAAAGCACATTAAAGCTTTCTGCGAGATCCTTTGCTCAGAGGTTTTTCTTAATATATATAAAACTCAATTTACAAATTAAAATATGTTTTTTTTATTTAAATATTTACATAAATTTTATTAAATTTTAAAATCATGCAAAATATAAAATCAATTGCAATAATTATCAAATGAGAAATTATGCGATTTCTCTTAAATAATTTATAGAGATCCACGTTTCGCTCAGTGTAGCGGATGTCTGTCATTTGTTTGTTTAATAAAGATCAAAGTGTATATATATAATCATTCTTATCTTTTCAAATTAATTTCGATACCATTTTCAACAATTAAAATCAAAGTTACTAAAATAGACAACAAGAAAAGGAAAATAAAGTCTGCAATTCCGATCGCCTAATCTGCTTCCCAGCGGATCATAATTTCAGCTGTCAATCACTGCCCAGGTATATAATTTACAGCCAGCAGATAGTGGTATAAGGGGCAGTACCGTTAGCAATTCATTTTCACTTGTCGCTGGTGAACGGAGGTGCGAAGATGTACGGAAAACCGAGTCCGCCGGCGTTGCTGCTGGATATGAGAGACGCGACCACGATGACGACTCCGACGACTCCGACGACTCCGACGGCTTCTTCAGTAGATCATCATGCGCTGCTGGTTGCCAAAATTGTGGCCATGGTGGTGCTAATTGTGGTCACGGTGATCTGTGGCAGTTTACCCTACATACTGGATCGCTGCCTAAAGTGGACCAAAAAAGATCCGCAGGAGACTCGCGCCTCGGCTGTGGTACGCTGCCTGATCTACTTCGGAGGTGGCGTCCTGCTCTGCACCACGTTTCTGCACATGCTGCCGGAGGTAATTGAGGTGGTGGATCTGTTGCAGCATTGCGGCATACTGGCGACAACGCCCTTTGCCCTGCCCGAGATGCTCCTCTGCACCGGATTCTTTCTCATGTACGCCCTGGACGAGTTGATGCACTCGTTCATGAAGCGCCATCAGCAGAAGCTCAGTCGCAAGGAGTCGGTGGCCAGCGAAGCCTTCGAGCGTGGCCACAGCATCAAGCACAGCGTATTGATGCGCAGCACCAGACGCAAACAGGTTGCAGCAAAAGCCGCCGGCCTGGATCCGCCGCTGGAGCATGAGCACAGAGATTGTGAGCTGCCGGCAGCATCTGGACATGGTCACAGCCACTTGCCGGCGGAGAGCGACAGCTCCTCGATGCGTGGACTGGGCATTATACTGGCCTTGTCCCTGCACGAACTCTTCGAGGGCATGGCCATTGGCTTGGAGGACACCGTGGGCACCGTCTGGTTCATGTTTGGAGCCGTCGCCGTCCACAAGCTGGTGCTGGCCTTCTGTGTGGGCATGGAGCTGCTGGTGGCTCGCACACGCGCCTCCCTGGCCGTTATCTATCTCATAACCTTCTCGATTGTCACGCCCATTGGCATTGGCATTGGCATTGGCATCAGCCAGCAGGCGGACGCGAATCGGCCGAGCATACCCTCCGGCATACTGCAGGGTATTGCCTCCGGCACGCTGCTCTATGTGGTGTTCTTCGAGATCCTCACCCAGAATCATGCTGGATGGCGTGCCTACATTGCTGGTCTAGCGGGCTTTGCTTTAATGTTTGGACTGCAAATACTTTGTAAGTACAAATGATAAGAGGAAAGCGCTGCTATTGGTTTTGATTGACATACGCATGCCTTAAGTTATCATTAGGCATTTGATTGATGTTTATTAAGCCCCGGTATTAGCGGCATTAACTGCAAGTGCAGGTGGAATTTGTTAAATAACTCTACCCTTTTTTTTATCTCTTACAGCTGACGAAGCGGAAGGTGCTGATAGCGATTCCTGCTACTAGCGTGCGCTCTAGAGTCCGTTTGTAATCCAATTTGTGTGAATAATAATTGAATGTAGCTATAGTTAGTTATATAATATATGTTAGCATCAGTTCGTATAAATTTGTATACATATTTGATAAGCTAAGTTGCCCAATGTAAATTAAGTGCCATTAAACATTTATACAAGCTATTTTTAATTTATAATAACTGTGTTCACTGAATTTTCAAGTTTAAATTTACGCGCTTCGAACATTCCCATTGCTTACCACACAGTGTGTACACACTGTAAGTCAGCTGTTCAACATATCTTGTCCTACAACCCCATTGGTTACCGCACAGTCTGTACACACTATAAATCAGCTGTTCAATTAACATAAGCTGAGAATACGCTGTTAAACCACCTCATAAGAGCTTATGATTCCGGTGAGGAGAGAAAATTTTACGAAAAGTGTGAAGTATTGCATACTCTTAGGCAGCTTATTAAAAACATCGCATCTTGCAGTTGGCAAAGCTTTAATGTTATAATTGAACGACATAATAAAAATAACTTATGTTGAGTTATTATTAATAATTTTTAAATTATAAATTTACAGTAAATTGTTGTGTTGAAATCGATTTACAATATGTAATTTAGACAAAGATTTTATAAAATGTTATAGGATATTGGATAAAAGCTCGTGAGCAAAGTGACATCTCTATGTACTGTAAATCAAACCGCTTACTAGCAGTTACATTTGAGTATAACATAGCTCTCACGATTGATAAACAAATGAGTATTTTAACAGTGACATTGCGCTACCATCGGTGCGCTCATAACAGTTAATAGATGTGGAAACGAACGGTCGTGTGTGCGGAGAAAAATTAATTTAAATACCGAAAGCAAAAACACTCGTAAAGATTTTGCCCCAATAAATTTCGTGTAGACGTGCTAAGTAATAAATAAAACAAAAATCGAATAACTTTCTTGAGCTCGTTTGAAGTGTGTCCAATACATTTGTGCCAGTGAATTGAACAGTTTGCGTGACTCCTCTTCTTCTCAAGTTATTTGTGACTCTGTGCGTATTAATTGTGTGTGTATGAGTGCTAGTTGGTGCATTTGTTTATTCCTACCGCCAAATACTGTTTCTTAGCAAATTTGCGTTGCTGGGCGGTGCTGTCATTACCCCACCTACCCTTCATTAAACATTGTGCAGAAAGAAAATCGAAACTCCCGCACATTGACTGGATGATGAGTTGTCGGAACAGCGACAAAAAGAAAAACAAAAACAACGTCACGTCAAAGAAAAATGAATTAAAGCAAAACAAGAAATTACGGTAGAAATGCTAATGCTTGACACGAATAATTATTCAAAATAAACCAAAATTGTGTGTTATTTTTGTACTTTTACATAACGAAAGCCGCGTCGCACAACACTGACAATAACTGTTTACCGAATTATTGTGCAATTTGTATACAAACAATACAATGAAATAATAGAAAACAACAACAGCAACAACAAAAACGAAAACAAATATAAACACTAACCAATTCCTATTGAGCTTAAAATTAGCTGAATACATTTTATGCACATTTTTCAACGTATTGGGCCCACTGTGCCGTGCTTTAAACATAATTAAGAGCAATATACAAGTGCTTTACATTTTGTTTATATAAAGACTGGATATTTAAAAAAGCAATCGTTGTCACTTGACCTAAAATGTAAACTGTTTTAACTTTACAAATTGAACAATAATTAATACGAATATACCAAGCAAAATGGTTGTAACTTAGCTTAAAAACAATTCACGAATTCGGAAACCACGTGGAAACTTATATTTCATTTTGAGAACAGGTGAGTTTTCTTAATCATAAGTAGTTACGGTAAATTTTATTACCTATACAGCTAAAGAAAGCGTTTAGTTGATATTGCTAAAAAGATAATGTTCAAGAAGTAAGATAAATGTTATACCTGGCTTTAGGAGATATCAGTAAAAGCGGTTATATACATATGTATAATTGAATACGTATATATATAGAGGTATATATATACATACAACATATTGACCTTCTTAAAAGTATTTTCACATTTTCATATCAAGGCATATAAGCATATTTAATCATGTTGTCTTGACATTCACACATGTGTTTCATACAGTTACGTTTATAGTACGTAAGAATAAATATATAAGTACAGTTGTACATTATAGACACATTGCACGATTAATGGATGTTGACCAACGCATTTGTTATTATTTTGTCATTTTGAATGTCTTTGAAATCATATGTTAGATATTTTTAGCCATGGGCTGTGGAAAATTCTATAAAAAATTAACAAATAATTTTTCAATATGTGCGTCATTGCCACAAAAAAGAAATTGTAAAAATATACAAATATTTCCTACGACGCAAAAAAAGAAAAATATTAAAATAAAGTTCTTAACTTAAGCACGAATTTTGCCATTTTAAGTTATACAATATATGTATGTATGTATATTTATATACACAATTACAGCTCGATATGCGTAATTGCCTTCCAGCGAATTATGATAAAAATGTCTATTTTTTGTATTGCTGATAAGGCAGTGGCTTTAGATATGACTGAATATGAAGTTTAAAATCAGTCCTTATTGAGTGACATTACTCAAATATACATATGAGATCTTAGGGAGATTAATTTAATTTAAAAAAATGAATGAATACTGTATTTATTTATATTTTCCAAAGATTTGTAACAAAATTTAATTACGGCTTTAGCTATTTTGTATGCAAGCGCCGGTTAACCAGGCTAAATCAAAGTATTTTAGCCCAAGTTAAACCAATTCAATTAATTAATATACAAAATTAAGCAAAATTAATTAATTAAGCCGCCAAATCTGCCAAACAGAAAATTTGGCCTTGGCTTAAAAATTCGCATAACTTGGCCGCGACAAAGTGTCTGCCATGAAAATGGGATTTTCTGCATACACAGCTGTGGGCCAAGTTATTTGCATAAGCTGAAGTCGGTAAAAGGAAACCGGCTGAAGCACAGTTACAGGCACACACACTCATACACTCGCACAAGTCAACACACGCGCCGCCATTTTGTTGAGCCTCCCGATGCCCACCGTTTTAGTTTTATTGTTTTTGTCTGCGGGTGGTTTCGACCCATTTCAGTGTCAAGTGGGTCACACATACATTTTTACGTGTACACACACATACACATACACATACATAGATGGATATATAGTTAAATTGATGGATGGCTGGAATTATGCTGATGTGTACATAAATGTCTGATGGTTGCTTACAGACACTTTGATGGTTTCTATGGCTTATTTTTTTTGTCTAGCTGCAAATTTGATTTAATGTAATTGAAAACCATTCTTTGGTCACAACTTGTCGTTGTCCTTGGCCAAAGTCTTTGGCATTTGAATGTCGTAATGCACTTAGAAGCCAAAAACACTCAAAACGGGCTTCAAGTAACGTTAGATCTTAGGAAACAAGTTTCTAGCTTATGCCAAATACTTGCTTACAGTTATTAAGTTCGTCTTAAGATCAACAAATAATTAAATCTTGTTGTTCTGTTTCGTTTGACAATAATAAATTATATTTTAACTTGGCTTCTAGCGCTTTTGACCAGTTTCGCTCGTCATATTTACTTCACTTCAAGTTTTTTGTGCAACATTTGCGTATTTATTCCACGTAGAAAACAAATATTGTTGTCAATTAATTCCTCAAACAAAAAGCGCAGCTGCGCAGCTGCACAGCTGATCACGAACCAGAATTTAAAACAGGAAAGAAAATGCAGACTGACAAGCCGATGGCAGAATGCTCTTAAAATGTACAATTTACTTAACAAATGATCAATAACTCTAACAATAACCAATAATTGAGTTTGTTAGTATATCGAAGATTAAACAGCCCATGCATAAAATCTTTTAAATGGGAGCTACCATAAAATATAAAGTTATTCAATGAATTTTAGAGAGATGAAAATTGTTCGACTTATAAAAGTTCATCAACGAAAGTGAATATAAATGTTGACTAGACAATTAGTAATTTTCTTATGTGTCTCTTACCTTGTAATGAATGAATATACTCTTCACTAAAGCGTAACAAATATCATTACTCGCAATGTGTGTCAGTGTGAAGAGACAAACAGCTGATAGGTATTTGAACACAATACACATGAACTGCATACTCACACATACTCACACATGCGTAGCTCCAGCAGAAAATAAATATAACAAAAAATCAATATAAATATAACACAAAAACCGGTTCCCAGCTGCGTGAAACGCATGCAAATTAGCTGTTAATGATGATGAGGTTAATGCGCGTGATGATGATGGACATGATGAAGTTGTATATAGGAACATTTTTTTAACAGCTTTAAGTTTGTACTTACAAATTGCACGAAGCTTTTAGATTAGGTAGTGATACCCTGCAGGCTTATACACAACGGGTGGCATGCACTAATTGAGTTCATTAGACTGCAGGCTACAGTCAATGAACTGCTTGAAGACCTGTTTTAATAAGTTGTATCTTTAAAGACCTGTATCTCGTGATATAAAATAACAAGCACAGATAGTTGCGAACATTTTGATTTATAATCGGAACTTATCTAATCTCATGCATCATCAAAATACGTTATTGCGTATGCAGTAAATCATATTTTCCGTCCTAGAACCCAAGTTAAATATTGTATAATATTAACGTAATCAAAAGCACACAACATTATAAGAGAATGATTATTAAATTTAATTTTAAACGCAAAATCGTCATTTTAAGCTTAAAACCTCAATCATTATAATTTACAAGCGACACATTCATAATAAATATAAATAATAATAATTGTAACACCTTTATATAGTAACTTTTCGCAATTTATCGTATAATGAATGAGTTAAGCACGCAAAATCTGAATTAATTGCAGCTTGCAGATTGTTGCGTGGTAAACTTTGAGCAGTTGGATTATACTTTGGATGTTTCATGGTCTTATCGCATGACTGTTTTCATTTGCATAGCTTCTTTCTTAACTGTAAAAACCAATTTGTGGGTGTATAGAAAAAAAAAAACTTGCAAATTCTTTCTTCCTATCTGGTGAGCGAAATAAAAATATTATATACTTCGCTTATTTTCGAAAATTCTAGAAAAACGTGTAAATATTATATTTAATTAAAATTGTGTAATACATTATTATAATATTGCAAATGTTATTTGTAATCTTTAGCGACCTTGTTTTTTATAGTTAGAGTGAATAAATCAGCGCTTTTTATTGATATTTAGCTTAATTTGCTTGTTGTCAATTATCATACCAATTTTTATTCATATATGTGTGTATATATTTATCTTTTAGGTATGAAATGTAAGCTAGAAGAAGGTTTATTTTTTAAATGGTTAAAATTATTTATTGTATGTACAAGTATAAATTAATTGTTTCCTCATCTGGGACAGAACGAAATATAAAGAGATTAAAGAGTTTTATTAGAATTCCCCTTAAACATTTAAATAAGTATATGCACTTTATCCGATTCATAGTATATGTCTTTGTTAGAAACTGTTCCATAATTACATTTATGATACGGTATAAACTGTTACAAACTGTTAGATCGTGACATTGATGATACTCTTTTATAATACACCAATTCTCAAAAATATATAGATTTATAGCCACTATTAATATGACACTTTGGTTGAGTGTGTCATTTCAGAGTGAGTGTATCTCACACACATGCAACACACTCACACACACACACACACACACACACTGACATCAGGGCATTTATAATGTCAACTGGTAAATTTCCACTGGCAGAGGCAAAACAAAGAGCTATCCAGTAAATAGCGTTAGTGGTTGAAAAAAAAAAAATGTTATAAGGAAGGCAACATACAAAAGCAAAGAAAACAAAGCCAAGATATGAACTGCACTCATCCCATGAGTGAGAAAGAGAATGATTAGGCAGTCGGCAGTCTAAAGAGTATGGAGATAGGGTGAGTGTGCAGCGTCACATAAACATATAGTACATATATACATAGTTATGACACTCTGGATATGTATGTATGCGTATGGGTCTGTTAATATCGAGCCGCATCGTCTGTCAGTCAAAATTTGATTTCAAGCCGCGAAGGCTGCTCAGAAAAAATCAGAAAAACTTCAAAAGAAAACAAAAACATAAACTTCTTATAAATAAAGTTGTGCAATTATTTTCTTTCTATCTTTCTCTATATTTTCTTCGCGTTTTGCAACGCATGCCAAGGAATTAATCGACAAGTAAGTGGAACAATTGAGTGTAGGAAAATATAAACAACACGAAAGAAACTTCTAGTGAAGTCAGATATAAGCGTGCTATTGGATTACCTACATGTAAACTCTCAAGTCTTAAACTCTCATTAATTCTGAGGTCGATATACATTTTCACAGGAATAATACTCAAAAAATGATACGCAGAATATTCCTGGTTATATGTTCAACATTTCATTTTTAGCTATCATAGTTATCGAGATCGGCTAGTTCGTACACCCACACATGACGACGGATAAGGGCTATTTATCAACTTCAAATCGCTATAACTCGGTTAAATACAGTCCGATTTTGAAAAGTTAGACCATTTTCGAATCAGAAAACTAAGTAGAATAAAATTGAATCAATACCTATTGATTTCAAAACCGAGCCCATTTTCGCAAAAAATGTGATGCTACCCCTTGTCATTTTTGTCAAAAATGGTCAAAATTTAGATGTTGATATATATATATGGTCAATCGATACTGCTACTCAATACGAGCTCAAAAAGATATAAATTTTGAAAATCGGACTTAATTTACCCAAGTTACAGTCAAAATCGGACTTAATTTACCCAAGTACTAGTCAACTAAACCTCGAATATAGGGAAAAAATTGTGATTTTAGGGTATACTAAAGTTGAAATGCTTTCACTCCTTATCATTATTATATTTCTTCCTTTAACTTTTAGACGTTGACTGTGTTGATTTTTGTTGTTTTTTTTTTTTTTTTTAATTTTGTTGTAATTACATCATAAGCTTGTCCTTGTCGCTTGGCTTGTCAAGTCCTTGGTCCTTGTCCACCCACAACGATAATCTATTGCCAGCAATCTCATATATATATATATAAATATTATATGATATATTCCAAATTTAATGCGACCTTAAAGACTAATAATTCTTTGCTTTAACTTTCCTTTTGTGTGCCTAAAAACTTGTTTTACGTGCGATTTTTAGTTCCGCAGCCGCCATCTAAATTAAACCAGTTTGTATAAGAAACTAAAACTGATTAGTAGTAGTACTAATTGACAATAGATATATTCCATATTCATGAATACATTTCCATTTCGATTCTATTTTATACGTAAAGTGTGCAAATATAATTCGCATATAATTAAAATAAATACTTACATTGATAATTGTATTTAATTTAGTCGATTGAAACTTTGAACCGATTAAATATGGGAAATTAAATACAGCTATATATTATTACTATTTTAAAATTCTCAAAGTTTTGAAAAGTACTTTTAGTTCTCTTAATACAGATTATATTATAATATCTAATTTTGGTTACGACTTAGCTAAGGTATGTATATATGGGCTCGTAATTAACGGGTAATAAATATAAGAAAAAATTGCAAATGGATTATTATGAAGATTTACAGTTGAGTTGTGCGCATTTGCATTTAAGCTAATTGCAATTTCAAGTTTAACCTTTAAACTCCCTTGACGTGCACGTCAAAATAAAAAATGCAAAAAAAAAGTAACGGTATACTTAATGCAACCCCAACACATTTTGCCCTTGAAATTGTTTGCAGCTTAGTTTCGGTCATAAGGAAAGAAAATTTGAAATATTATATTATAAACATTCACTTAACTAAGATTTGTTTAGCCAAAATATAAATATGCAAAAAATAAAGAAATAAATATAAAACAATGAATAAAAATACAAATATATTTATATATATATATATGTATAAAATATATTGTTACTGCCCAAATACGAAAGTTTGCATACATTAAAGAGCGGTAAGGGGTGTGTTTTTTTTTCACATAAATGTAAATATAAGATGACTTCATGAACAGCAAGACAAATATTTTTCATGGAAGCCAATTTAAAAGCCAATACAGGCATTTTCTTGTATCAAAGTTTTCCATTTTTCAAGCAGGACAGAAACAAGCCCAAAGTGGAGAAAAATCTCAAATTCAAATCTCATTTTATATGCACAGAATATATGTATATATGTGCATGAATGAACACACACATGCACGTGCTCATACACACACAAATACACATGTTTATATGTATATAAAAATCAATATTAACCGCTTTTTGCATACGTCCATGTGGCCGCAAACTTTGTCAAGTTTAAGGCAAAAAAGATAAATTATCCTTTAGCACACACACGCGCTCTCTCTCACTCACACACTTCCTCAATCTCTCTATCTCCTTCACTCTCTCTCTGTCTCTCTCTTTCGTTCTTTGCACAAAAAATGGCAAAAATGTGCAAATGCTGCTGCTATATTTCTCGCATATAACCATCTACAACAATAAATATTGTATTAGTCTGCGCTTTATAGTTGCTATTTGTCAGTGTTGCAAAACGCAACGTAAACGTAAATAACATCAAAGAATGCCGCCAATCTTTTTGTGTGTTCGTGTGTGTGTGTGTGTGTGTGTTTTGTTTGTTGTACGCATTTGACTCTGCCACAGTGACACCTTTTTTGCATCCACTTGTTTGCCAGTCACACACACACACACTCAAATTTTTTACTACAGCAACTTTCAAGGGGCGCCTCTGTAAAAACTTTGCTGCCGTTGCACGGTGAAGGCTACCTAAGTCTGTAGCATGTGGCATCCAGCAGAGTAGCTGTCAGCGCTCAGTTTTTACAAAGCTGCAAGAAAAACATTGCATTAAGTCCGTTGAATAAACTGAACAGATAAAAGAAAACCAAGATCTTAAAAAATCTGCTGGGTTCGTATTATATTAAGATTTGTATAGCTTATTTAAGATTATATAATATAGTATATCAATAGATACAAATGCCTAAAGAAAGATTAAGATTAATTACAAGTATAAAATTAAACAAAGAAAAGTTTATTGTGTAAAGTCTTTTATGTAATTCAAATTTAATCTACATACTGGCAGATATAGACAAAGTTAAATAAATATTATAAAAAGATATGGATTTAACGCTCCCCTATTTACACGCCCTTCATAATGCATATGCAAAGCACGATTGGAACTTCAAGGATGCACAAATATTTACGTAGCTTAACTGAACGAGTATCTTCTGAAGTATTTGCTTATACTCTTCTTCTTTTGAAAGTCCTTGAACATTTAGCCTGACCTCCTCAAGTCAAGAATCTATAAATATTACATCTTGTAGAATTATTTGATAAACTGCATTTCATATTTGTTCAGCTTTAAATGGAGAAAGATGTGGCATAGAGGGAACAAATAGTTATCTGACTAAACCTATTAAGCTATGCTCTATCAGGCGATTTGAAAACCGCAAATCAATTAAAGACTAACAGCATTTGAAATACATTTAGTATCGGCTTACTTGGTGGACAGCCATCAATTACTCGTACCACAGTAATTAAACGGTGAACAATGAGCTGTGTAAAAAGTGACAGCAAATCGTTTAACTAACAGACAGATAAACCCAATCTTAGCCGTTGGCTAGTGAATCCATTTATAACACAGAGAACTGACAGCTGTTAAAATGGATTATTTACACGATTACACGTTTTAAATCCTGAACCCATTAAAAATGGCCAAAACAGGGTATAATGTTTTTGTGAAAATGCTTGTAACAGGCAAAAGGACGAGATCTGCGAGCTGAAGAATTAAAATCTTACTTGTTTCTAACATTTTTTAGTTATTCCAGCATGTCTTATACATCTTAATTGTAAGAGGCAGCATATACTAATTTTGGATAACCAAAGACAGAAAGATGCGTGCGATTCAGGGTATGTCTTAGTCAAGCACACTCGACTAGAGTTTTCCCATTTGTTTGATTAGTATATTGAATATGCATGACGTTCAATATTCTTCAAATGTTTATACATTAGATACATCTGATACTTGGTCCTATTGTTTTTTTTTATGTTTATTTTAAAAAAAAACTTAAAACAATTGCAAGGTAAAAGTTTTTCTTTACTATGAATCAAATTACATTTCATTGCTCAGATCACAAATCAAATAAGATTCGAATCAGATAACAATTGATTCAATTTATTGCAAATTGTTGAGCACAAACAATTGAATTGAATTCGACAATTTCTGCATAATAACAATTGATATTTGATTGAGACTGCTGGATGACATGAGATTTTTGTTTTCCGACGAAGCGGCGACCGTGTAAACCTATTCCCGTCATCATTGGATCTTGAGAGGTACCAATACAAAAACAAAAAAAACATTGATTGAAAATGTGAATGTGAATGTGAATACGAATTCGTGGCTAACTACGTCGCAGAATAAATGACACAGAAGTTCTTGACGTTGGCCTAGTTCTGAGTTTAAAGACTTTGGCATCATATAACAATTGGTCTATGACAATTAGACAGCACAAAACCCAAATAAAACTGGCGTAGGTCAGCATCAAACCACTTTTTATTGGTATCAGCCGCACATATAAAAATACACACACTCACACTGAAATGGAATTATACAGCCTGATTAGCTGTGGTAATTTAGGCATTAAAATACGGAGCTAATAAAAATATTTTTGCACTTATCTGGCATATTTGGTTTATCACAACAGATCCGTAAAACTAATTATTGCTTGGACAACATTTTTATTGCATTTGTCGGCAGTTTCTCTTATTGGCACTAATTAGTTACTTAGATTAGTTGAACTGATTAGTTAGAAGTATGTAAAACACTATGTTCACAATGCTCTTTAACATTTCAGTACCTTCAACCAAACCAATTAGAGCGGAAAATTAACGAGTTTGTAAATGAATCTGACATTTTCAGTAAAATTTGACATTTTATACTCATATATATGCATATGCTTATACATATTTATGTATTTCAACTATCATTCACACCGAATCTTTGGCGTAATATTAAAAAAGAATTTCATATTTTGTCATTACATAGAAAGGACTTTAAACCATGGGCCGTTATATGTATATATTTCTATCTTTTGCAAAAAAATAGCTTTGAATATATAATAATTAACTTTGAATAACCATTTTTGTTATTCGCATCATAATAAACAAGGTTGTTTGCTATCGCAACAATAGCATTAGAGCAAAGTACATACTATATTTGATTTAAGTAATACTTAAGTCTATTTTGTAAATATATGTATGTCTATATGTATGTGCATATGCTGAGCATTATAATTTGTGCGTAAATTGTTGTCAACCGAAATGAGTAAAAAAATGACATGAAATTTGTAAAGATTCATGCTAAAGGGCATTCACGACTAGGTGATACACTAAGACAATGTGTTAGGCCATTGAAAAAAATTCTTTTTTTGAGTTTCATAGTTTCTTAATAAGATAAACATCATTTTTTACTCTAAACCCTACATATTGTTAACAAAACCTCCATGGCTCGACGTAACCGATTCCTTATTCCTTATTCCTTATATTCAGAGTAAAACTAATATACTCATACAAAACGCTTTTGAACAGGGTGTTCAAATAAAAGAGAAACCCATCACAAAAGGCTGCCTACTCGACAGCCAACGAGACGGGTATGTCAAGTGGCCGCGTGTGGGGCAGGTGGTGCGATAACTGCACACATGCACACATACATGCATATGTATAAATATATATATATATATAAATGTATATAGTATGTACAAGTGTATGTGTGTGCATTCGTAGTACTCGCTTGTCCGACGCTTGCTGATAAGAAATTTATTAGATTAAAGCAAAAACGATTGCCGCGATTACAGACGCGACTTCACCGACGCCGACGACGACGCCGACGCCGACACCGCGGACGTTTTTATTTCATTCTGTTTTCTGTTCTTTTCCCGATTTGTTTCGTCTTACTGCTCGAGGCTTTCATCACCAAATCTTTTTCCGCTCATTTATTAGTCTAGCAGGCAACGAGCCACTGAACTGTTCACTGGACTAGTCCGCACAATAACTATAACTATAAGAAGTTACAAACGTGATGCTTTTTTTTTTCTTCTAAATTGATTCCATTGACATGCGTTCAAGAGATTCTTATTTCGTTGAGTCACTGAACATGCGATGTTTTGTGTGTTTGTTCAATTTTAAATATAAATTTTAACTTTCCATGCGAACTCTGAAATGAAAAGTGAAATGAATCAAAGTGTTGCATACAAAAAGGCGCTGTGAAGCCTTCAAAATGGCATTGAACGAGTTTTTACTTTTATGCGTGACGCCTACTAAAGATTCATAATCGAAAGTTAGTTCGTTAACTACAATTGTTGATTCGTTTAGAAAGTGAGTTTATTATAAGATGTGCTAAATTATGTTATCAAATATAATATATATTATGGAGTGAAGTACTTTGTAAACAGTATAAAAACTGGCTTAAACAATATACAACTACTAACCAAATTTTGTTTAAACAAAAGTCTTTAATATAAAGTGTAGAATTATTTAAATGAATGAAATCCCCGTTTTAGTATATTTTATTACAACTCAGTTTTTTTCTTAAAAATAAACCAAAAAGTGCGGTTGTCAGATAAGGAAGTTTAATTGATATCTTTGTTTTATAGTGAAAGTCATTAAATTTTTGTTGCTTACAAAACATTTTGAGCACTCGTGTCCCCGATTGTAACCGAAATCAAACGTAATCCCTCTTATCAGTTTCATAGTAAGCACCGTTGCAAAATTGTATTATAAAGATAAAAATCTTAACATTGTTTCTACTACACACTTGAAGAATTGAACAATCTACACAGTGTATGTTATCATTTTCTCAAAACGCAAATTGGCATTCGATAACGAGCAGTTCTTAGTGTATAGTTTATAGACTTTGGTTTAACGTTTTCTCTAAACTTAAATCTCATTAAATAGAAATGCGCCGCACGTTGTTTACACTCACTACAAACACATATGTATATGTATATATATAAATTAATATATATGTAGAATATACTTTATTTTTAGTATATAATTAAATGCAGTGCCTATCGAGCATTGAACTTGGCACTCGGCAGCGTTTATTCAACCAGTCGACAACACATACGTGAATTGTGTTTTCTTATTGATAACTGCACACATTTAGGACAGCACAAAGTGCTATGAGACTCAATTTGGATTGCTTTAGAAGCCTTGCCAATATCTTCTCTGTTTCAATTTGGCTACAGCATAAAAAACTGCTTGAATTTTGAATTTTATTACCGAAAATAGTATAAAAATAAATAAAGTGTTTATCAGGTTTTATACGGTTTTTTTTTATAATCAAAATAATTCAAATTAAAAGTTACTAATTATTGATCGACTTTCAAGCTTTATTATATGTTCCTATGATAAGGTATGACAGATTTGATAAGTTCTATTTAAAGAACCCATTAAAGGTTTTAACGATAATTGAAGAATAATAAGCTATTGTTTTTGTTTTAATTCATAACTATTACTTAAAATTTCTTATTGTGCACATTTTTAAGTGCTCTAAAAAGAAGTTTGAAGCAGTGTTGAAAAATGTTTGAAAAATATAAACTTATTCTCATTTTATTATTTATCTTTTACCATATCAGACAGTACAAATTGTTGGAATACACACCCATACATGTGCACTCCCTTTTTGCAACTAGAACAGAATGAAATCCCCGCACCAATCTTTATCTGGGCACAAATATGTATATCTCAATGGTTGCCAACAAAAATATTTACATTGTTTGCCAATTTACAATTCGCTGCGTTTTATTTTGAGTGTTGTGAGGCGCCTTTTGTGAATACCATGTGAAAGATATCTTATTTAATACCTAATGATATGATATATAATGGGGCGCTGGTATTAATGGCCTTGGCGCCTGTCAATTTCGAATCATTAATATAAAAGCGCCAACAAACAAATAGCAACTAATTTTGGTCTCTCTTTCTCATTTTCTCTCTTCTGCAGCAGTTACTGTGGCTAAGCGGGCAGCATCAGCTGCTAATCGACTACAACAGGAGAGACATAAATCATCATCATCAGCGACAACAAAAATACAATATTGAGTTGCAGGCGGATAAAGCGAATAAATAGTAATAAAAAAAAACAAGCATACGCATTAATCATACGCCACGTGCGCCCATTGTGAAAAGTGTTCATTCGAAATGTTTGCGAAAAAGCCGCAAAATGCGCCGCGCACTTGACACGCGTTGAGTTACCGTTAATCGTTATAATATACCGATCCATTTGTCACATCCATAACGATCGACCGATCGATCGATCGATCGAATTGCTAAACTTTATATCATTTATTTGATTTTGTGTTCATTCTCTTTTTTTGTTTTTGATTTGTGCACTTGTTTCGTTTCTATTCGAAGTGCCGCATGTTTGTGTCCGGGCTAAAAACGTTTACGGGCAGCTACAACTGCAACAGCAACAAAAATAATAATAATAATAATAACAACAACTACAATCAGAGAGGCAGCCAATTTGATTTGCGGCCAAAATTCGCTCAATTTGTGATTTCCTGGTGGTTAGTGTTAAATACGTTAACGTTCTTAATGAATGTCTTTCGGTTCAAGTCACTTTATCGTGCCACTAAAAAGACAACAACAGCAACAGCAGCAGCAGCAGCAGCAGCGGCTGCAGTCATAACAACAACAACAACAACCGTTACCAGGTCCGCGAAAAAACAAAAGAGCAGCAGCAACAACAACAAGTCCTCCACATCCTCCCCCTCTTCCCACTTCCCTTTTTCGACAACAACAACAACGACGTCCACGACGACGACGTCCACGACGACGACGACAACTACAACAACCTTCGATAATAGCAACAACAACAATCCGCGCACCTACAACAACAGCAGCAAATCGAATAAAGTGTTTCTGCATTATATTCCACGCGATCCGCGTCTAAGAATTTTTAATCGAACCGCCACGTTAAATAAACACTTGGCCCGCACTTTAAGCGAATTGAATATAACTGAAGATCTATGCAATTATGGTGAAGTAATTGGCGGTGGTGCAAGTGATAACTTTTACTCGAATAAAAATCATCAATATTATAACAACGATAATAAACAATTGAAATTTCAAGGCTCACTGTTCGGGTTTTAAAGTGCCGAAAGTTTTCAGTGCGTAAATAAAAGTGATTGGTTTTTCTTATTTTTGGAAAAACTTCAGTCCGAGTCAGAGCCGAGTTCTCAGAGGCAAACGAACTGCGTTGGTTACAAAGAGGTATGTACAGTTATTTGATTTTTTTTTTTAACTTAACAACTCACACAAAATGATAAAATATTGTGTACTTTTTATTCAACTATTGCTATGAAAAGTGAAACTTAGTTTAGAATATATATTTATTGTTGATCAGTAACATTTTCCGATTCGATACAGGTATATATATATATATATATATATTCTTTCAAGTTGCCTTTTAGTTTTCAAATTTATTGTTATTAGTCTTTGTAACCAGTTTTCTTTCTGCTGTAGGTTTAAATGTGAAAGAATCGGAAAAAAAAAATCAAGCTATTTACATTCTGAAGATTATTTTTATAATTACTTGCTAACATTTTTCAACAATTCTTTTGTGACATTTGTGCACTACAAAAACAACTCAGAAACAATAACTATGTTTTTTAAATAAACAAAATTTCAATTTGAAAATTTTCCACATCATACAAAAGTGGGCATTGGGCATTATTATTTGGTCAAAATTGAAAGCAGTCCAAATATATTTACCTAGTCATGATATATATATATATATATATATATGTATCCCCTAGCTTATACAGTGCTCTATAAATAGCAGCAGACGAGCACATTGAGTGCCAAATGCGAAAAAACGTAAACAACTAACGGCAAAGGAAAATAAAAACAACTTAAAAACAATTCACAATTTAAATTCATATTTCGTTTGAAATCAGCTGTTGATGTTTTGTGACGCACTTTTCAAGAGAGTGGCTAAAAGAAAATTGGATTAGTTACTCTTTTGGCTATTTATATGGGGTCAAGTGGAAGGCGATTGGCGCAATCATTTTCATCCTCTGCGAAAAGTGTCGAGAAAATTGCCAATTCGACAATCAGTTTCAGTGCGAGTTCGCAATCGAAATGTCTTCTTCTTGTTGTTGTTGTTGTTATTATTGTTGTAGCATCGAGCGCGAATTGTTTGCTAAGAAGCCAGAAAGTACAATTACAACAATTACAACAACAACAAAAATAACAAACCAAAAGCAGTTTGTGTTATGCCAAATTTATATTTTAATGGATGGTTAATTTGTGCAGTCTTGAGCTTCCGAGGCTTGAGGCGTTGCAACTTATGCAACTCGAGAACTAATGAAAAGCGTTGCAAGTTCTGCACTTTTACAATTAAAAGTTATAAACAAAGTTTTTCAATTACTCAAAGTGGCTAAAAATGTGAACTTAAACCCTTTTGAAGAGGCGAACGCTTCCAACAGCATTATTTATTAAATTTTGGGTAAAAAGTGTTTTGACTTTAAGAACTTTACTTGCGAGCTAGAATTAAAGTCTGTCTCAATAAATTAACTTCATCAATGAGAAGTATTTATTTTTTGTTACCCTTTTATAGCAGATGCAAATTAAAGTGTTTTTTTTTTTTTATTTTATTTGCCTAAAGAGTATCGCAGTCAAGTCTTCCATTAAAAGTTTACTGGATGCAATGTTTGTAATTTTGGCATCTCCTAAAAGTCATGCGAATTTAAGACCTTTTTATGCGCTTTAATATCAAAGTTACAACGGCTTATTGTAAGCTAAAAGATAAAATATCTTGTAAGCTAAAAGATAAAATATCTTTTAAGCTAAAAGATAAAATATCTTGTAAGCTAAAAGATAAAATATCTTTTATGCCAGCATTGAGCTACATTTAAAACTGAATTTGAAGCTTTAGTCACAACTGCAACAAAACTACAAGTCTTAAAGCTTAATAAAATAATTAAAAACACAGTTAATCCGATTGACAACAAATTTTATTTTATTTTATTTTATTTAATTATAATATTAAGAATAATATTCAATTTATTCAATATTGTGCCTTCTTCTCTTTCAGAGTTGATCAATTGGAAGCCGGATTAGAACGAAACGTAAACAATCCAAATCCACCTACAGCTACAGCTACTTAAAAAATAAATATAAATCCTTGCTGAAATCTATGTAACTGTGTTCAAAATTGATTCTAACAACTGCAAGTTTTTAAACAGTTGCTTAAAAGATAAAACACATAAATACATATATAAATTTATATTAGCGAAGAAAAGTAATTGAATTAAGACAAAATGGCCAGGCCATCAGATACACAGAAAGACAGCAACAACTGCAACAACCAATGCAGCAGCAGCAACAATAACAATAATAATAACAACAACAACAATACGAATGCAGCTGCCATTAACAATAATAACAATAACAATAATCATATAAATAATAGTAGCAGTAAACTAAATGGCAACATTTGCCAACCAACTCTTCCCGCGCCGGCAAACACGCCCCTGAACAAGGCGATCAAACATGATCTTTTTCCAGAGGTTACCTTCTGTAATCTGTCCGTGGAGGAGCTGAACAATGGGGCCGGTCACAGCCGAGTGGTGAGGAACAGCATTATTGCCTTGGATGGCGACGGTACCTTGACCAGTCTAATGACTGGCAGCCAGGTAAAGAAACGGAAACGTTTGATATCAAACGAATCCGGCGATTCGATCGATTCCAGCACCACCGAAAAGAAGACACCCAAAATGCCAGATGGTGGCTACGGATGGGTTGTTGTCTTTGCCTCCTTGATGATATCCCTTATATGGGATGGCTTATCATTCTCATTCGGTCTGATCAATACCCAACTGCTGGAATATTTTGGCGAGTCCCCAACGAAGACCGCATGGATTAGTTCCCTGTTCTTCTCGGTGCCACTGCTCATGGGTCCCATCTGGTCGAATCTGGTGGATAAATATGGCTGCCGTAAGATGACAATATTTGGCGGCATTGTTTCCGCTTTTGGATTTGCCGTCTCCTCCGTCTGCAATTCGATTGAAATGCTGATGATCACCTTTGGCATCATCAGCGGATTGGGATTGGGCATTGGTTATGTCACCGCGGTGGTATCGATTGCCTTTTGGTTTGATAAAAAGCGCAGCTTTGCAACGGGCATCGGCGCCTCTGGTACGGGCATTGGCACATTCATCTATGCACGTCTCACCCAGTATTTGGTGGATTCGTATGGCTGGCGAGGAGCAACACTTATTCTTGGTGGCACCATGCTGAATGCCTGTGTGTGCGGCGCTTTGATGCGCGATCCCGATTGGCTAATCGAGGAGAATCGTCTGGAGAGCCGTTCACAGAGTGTCACCACGTTTTCCAATTCGAGCGTGTGTCTCGAAGAGATTAAGAAGCTGCTCGACACTGGCATAACTAAGGAGGCCGTTCTGGACTCGTTGGTGACCAAAAACAACACTGAAGCCAATCAGCAAATCGATGATCCGCTGGACACCAGCCTCAAGCGCTATCGAAGCGAATTCTTCTTACCCACATTTCTCAGCACCCAGGAGCTGGACAGCATTTGCGAGGTGAAGAGCCTCAGCCGTCGCTCGCTCCGGCACAAGGAAGGCGCTGAGGCGCCCTCCCGTGAGAATCTGTTGTCCATGTCGTCGGGCGCCGCAGCCTATGGACCAACGGCTCCCATTTTGGGCTCGCCGGATGATACGCTCATGGGTGGGATACCAACTGAGGTGGCGGAGGCGGCCAAGAAGAGTTACTTGGCCTCGATCGAAACCCTATCCCCATCGGAGAAACGTTCTACGGTGGCGGGCACACCGAATGGATCGCTGCGCTCCTCGGACGAGGGCTACCTCACCCAGAAGCACAACGATGCTCACTATGCCAGCTCCCGGTATTCGCTTAATGAAAATCTCTTCATGGGTAAAAACAACTCGAGCTCATTGTCCCAATTAAAGATCAACGAGCATCGTCACAACTCTGTGGACATACTGAGCGATGATATGCACGCCTACTACATGACCATCAAGGAGGAGACCTTTGCGCTGCTCGACCAGCAGCCCAGAGCCCGACCATTCGCTGCCGGTGGTCCCCCATCCACAGTGATTGCCATACCCGAGCACGAACAGAACAGCGAGCTAGCCTTGCGTCGTTCTAGGCTGGACAGCATTACGGGCATACGCCGTCTGTCCCGCTCGAAGAAGCCCAATCCGCACCGCTCGAATCTGCGTCGCAACATTTCCATTCGGAATTCCAATTTCCTGAAGGACATGCGCATACATCGCAACTCCATTCATTATCGCGGAGCCATGCTCAACACGCATCGCTATCGTCTGCGCGCCTCGTCCTGTCCCAACATCTATCGCAACTCGATGACCACCATTGCCAAGGAGGAGGAAGATGTGAGTACATAGACTAACGGTATAGATAGGGGAAAGGATCTGATACCTCATTTTTATCCGACAGTTAGAAAAATTGGAATGAAACACAAGATTCTATTAAGTAATATAGCACTTCATTAATTTTTTAACATTTCTTTACACACATTATTAATTTAAAAATATAAACATATATTATATTCCAATATATGTGCATATGTAGAGGGTCAAACTCTCTTGAGTTGGAAACTTTGGAACGGAACAAGAGAATTCAAATATTTATGAAACTAAAAAATTCATTTTTTCTGGTAATCAATATTTTGGTATATTATCTAAAACTATGTAATCCGACTACAAGCTTGTTTAAGTATAGATGAGTTGCTAGTAAATATTTAACTCGCTCTCGTTTGCCAATTTGCTCAGTTATCGGATGACTTGGAGTCCAAGTCCAAATCTCGCACGCTTGACAACGAGCTCAAGGCACGATTATCGAGGTTCTATGTATTAAAACAAATGAATATACATATGTACGACAGAGTTATGAGTAGTACTGATAAGCGGTCATTCAGACAGGCGTTTCGTTTCCGTATTGCCTAAATTCTACTCAACAATTATTTATTAAATTTCTTATCTCTCTTTGTAGACCTGGTATGATAATTTTGTGGACACCATGAAATCAGCCTTTGATTTTTCGCTCTTCTTGGATAAGAAATTCGCCCTCTTCAATCTATCTACATTGTTTTTGTTCATTTGGTAAGTACTATGGGAAACTATTATCCGAAGGTCTCAATCTGCGCACCAGAAAATTTATGTGTGTATCTAGCAGATGCAGAGAGTGAGAATTAATAGATACATTTAAAATGGCAACGGCCATAACGAGTCGAAAAACTGTCAAGTACAAATGTCGCAAACAATTTTTGGCAACTACTCAAAATATCATCTATTATTATGAGATTATGAACCTCTTGATGAGCACATAGGGGTACTCAAGCCGTAAAATTTACATAATGCTCTGAGTGTAAGAAAACAAACCAAACTACTTGAAAGATAGATAAATTTAAATAAAATTTCTAGTACCATGTATGTATACTACTGTGTTTGTTTTAATATTCAATGTAGAGTACTTCCTAGTAAAGTAATGCTACAGGGTATCGTCAAGTCTTGTAGTTGGCTTCTCCCCTAAAAACAGATACCAAAACATATATTCGTAAATAACAATATCCTTACATAAGGCAATGCCAGTTACGTGTAATAATAAAAACAAAAACATTTTTCAGGTTTATCATACCCTATCTTTATCTGCCCGATTACATGAAGAATTACAACTACGAGGTGAGCGTCAGCGCAGTTCTGATATCGGCAATTGGTATTGCCCAAACGGTGGGCATGATTGGTCTGGGCTATCTGGGAGACCTGCCCTGGATGAACATCAATATCTGTTATTCCATATGCATGCTGGGTAAGATTTTATCGTATACCAAAATACACCAATTTATAGTATGTTAAAAATATAATTTAACATTACATAAGAATCATAAATTAATGTGTGCTATATTTGTTTTACAGTTTGTGGTGCTTCGGTCTTTTTTATGCCTATGCTTATCAACAGCTACAATGGACTGATGGCCATGTGCGTCATATTTGGATTCACATTTGCCAGCTCGTTTTCGTTTACACCCAGCATATTGGTCAGTCTGGTTGATTTGGATGATTTCACTTGTGCCTACGGGCTGGTACTGTTGGTCCAGGGCGTTGGAATGATCGTTGGTCCTCCCATAGCAGGTGCCATCTATGAATTAATGGGCAGGTGTGTACAACAATTGTCAACCACTTAGAGATCGTTCGATTAATATATCTTTATTATATTTTTCAACAGATGGGACGACTCCTTCTACTATGCGGGCATATTTATAGCACTCTCCGGCGTCTGTTCGTATATGATTGAGTTCTGTGAGAAGAAAGCAACTAAGGAGAGTGATAGTGATGTCTCAGAGACTAAAAAAGCTCAACTTTTACACTAGTTTAATATATTTTAACACACAAAATGTCAGTAGAAAAAATACAAAAAAAAATGTATACATAATTATATATATATACATATAGAATTCAAGGTACTAAAACTAACAAACTTCAGTGCAATTACGCAGCACTGCAGCCTAAAACAAAAGAAGAAAAGAAAAATTAATGGACTAGCATTAAATGTTACAAATTTCTTATGTCAAATGCTGTTGCAGCTAAAAACAAAAAAAATAACAAAAACACAAAAAAAAAAAACAAACTCAGAGCGAATTAGTAGATAAATAATTAATTGAAGCTAAGCAAACAAAAATTGACTTGAAAACTAATTATAACAAGTTTTATTAGTTAGTTAACGCACTAAGTATAACAAACACTTGCATACTTATATACAATATAGATGGAACTATATATAAACCGAAAATTTAATATCAATTGCAGTGCATCACTGCCATGCGCAAAACGGGTTCTCCAATTGTCTTCTTAAAAACGCGAATAATAATTATAATCGTTCTTAATCACACTTTAAAAATTATTAATAATAAAGTGACTCAATTTTCATGAAAAAAATATACAACTAGAATATTTTCAATCTATGTAACGAATGCAATAAATTTAAAGACAATTTTGCAATCAATTTAAACAAAAGTCTTCTAAAAAAAAAGGAAATAGAAATAAACGTTAGTCAAATTTTTGTAAATACAACAACAAACATATAAATACTGGAAAAAAGAAGAGAATATCACCCGAATTGCAAATGGTTCGCAATCAGTTTTTAAACATATTTGTCATAAACAAAAAACTATAACCGTAACAGTTCAAGTATTATTAAAAATTAAATGAATTGAGAGGTAAAAGTAGCGCACTGATAACAATTTAGCCTATGTATAAAACCAAGTAGATTTATGTATATATATATATGTATTAATAAATATACATGCACTATATTGCTAAATGTATATTTATTAATATATAAACAAATATACTAAAGCACACTTCAATTTAGTTTAAAACCAATTAACTAACGCCTAGATACAACTTCTATATACAAATGTAGCCTTTGCAGATTTTTCCAACAAAAAATTTAAACATTAACATTTTTTTAGATATAAGCACATTTTGCAAATAAAATTAAATTAAAATGCAACTTTAACTGTTTACAAACATCAATTAACTAAACATAAATATATACCTTATATATTGAACATTATTCATCAATTAAATAATTTGAGAAAAAAAAGGTGTTTTATTTACCTGGCCCCACTTTGTTAAGCTTTACCCTACAAATATATGAACATTTCGGTTTGTATTTTGAAATATTTATTGTGTATATAATATTATACTGCTTTGGGTCTGGCAAATACAAATGTTTATAAATAATTTGATTTTATTTCTTGTCTGTTTAAATTTATTTCGGTTCTTTTATTTTAAATATATATAAACTTCGTAATTGTCGGCGACATAATCGAATTGATTTAGCATTATCACCACGATTTGTTTTTGTATAATAATTATGTATTAAACTTATATAATATATATTTAATTTTTTTGATGCATGTCTGTGTTTTCTATATATTTATATATGGTTAAATGTTACGCAAATTACACAAAAACAAAGCAAATGCAAACATATATAAACAAATCATTAACATATTTCTGTAGAAGATAAGCAGCCACCGTGCACAGGAAAAAATGAGGGAGAGGTAAATGAATCACAATGAGACAAATTCATGTATAGTATGTTTATATAATATTTATATATTACACGCCATTCATCAATTACTGTTCAGCCAAAATGTAACTAGCGAACTAACTAAATGTACACAAAAATATTTGTTTGTTATTTATCTTCTTTTTTTTTATATCCGTATGTTTAAAGTTTATAAAATTTAGAAATCACGCACGACACATTTTACATATACAATGGTTGATTTTTAGTTTATTTAAAATTGGATTTAATGATGCTTTTATTATAAGTCTTTGCTATTATTTTTTACGATTATTTTAGTTTTGTTTTTTCATTTTAACATTACGCTTAGTGTTGAAATCGGTTCACTATTTTTGCAGTTTACTATTAATGCAGCTAAGTTTATTACGGGTATTCTTTTGTTGAAATAAAAAATGAAAACAATAGGTCTGCTTCCACTACCTTCTAAGAGTTAGTCACTAGTAGCTTTTACAGAAGCGGCTATCGGATATCAGCTACCGGCTACGGCTATCCCAAGTGCAGGCATCGGCAAAAACAGTTCTTTATTCCTAGCAGCAACCGCTGTTAACTGCACCACCCGCACCGCCGGAACCGGGCAGAGCTGGATTTGTGGGCGTTGCCTGTTGTCCGATTTTAATGCCATTTGCCTGCAAGACCGCAAAATAAAATAATTATGCCATTCTTTTCAAATTAATGTGTTGATATATACCTCGTTATTGATGTCGAACACGCCCTCCTGTATCTTCTCGTAAATCTCTTTGGCTGTATTTATGAAGGCCTCCTCCACATTAGCCGCAGTGCGTGCCGACGTCTCCATAAAGACGAGACCATGTTCACGTGCGAATGCCTCTCCCTCCTCCTTTTTCACTTCACGCCTTGAGTCCAGATCGCTCTTGTTGCCAATCAGCATGATCACCATATTTGAGTTTGAGTGCTGGCGGGCATCTTCCAACCATGTGGTCAAGTGGTTGAAGGTCTCACGCCTTGTGATGTCATAGACGAGCAAAGCGCCGGCAGCTCCACGATAATACGATCGTGTAATTGATCTATATAAAAGCAGATATTAATAAAGAAAATACTTTCTATTTCTTAATATCATACCTAAAAGCCTCCTGACCAGCTGTATCCCAGATTTGCAATTTTATTTGTTTGCCATCAATTGTGATCATCCGTGCACCAAACTCCACACCAATTGTCAGATCGTGCACCGGCTGGAATCGCTTGTCCGTGAACTGCAGCAACAGACATGATTTACCAACACCTAAAGAGCAAAGAAAAACACATTTAGTAATTGCTGCTTACGAAATTTAAAGCGTAAAGTGAAAGTTTTCGTAAAAGTGAAGCAAAATAATCAGCAGACAGACCATTTTACGAATTACAACAATAAAAGTAAAAATTATAGCTGAATGCAGCTGATTCTGAGTGGAATATAATATCTATACTATATAGCTGTTATACAAAATACATAGCAGGTTTATATAGAGTAAAAGCTTCCAAACTAAAACCCCTGCTTCGGTCGACGGTCGCCTATAAGATTGCATTTGCAATTAAAATGTATTCAGTCAGTCTCATTCAGCCTAATGGAGTTGTCAATTAGTGGACCTTTAACTGTATGGATATAGAATATATCCATGAACTGTTTGAAAGGTTTTACGTGAAAATTGATAAAAACAAAATATTTGTACATATAGCAATACATGTTAACATATTGCAGATTTTTACACAATTATCCCATAGACGGAAAAACGGAATTTACAGAAAAAAATGTACCCAAGTAAAGCTAGATAATAGCTCCTATAACTTCATTGTAAACAGGCACGGCGATGTATTGCCTATAGAATATGATATCATAGTAAAGCCATATGTTTGTAAGGGTATTAATGCATCAGAACTCAATTATCTATTTTCCCTTAAAAAATGTTTTTATATTACTGGATTAGAAGAACAACAGGAAGCTGGAATAATTTATTTTTTGGTACAAATAAAATGGTAACCTGGTTTATGAATGATTTTTGTAATCCAACAGCTGTTTAATTACCGTAATTCAAAGACTACGCATGTGTGTATGTGTGTATATGCTTATTGACACTGCTGATAAGCGAAGCAGAAAGTCATGAACTGATATTTAGTACTGTCTCATGGAAACTAAAATACTGTTAAAATGCGTCCAAGCGGATATCTACGTGCATTTGGGGTTGATGATGTTGTTGTTGGTGGGTCAGGCAACCGTTGACTCAGCGGCAGCAACAGCAACAGCAGGTCTCTGCCATAAGGGTTCTCAACTACTCACAGCCCCCCGCACATACAGTAAGCAACTGTTAACTTCAACAGTGTGGAGTAACGCCCGCGCCTTTCTATACAGAGGCGTTATTATGGTTTTATTGATTTTTCCTTGCTGCGTGGGCTCCTCCTGAAACGCAGCTGGTAGCTGCGACAGACTAGAGCCTTAATTTGACCCAAAGGGCTATCACTCTATTTCAAACACTACGCAGTTTGGCTTTTTCATTGTCTTTGTTTTGTTGTTACTACACAATTTGTGTGACAATCGCACCAAAAATTTGCACATACACTCTCATATGAAATTTGCCAGCACTCACCAGTGTCGCCAATGATTATATATTTGAACAAATACGCGTAGGACATTATTGATGCTGCTTAGTTTATAAATTCTAGTGAGAACTTTTTAAATATTTATGAACGTAATATATATAGCAATAATAATACGCAATTCCAATCTGTATAGTTTTTGCGAGCTGACTGATGATGACGACTGGTGCTGAAAAGCGATTACGATAACGATTACGATGGCTGAACCAGGGCTGAGTATCGTGTGTTCAGAGTTGCCAGTGTGCACACAAGGTGACTAAAATTATATCGATAACCCAGCCCTATATGTATGTATGTAGCAGTTTTGTCAGAAATTTTCTCGCACAAAGCGAAGTGTTTTAGCTCAATTTATAATTAATTAAATGTGAAATGTGTAAACGAAAATAACAACAAACATACTTAGTTGAAACTAATTGCTGCATTTGGCTAGTTACGAACACAACGCCAGCGACTTGTAGAGCTTTCGGCTCCTGGTCGCCTTCTTATTTTCCACAGCTTCGTTGTCTACACAACTGGGCCCCAAAAGTAATAGTGTGTGTGTGTACCTGTGTGTGTGTTGTTTTGTTCCTTCCTTCCAGCCAAGGCAAGGTGAAACATGAAGATGGCTGACGGCTCGACAATATTGCGTAGGAACCGACCAGGCACAAAATCAAAGGTAAGTAAAGCCATAAAAAAAGAAGAATAAAAGCTGTATCAGAGTCTTTAACTTTCGCACGCTAAAATAATCAGGATTTCTGTCGCTGGCCCGATGAACCGCTTGAAGAAATGGACAGTACACTGGCTGTTCAGCAGTACATACAGCAGATGATAAAACGTGATCCCTCGAATGTGGAGCTCATACTGACCATGCCAGAGGCACAGGATGAGGGCGTCTGGAAATATGAACACTTGCGGCAGTTCTGCATGGAATTGAACGGTCTGGCTGTGCGGCTACAGAAACAATGCTCACCTTCGACATGCACGCAAATGACGGCCACCGATCAATGGATATTCTTGTGTGCGGCACACAAAACGCCCAAAGAGTGCCCCGCCATTGATTACACACGCCACACGCTGGACGGTGCCGCTTGTCTGCTCAATAGCAACAAATATTTTCCAAGCAGGTATGTTTTTCATTTACCCCAAAGCAACTTGCCACATAATGAGTCCAGTGTTACACTTAACCGCAGAGTTTCAATCAAGGAGTCGTCGGTGACCAAGCTGGGCTCGGTGTGTCGACGTGTCTATCGTATATTTTCGCACGCATATTTTCATCATCGTCGCATCTTTGACGAATTCGAGGCTGAGACGTATTTATGCCACCGATTTACACATTTTGTCACAAAATACAATCTCATGTCCAAGGAGAATCTAATTGTGCCCATTAACGATGAGGAGAACGCGGCACCTGGCGAAAGCGAAGCCTAAGCAACAATAGCAACAAATATAATAATAATAACATCAATAATAATAGGAAGAACAAGAAAACAGCAAGACACAAACATAATGCATAAGAAATTATTGACGGACAAAAGCGCAGTCATCCACATACACAACTCACTTAAATATTTATAATATATATATTTACTAATAGCTTGCATTAGATTCGAGATAAACGCATAATTATGGTTTTTGGATCAGACATGGACCGTCAGTTAGAAAAAGAAACCGTAAGGGCAGTAGAATTGAGAATTGAATATTTAAAAAACATAACTCATTTACAAATTTTTGTGTATGTAGTTCAGACGATAAAATATATAAAAAGCTATTGAATATTAGCAAGAGAAAAAGTTAAAACATGGCAACTTGAAACCGATTTCCACTTGATTCCGTAACCGTTAAAAGATTATATTTAAATTTTTTATTTTAAATAAATTATATGTAGACACTCCCACACAGACACGAACACAATAGACACAACAGATTTTCCCTTTTCTCTCAAAAAGAGAGCCCTCTAAAAAATGGAAACGCAGTTGTAACAAAACTAATAAGTGAAGTTTACTATCATAAACTATATACAAAAAGAAAACAAAACCATTACAATAAATCGAAACAGCAAACTAATGAAAAGGTTTCCATTTTAGACAATATTCAGCTCCAGCATGCGCTGCTGTTCCACCAGACGTGCAAAGCCCAAACGAGCGAGATCTATTGTACTATATTTGCCATCTAGTATAAGTTCCGCAATGGCGCGACCCACCGCTGGAGTCTGCTGTATGCCATGACCACTGAAGCCCGCAGCGATGAACAGATTCTTATAATGCGGATGACATCCAATAATACCGTTGGCGTCGAAGAAATTGTGATCATAATAACCCGCCCAGCTGCTTTGGACCTTGATCGACTCGAAGGCGGGCACACGACTAGCCAAGGTGGGCCAGACGTTGGTCTCAAAGTAGCCATGATCCACGTCCAGCGTATCGCATGTGGGCTCCTCATCGTCCGAAGGACTGCGGCCGCACAAAAAATTACCGCCTAGACCATCGCGCCGGAAGTACGTTCCATCGGGATCAACGGTTAATGGCGTGGCCAAGCCCGGACAATTGCGACCCTGCGTATTGAATACGTAGACATAACGCTTGCGTGGCTCCACGGGCAGCGGGACACTCAGCAGATCCTTGCCAGTACCAATTTTAGCTAGACGTGCCACCTGCCCGGAATGTGCGCCCGCAGCCAGGACACAAGTATTAAACTTCACTGTGTGCTTGGTGTCATTGGCAGAGGTCACTTCAACGCCGGAAAGCTGACCATCCGCATTCCACTCGAAGCCAGTCACCTCCCCATTGGCAAACTGTGCACCGTAGGCTCGCGCCTGTTTTTTAAAACCCATCAGCAATGCCCAAGGATCAAACCAGCCCTCCTTATCCACTCCATAGCAACCCAGCTCGATATCATCTGTGACCAGCCAGGGAAAGCGGTTGCGCAGTGCCGCCTGACCAAGTAGCTCATTGCGTGCTCCCAGCTCATTCTGCAGTTTGGAGTTACATCTCAGCGTTTCGGCGCCTTTCTCGGTTGCCAAGATGAGATAACCGTGTGGCTGAAAGTTAAGATCCACATCACCCAAATGACTGCGGCAATTGGATATAAAATCATAGCCAAAGAGTGACATATTTATATTCTCCGGAAGTGAGAACTGTTGCCGAACCCCGCCTACGGATAGCACCGTGGAGGCAGTTGCGTACTATTGTATATATGTGTATAGGAATAGTATTAGAGAGGGAGTCTGTTTTAGATCACAGTTTAACTTACGCAGGAATCTCGCTCTACGACCAAAACGCTGAGTTTCTCCCGCTGTGCCTTGCACTTGAGCCAATATGCCGAGGAGGCGCCCATTCCGCCGCCACCAATGATGAGGACATCGCATCGCTCAGGGAGCGCATCCCCTACAGCAGCTTGAGTCTGTGTCCCGCTGAGGCAGCGCAGCTGTTGCACAGCAGCCGTTCGCAATACACGTCCCAATCGCAGCATTTTGAGTACTAAGCTAAACTGTCTGTAGCCTCTCTTCTTAATTGGCTGGTATAAGGCAATCAATTACTGAGTCCAGATTAGATTTCACGTGGCTTATCAAAGCAAGTAAATAAGCCATAACAATACCAACTTTATACTATGATTTAGCCTATCAGTGTTGATAGACGACATCGTTGTTTGCTCTTGAATGCCCTACAATGAGCGTTGCATACACGACGAAATAATTCTATTTGTACACTTGAAAGTTGTATTTGGCAAAATAATTCAGGCTGCATGATCTGCGTATCCTGCGAAAATAAAATCTTACTAAGGAATTTCAGGAGTCACAGATTTCTAGTCTCGTGTTCGACTTCTAAAATAACAAAATTAATTATTTTTTCTAAAAATATTTAATTTATTTTTTTCTAAAAATAAAATACGTTTTACTCTGGTGGTTATGCATTTCGTTTGAAACCACTTTTAAAATGTAACTGCTAAATTGTCGCTCGCGCTTATGCAATGAAATATTTCTACACCGAAAGTTTGCCTGCCTGTCGCCATTTCTGTTCGTTTAGTACTTCAATCGAATTTTTCGTTCACTGCAACTTCGAAAGTTCGCGCTTTGCAGCTATATAACGAATCTTCTTGGTTGCTTCTATTTTTGTTCGCCTGGTATGTGAATCAAATATTGGTTCACAAGTGCGAACTACTAGTTCCAACAGAGGACCATTTCGGGTGTGCTCTGTTAACTTTCATTTGCTTATCAAAATTAACATATTAATGTTCCTGTTGTGTCTTTAGTCTACTTTATTTATGTATTAAAGCAGCAACTTATAAAATTGTTATGCTGTTGCTTCCTTAAGGCTGTTAAAATCGGCTGATAGGCTGCAGTTCCAGCTGATGATGTTAAAAGGCTGCTGTTAAATTTGCTGCTCGAAAGTATGCAGTAATATTCTTATAAGATAAATGAAATTATGTAAAAATAAGGATTTTGGCGTTATAAAGAAGCTGACGGTGCTCCTCTTTTTCTTTTCATGGCATAAGTCTGTTTTATGTAGAAAATTATCAGAATAATTGTCTTTTAGCATAAAGCCCAAGTTAAATGTGTTTTATTGTAACTTATTTAAATAAAAAATGATCATTAACTTATGTTAGCTTAAGTTAAGGTTATTCGCCAGGTGCAGATTCAGCAACAGGATTGCTTTGACCTTGCTGATTTTGTTGTGATTTATTATTCCGTCCAAATTTCTGGCGTTTATTTGTGCGACCAGCTGGAGGCCCTGATCTATTGCCAGGCGCTTCTTCGAGCTGCCAGAAATCGCTCTTAGTGTTAGGTTTTTGTAAACTAAAAAAGAATGATATAAGCAATGGGTATGAATATATGGAATATAGGCATTGCCAACCCCTCTATGCTATCAGGAAGCTCATCCAGACTCATCAGTATGTGTAATGTTGGTATTTGGCGATTAACAATGATCTCCTCCAGGCCATCCATTTGTGGCTTCCAATGCTCCTCTACACTGTGATCAAATATATGTATATTGAACTCGGATTAGGTATAAACTGGACATAAACTTACTTCGTATAGCCCATACGCGTGACCTGGTAAAGTGGATGACTGCGCTTCAGAACCTCGGCACAGGAAATGGTCTTGACAACGCCCCCACCTGATCCGCTCCAGACCACGCTGCGATATTCACCCTTTTCCAGGGCCGCCTGCGCGTAACCAATAACATTGCTTACTTTGGTGCCGCCCTTGACCTATTGATAGAAGTGTTTTACCTCCTGTTTGTTAAGGATTGCTTTTATACCGTCTTTCACTTACGTGCATCCATAGAAAGTCCTTGTGATTCTTTGGCATGCAATTCTCAAAGGGTAAATCACTTTTGTTCAGCTCCTGCTCCACATTCTCCGCCTTGCGATAGTGAATCATTTTTGCCGACCTATAAGCATAAAAAAAATAAAAACCATTAACTATGCAACTAGATTAGTGGACGAATTTTCGTGTGGCCCTCCGCGACAACCTTGAACCAGAATCAGGAATAATAACGGCAGATATCCTGCCGGCTATACGTAAAGGATGCCTGAGAGCTCATCCATCCACTCATAAACTGTCTTGCGCAGTTATTGTCACGACAGTCTCTGCAAATTGCATAATTGCTTTATGAGACGAGAACGGTTCCTGTCCCGTGTGGGCCAGCAGGCTAACAAAACGAGGCGCAAAGGTTCGGCTATATTGAATGTTTAATGTCTACTTCAGAAGATGTCAATTTTACTTAATATAAATAACAAATGATTTATAAATGATTATTTTGGTTTCGTGGGTTTAATTTTTTGATATGTTCTACAGCAAAATAAATATAAATAAATATATTCGGTTATACAGCAAAATAAATATAAATAAATATATATTGTGCTATATAAGTTCAGAAACCTTTTCTATGAAATGTATTTTTATTACCATACGGGCAAACTCCTTGCTCAAGCCGTGTCAACAGTACCGTTACAGCGCATGAAGAGGAGTTCAAGTAAAAGTCAATAAAAAAGCATTTCTAAAGCAATTAAATGCGCGCGGCTGCAGCAGAAATTTCCCATTAAATAAAATTCTGTTGGTGTCGGGCTCTAGACAACAAGGATGACAACCAACAGGAGCAGAACGAGAGCAACCAAGGCACACACACACACACACACATACACATACACACACATACACATACACATACACATAACCACAATCATACGCTCAGTAGAACCACCCACCCGAAACGTAGCATGCCACTTGTTGAAGCTAAACAACATTTAGCAGGGCTGGAAAGGGGAGAGGGCATGGCAATGGGGGCGTGAATACAGAGAGCTCTCTGAATTCGACAGCAGCAAACGAAAGTTTATTAATGAACTTTTCACAAAACTGCGGCTGTGGGTGGCATCTCATGACCCAATCAAACACCCACGCAACCACACACACACATACACACACAGACACACACAATTAACGTATGTCCTACAGCAAGATGAAAACGCAGACAATTCTAAGATTCAATGCAGCATGAAGGGAAAAGAAATATATATAAAATAAAAGAGAGGCAGAACTTGCGCTGTTCGTATTGGAATGTTACGAGGAATGCCTGCGGAATACCAGATGACAGCCACTGCTCGGGCATTGCGAACGTCATCGTCATTGTCATCATCATCATCATCATCATCATCATCATCATCATCATCATCAACAACATTGTGAACGCAACTGGCAGCAGCATTATTATCATCGCCATTCTTATAAAGCACATTATGTATAATTATGACACTGCGCAACGGTACATATTTTTTGCTAGATGCAAATTTTAAAAATAAAATTAAACATAAGAACTTAAATCATATAATATTTGAATATAAAAACAGCTCTTAAGCTACATATAATAGATGAATACCATGTAATTATTTATCATTTATAATAATATAAAATTATTAGGCGGCCAAAACGACTTGGCTAACAGTAAGTGGCATCAAAAAGCGTTGTGGCCTAAATCTGTGGCCAGATCTCTGTTAACAACAATAAAAACTTGATTAATCTGTCAATCAGTAAAGAAAACCATTCAAAATGATCAATTGTAAAATTATTTATCATTTATAGTAGTATAAAATTATTTTTTATACAAAATAATCTAATTTTTAATTTAAATAATAATTAATAAAAGTTTCTTTTGTTGACTAGTGTAGTCCTATTGTGTGCGGAAGTTATTAACAAAACGAATGTGAAATAAAGCAAATGGACAAATTGCTTGGAATTGCGGATGATTTCTAAACAAGATCTATTTATATGAGTGGTGTGTGTGTGTGTGTGTGTGTGCATGACTCTGACTTGTCCTTTGACAATAAAATAAACATGTACTCTGAATTAACATTATATAAATTAGGTTAAATTCGTAAATTAATTCAAAATGCTTTAAATTAGATTTAAACATTTTGCTGTGTTGCTGCATACTTTCACGCACACTCACATACTTTGCACACACACACACCACCATACCCACGCACACAAATACACACGCAAACGGGACTAAGCTGTGAATGATATGAATAATGTGCGCCATTGTGGGCCGAGTTAAATTTGAACGATTCAAAAAGTTAACAAAAAGAAATGATGTATTAAAGAAATATAAAGTAACATTAAGAAAATAAAAATCATAAATATGAGGTTTAACTTATTATGTGATTTGAGTGGAGACGATGTATGTAGATAAGGTTGAAGCTGTACTAGATGTGAAACAATTTGTTCGTCTTCTATTTATATATAAATATATATATATTTATTTGTATGTATTTGAAGTCTTCAAATTATTAAAATCTATAATTGATTAAAAAACATATTTTAGTATTATATTGTATTTATTACTATTTATTTACCTCTTTATGGTATAAATTATATGCTTTGAAATAATAATCTGTTTAATATATATTCATGCTTTGTATTTTGGAGAACATTCTTTCTGGGACTTTTCCACAGTGCGGCGCAAATATTTCATTTATTTGCAACGCAACCCTCAATGGCAGCACACCCCAACACATGCCCCACAGTTGAGGTCCTCCCTCTCCACTTTTCCCACTCCCCTTTGGCATTCATTAGGCATGCCAACTGGCACTGGAGGAACCGAGCTTAGCTCTTGGCCAAAACGCAGAGCCAGGATCATTTGTGGTTTGCAAGCCGTGGCCAACGGAAATAGTTCAACAAGTGAAAACAACATTTGCAATTACACTTAATACTATTTTAATTATAAACAAGAAACAAATTAAGACTCTGCAATTTGTTAATTCCACATTAAAAAAAGAAAACAATTTTGAACATCAGTCAACCAATATAAAAAAAAAAAGCAATAAACAAATTAAAACCAGAAGCTAACTAAATTAACTAACTAACAAATTAAACGTTTGTGTAAACAAATTGTTCTAAAATATCTACAAAAAAAGAAAGAACTTTTAGAAGAAAACACAGAATATAAAATCCGATTGTGACAACATTGAAAAAACTAACAAGTCTTTAATTAAAATAATACTTATTTTATATTATTTCCAATATTTTTTAATATTCTAAAAAATCAGTCTACTAAATAGTCACTAGCTTTCAATACATTTTTTACAATACAAATTCATTTAGTTTCAGAAATACAATTTTAACAAATTATTTCGTATGTTTTTAGTCAACGCGTTCACAAGTTCATTCATTCAAGAAACAATAAAATAAAAAATATATATATACATATAACAATTATATAGAAGCAATACAATATAAAGATGGATAGCACCGAATTCCGAAAACGGGGCGTGGAAATGGTCGAATACATTTGTAATTATCTGGAAACCTTGGGAGAACGGCGCGTTACGCCCAGCGTGGAGCCCGGATATTTAAGGCATCTGTTACCATGTAAGTGCCAATACATATATATTATATATATGTACATATATAATACAAATTTTGTGTTCTAACATGTAGTTTTCAAATTGTAATCGATAGTATTACGAGAAGAAATTGCGCAATACAAAAAAACGATTAAAAGTTATACAACAATTTATAAAATATTTTTGACTTTTAAAGAGCATGCGAATTGCTGTAATAAATTTGAATTTTTCAATGACAATTTTTATTCGCTCATCTTGAGTATTATTTAAATTTTTATTTAAAATTTTATTTATTAAGAAGGCATTTGTTCTATGGAAAAAAAAGAAACCAATTAAATATATTTAAGAAAATAAATAGAAATAAAATAATAAATAAATCCAAAATAACTCGAATGTTTCTTTGATTAAGAGCAGACAAATTTAGTTTCGATTCCAACCTAATATATAACAACATATATCCCATTCATATATATTTTTATTTATAATATGAAGCGGAAGCACCGCAAGAGCCCGAGGATTGGGATCGAATTATGAACGATGTGGAGGATAAGATAATGCCGGGGGTTACACACTGGCAGCATCCAAGATTCCATGCGTATTTCCCGGCGGGCAATTCGTTTCCCTCCATATTGGGCGATATGCTAGGCGATGGCATCGGTTGTATTGGCTTCTCGTGGGCAGCCAGTCCCGCCTGCACCGAGCTGGAGACCATTGTGCTCGACTGGCTGGGCAAGGCCATCGGGTTGCCGGATCACTTTCTGGCACTGAAGGAGGGCAGCACCGGCGGCGGCGTTATACAGGTAAACACATTGGCTTGTTTATTGGTTACTGTGGGCGGCACAATTTATAGCTTGTCATTGATGAGACAGACATCCGCATCGGAGTGTGTGCTGGTCACGATGCTGGCGGCGCGTGCACAGGCCTTAAAGCGCCTCAAGGCTCAGCATCCGTTCGTCGAGGAGGGCCATTTGCTCTCCAAACTAATGGCCTATTGCTCCAAGGAGGCGCACAGCTGCGTGGAGAAGGCGGCCATGATATGCTTCGTGAAGCTGCGCATTCTGGAGCCCGACGAGAATGCCAGCCTGCGTGGCCAGACCATTGGCGAGGCCATGGAAGAGGATGAGCTGCAGGGCTTGGTGCCATTCTTTGTGTCCACCACATTGGGCACCACCGGCTCCTGTGCTTTCGATAATCTTCCCGAAATTGGAAACGAGCTGAAAAAGTTTCCCTGCGTCTGGCTGCATGTGGACGCCGCCTACGCGGGCAACAGTTTCATTTGCCCCGAGCTGAAGCCCCTCCTAAAGGTACAAATATACATATATACATATATACATAGATATTCCCTATTCGCAACCACTCAAATCTACTACAAATCAATCTGCTAATAAACAGGGCATCGAATATGCTGACTCATTCAACACGAATCCCAACAAATGGCTTCTGACCAATTTCGACTGCTCAACACTTTGGGTGCGCGATCGCATCCGTCTGACATCAGCTCTGGTCGTCGATCCGCTGTATCTCAAGCACGGCTACTCGGATGCGGCCATCGACTATCGTCATTGGGGAGTTCCACTCAGCCGTCGCTTTCGTTCGCTCAAACTGTGGTATGTGATATCTCAAAAGCAAACCAAAAAAAAAAAAATGCGACCCTTAACTGTCAGGCGTGAATGACTTTGTTGACTATTGTCAAATATTTTATTTATTTCTTATTTCTTATTTCTTTGGAGTGCCAAACTTGTTGCTTAGCCATAAGTGTACTTTATTTCAAGCAAGTGTCTTTTCTATTTGCTTGCGATTTAGTTATAAGATCAACAAAAGAATAAGAAGAAGAAGAAGAAGTAGTAGTCGCAGCACACCTGCCTGTAAAGTTTTTATCAAGTCACCATCTTTACCTTTGGTACTCTTTTTATTTTATGACTAATCTTTAAATATTTCACAGGAATCGCTTCAAAAAAAAAAAAGAAAAAAAAAACTATTTATGAGTTGCAAATTGTGAATAGATTTATAGTGAAGTAATGGGTTATTGCCTTAGTGAAGAGGCTTGCGATGAAACAATACTAATGATCGGGATATATAAAAAAAAAAAAAAAATATTATACAAGAAATTATAGTTTATTTGCATTGCAAGTTGCTTAAAGTTTATAAAAGTTAAGTTGACTTTCAATATTATATAAATATATAATAAATTAATATTGTAAGAAAAAGAAGAATATATATGAAATACGGCAGTCTTTGAGTTTAACACCTTCATACCTGAGCTCCAACCAATATTATATATATAATTATATCTTTATTGAAATCTTGATGTATTTAAAGGTTTGTCCTACGCTCTTACGGCATATCCGGACTGCAGCAGTATATACGACATCATATCAAGTTGGCTAAACGGTTTGAGGAGCTGGTGGTCAAAGATAAACGTTTCGAGATCTGTAATCAAGTCAAGGTGAGTTACAGTTAATGGCATTTTGGCCATTTCAATTTATGGCCTGTGCCCATTACAACAATTAATCATGTGACGAGTTCAAAGCACTTTTTGTTTAAACAACAAGTTTTATATTTTGGGTCTGTGGTGATTTTTATAATCCAAACGTGTAGGTGGGCAGGCGTGTGTGTGTGTGTGCGCATGTGAGTGTATAGACTATTGTTATGCATGTTAAACATTCATCAAAATTGTTGTTGTTATTGTTGGTTTTTTATTGGAAGGAAATTGTTTGGTTATTTTGCCAGCGACTGACGCAAATAACATTGACTTTGACTTAACTAAAATCAAATTATGAAATTTGTCTTTGAGTCGGTACGAAAACTATTTCCAAATTTTACTGTTTCGCACCAGCAACAGAGACGAACGTGCGGAATTGCACGCCAAACGCGAAATTCCGATCGAAAATCGGGTAATTGAAGTGTTTTGGCATAATTGGCATACAACATTTTGTTTAAAGACTGGCCAAAATGAAAAAGAAGAAGAAGAAGAAGAAAAACGCAAGAAGTGTGAAAGGTTATGGGCTGGGTGCTTAACTACCAGATACCCTGTATTCAGCTCTGAGGTGAAAGACAATGTCAATGCAATTGATTCGAAAATATAAATCTCACTTTCTAATCTACCTTTAATTAAGTCCGTCTTAAGGGATTACAACAGATATGGCAGTGAAAGTATTTAATTTAACAAAATGAAAAAATAACAGTATAACAATAATTAAAGAATTTTTCTGGCTACTGAAGACTGGTATAAATGAATAGAAGATAAATATGATAAATATACATATATCCCCACTTTGATTCCTGCCAAAGAGTGCAGGGTATATGAGTGATACATGGGGCACTAATTGACAGCTGCTTGTGGCCAGTTTCTTAGCCACTAAATTGAATTGGCCTTTTTGTTTCACATGAACAGCACAACACGTCACATCACGTAATAAGGCGTTCACATTGCGTATACGCAATGCCACTTTTTGTTTACTCTCCACAATAGCGATTATATCTATCTGAATAGGGCTTTATCTAACTGTCCAATTGCAGCTGGGCTTGGTCTGCTTTCGCCTCAAGGGCGGCGACAAGCTCAACGAGAAACTCCTGAGCACCATCAATGAGTCCGGTAAATTGCATATGGTCCCGGCCAGCGTAAATGAGCGTTATATAATACGGTTCTGTCCGGTGGCACAGAATGCGACCGCCGAGGATATTGACTATGCCTGGGACACCATTGTTGACTTTGCCAACGAGCTGCTGGAGAAGGAGCAGCACGACGAAATAACCGAAATAATTAATCGCAAGAAACAGGATACGCTGGCACAGAAGCGTTCCTTCTTTGTGCGCATGGTCAGTGATCCAAAGATCTACAATCCGGCCATCAATAAGGCGGGCACTCCAAAGCTATCCATGGAGCTGCCCTCGCCTGTGGTCAGTCGAGGCAGTGCACCCATAATACGCACGCAGAGCTCTGTGGATCACAATTCCTGGATCTCCTGGCCGCTCGCCTTCCTCTTCAACAGCAACAACGAGGAGAAGGGCACCAATTGTTCATTGCGGTAAGTTAATATGGGGTTGATTGGTTTTCACATCCAAATTTAACTGGGGATGGGATTTGTTTGCCCGCAGCTTCCGGCACTTGGACACCCATGTACGGCCCTCTTCTTCGCGCCGCAATTCAGGCGCCGGCTCTTCGCCATCGCCGGAGAACGAGGTGAGCTTCGTAAATGCGCAACAACAGCAGCAACAATATCAACAACAACAACAACAACAACAACAACAGCAACAACAATCGCCGCGCAAGTCCCCCTTAGTCCTTCGTAAGGCTTCCTCCACCCGGGAGAATCACAACTGAAGGAATTACCAATCAATATGCAAAAACAAAAGACAACAATTTAATCCAAATTATTTAATGCGAACGCAACCTTATGCCTAGTTGAATTATAGACCAATTTACAATAACGATCTCTCCTTATAAATAACCAGCACACAAATATATACATATATACATTTATAGTAAATATTAACTAATTGAAACTCTTAGTCAACTCTAAATTTCGTTGATGCTCAATACCTATATAATAAATACCAAATTATGTACCGTTCAACGTTGTTTTACTTCTTATCTATAAATTTGTCTGACCTTCTGTCTGTCCATGTGTATAAACGCGTCGATCTCGGAAGTTATAAAAGTAGGTAACTTAATATTTGACATATAGACTCTCCTATAGCACGCGCAGATCGAGTTTGTTCTCAAATATCGATAATTCTTTCCCTTTGCTTGTTATAGATATGGATAGATAGTTAAACCTAAAGAGCGAGTACATATAAATATGTACTTCAGTATTTTTAATAATAGATTAAAGACTTTTGCACCTCCTTTAAGTAAATCCAACATTCTACCCATTTATCTGCAAATTCTGAATGAAACTTGCGTTGCCATACGATGAATTTATATATATAAATATTTGTTGTGCCAAGTATTAGAATAATAGTTTTGAATTCGAAGCATGAGCACTTTGATAATAATAGAACTAAGAAAATACCGAGTAGCAGAGATTCACTTTGCTAATCATATGAAGATGGATAACATTTTCTTAACGTTTGCTGAGGCATTGTGTTATTTTGGACCTGAGCAGCCTGTTTTTTCTTTTTTTGCCGGACGCAATTACGATGAAGACAATATCGTAAACATATAGACATGTATATAGTAAATAATTGATTTACTACTGTGATTCTTAGCCGTAAACAAAACATTATTCTTAACGCAATTTTCTGATGATGCCATGGATATGACGTAGTTTGAATGGGAATCGCAAATTGTTCTTCAGCGAAAAATGGATTATGAGTCAGGGTCTTGCGAATATCTAGAAACAATTTACTGCACGCAATTAAAATATACATATATAAATGTATTGAAACACAGTATACAAATGTAAATCGGTAAATCGGTAAATCGAGGGTACTTTTGCTTTCATTATATGTCGGCCTTTTGATTATTGTTTAAGATATCGAGAGATTCCTGCTTTTTGACAAAGATCTGCACCACTTTGTCCACATACGAATCCTTGGCAACTGGCGAAATCTCCTTTAGACGTTTCTTTTCGATATCCCAATTTAGATATTGCGGTGCTTCAATTTGCGGATTAATGCTGCCTGCAGATTGCGCCTCATCCGGGCGACTAGATTGAGGCGAATGGATAGCGGATTTAGCAATGGATTTAAGCAGTGTGCTATACATACTCATCGTCGGATTAGATTCTCCAGATTCATTCCCAGTATTGCTGGCCAAGATGGCCGATGCGCTCTTCTCAGGATTGTTGTTGAGCAGCTTCAGCATAGCATGCGGTCCGATTGCTGCATGCTGCACGATTGAATACTGCGGCATGTTGGCAACATTGCTCGGCATGGCTGCCAATGGCTGTCGAGCTCTTTCCTCATTTCCGTGGACAGCTGGCTGCAACATCCGACTCAGCAGCTTCGTATTATCAAACTGTTCTGCCGCCTTTTGTTGTGGCATCAACTGCTCAACGTTGGGTTCCACCACAGCCAACGGCTTCGAATGCTGCACCATGGCCAGCAGCTGATCCATAGTGGGATAGTTGACGGTCTGACTGTCAGTTGCAGCACGTTGTCCTCGTTTGCTTTTCTTTGGCTGCAACCTGGCCTTTCGCTTCTTCTTCAGATGCAACCTTTTGCTTTCAACTGTGCCACAGAATTGCCGCTTGGCCTTCTCTCTGCCTTCTGCGTGGAATGCGCTGCGCTGATCATCGCGTTCGATCCGACTCATGAGCGCATCTAAATTCGGCTTGATTTTCGAGGTATCCTTGTAGTCATTGGGCAAGTATCCCAATTGCCTCAGATAAACGATGGGCGACTCCCAGTTCTTGATTAAATCCCGCACAATCGCATTGTAGTTGCCATGAAAGCCCAGCTTATCCATTGAAACCCTATCTACACTAGCCTCCAAGTACATGCCCAAAAAGCTGAAGATTAACACGCAAAAAAAGTGTAAACGCATTGCGACTTTATGGATTTTTTTTTGTACAAATGTCTTAAGAAATTACATTTATGGTATTTATTTTAATTAGTTGATGCTGAGTTTTAAATCAGGGCTTATAATGTTTCTAAATTATAAATCAGCATTAATATGCCAGCATCTTTATTTTATTTCAAGCAGAAATCTGTGCAAAGCAAGTTTTTTTTTTGTTTTCTAGAAATCATACATTTAACTAACTTTCAATATCTGCACGACTTAAAAAGCTCGCATTAACAATTCCTGGGACTTGATCGCTTTAATTGTTAAACCAACAAGTTTCAGAAACTCATGAAATTTGTAGCTAAAAATAACTTCAAAGCTAGCGAAGAGATCTTTAATTAACAATCATATAAATTTTAATGCCGCTGATAAAAATAAATACGAGCAAACCTTAACAAAATAGTCGTAAAAAAGGCGTCAGATTTTGTACAATTCAATGTGAGATATTAGCATAAATATCTAAACGGCATTTATAATTCGTTATGAAATACCAAACTCGTGATTTGGCGAAATTCAATAAGCGAAAAGAAGAAGACAAAGAGAACATGTGCAACGTGGTTGTCAAGCGATTTGACAATGACGAAAGCAAATCTTGAATATTGAACTCCAAAGCAGAACAGACAAAAATTCAATTTCAAAAGATGACCCATGGAAATTTTGTCTCTATTGGTGTTTGGCGGTGCCAACTACATAATAACTTTAAATTAATGAGCTAGACGCGGCGAAACTTGGTAATAAATGCGATGGGATGGTGCCAGGCCCCACGTAAAAGACGGATGGACGCGATTGGGCCTCGAGCAAGTTTGAAGTGTGACCGCGTAAACTGAATACGAGGTTTATATTTAGACAAACGACGTCATTCGTACATATGTAGGTATATTCGTGAATGAAAGTCTCGAAGAGTTTTGGGCATAAAGCCGACAAAAGCAGATCGTCAGGCCGTGGCCAAAAACAAATTCGTCAAGTCATGCTCTGTCAATGCCTCTCAAAGCCCGCACTTTGCCCAGCGTAAGGCGCGTGCGCGAATGAATCAGCGCAGTGTACTCGAAGAAGGTGAGAAAAAGTAGTTGCTGATGTCCGACCGGAAGATACCCTAGTGGACATTGTCAATCCTCAATTATAGGTTGTTTAGTAAATGATCTCTTATTCAATTTTGATTAGAATGCAACAATTTAACCAAAAAGAAGATAAACATACAGTGAAATTAATCTACAGAAGTCTGAATGATATGCAATTTAAAAATTTGTATCAATATTAAATAAAATCCATCAACATTATACCCTTGTAAGCCATCATCAAAATTAGAGGCATTTAAAAAAGCGTTTGTTAGCTAAACTTGATTGATTGTGCAAATTAAGCGAAGCCTGAAGGCGGGAGCTACCTACTTGAACTATGGAACCTAGCAGGTCTAAATGAAATTATATAAGATAAGCATTGGGCACTAACTCAGCTAATTAGCAAACAACATGATATAAACACAAAGCCCTCGCATTCATTCATGATTTTAGCATACACTTTTAAACACACGCCCACCCACTCACACATCTAAAATAATAATTAGATAGTTGCAATTCTATTCAAATATATCTCAAATGCGTTGTCCGAGATTCCAACGAAGGGGCAACTACGTCACGGCTGCTACTTTAGGCGGATACACGTAAAAGTTAATAAGCTAAGTTAATAGACTAAGTTGACAAACTAAGCTAATAAGCTATACTCCGTAGTTGTTAATTATTTCGGCCAACTTATCTGTTTGCAATTTATTTTACTTTAATTAATTACTATAATAATTACAATTTATTTTACAATTACACGCCACATTTGAAACATATATCAAAAGTTATTCCCCGTTGCCAAAAGAAGAGGAGAAAACCATATAAACATCCGGCAATCTTAGTCAAATACTCAATACTTAAACCGGGTGAGAATTAATTTAGCACTTTTTTTTCTACTTCAGCAACATCTGGCAACCTTAGCTAAATACGCAATACTTAAACCGGGTGAGAATTAGTTTAGCACTTATTTTTTTTTTTTTTGCATATTTTCTAATGCCTATTCCAGGCACGTCTTCGAATACCTGTTAAAGACTTGCGCCAATTCAAAAAGTTCCCCGAAAGACGGTTCAAATAGAAGAGAAAAAAAGAATCAGTTCCGCGCTTCAAAGCCAAATTTTAAAACTGGATACGACAAACGTGGAAGGCGTGGCAGCTGTTGTGTAAAACTAATTAAAAGCAACAATGCATAACGAAATGCTGGATATGAGTTTGATGATGTTAATTTTACCTGTATTAAGCAATCATTATAATGAATGATTGAGGCTTCACCTTTAATTGTCATTTAAATATCATATGTTTGTGTATAGATATTAAAAAAACATTTATTTAATTTATATAAGTATTAAAACTAAGTTCTAAAATGAAATACCGGTTGTACTTACACTTTTAATACACTTGTTAACAAAAGTACTTTATATTAATGTATTATTTTGAATATTTATCAAATATATTTTACCTTTAAGTATTATTTTATTACGCATACGAATTTTCTTTGTTTCCTGTGAATTCGTTTTCAAGAAAATTTTTTACGAGAGCTTTTCCAATATTTGATCTGATATGATTCATTCACAAAACAGCATAAGGTGTAATATCTACGTTATCATAACTAAAACCAAATAATTTTTATTTTTCCCAACAGAAACCACCATAGCATGCATTTAATATGTATAATTAACACAATTAAAGCGTTTCTACAATTGCCAACGGTAATGTGCTATTAATAAAGACTTAATCAGCTCCAAATCACAGCACGAAAAATCTTACGTTTCGCATCCAAGCCATATAATTACGGCAAACAAAAAATAATAACGTTTCCCGGCAGGGATTTTTTTTCGATATTGAAATAAAATCCAACCGAAAGCAAACCCACACAGAGCGCGCGCGCAACGAAGTGTGGCTTAAGGCGAATCAACAAATTGGCAAAGCGGGTTTCCCAGAGATTCCAACACGGCGAAGGCGGCGAAGTACAATGCAAGTAATTTGAGAGCCGCAAAAGAAAGAAGACAGCAATCACGAAACACTCACGTCAATACAATGCATAGGTGCGAGTGCTAGAGCGGGCGAGAAATAGAGAGAGCGGCCAAGGCTTGCGCGAGAGAGTGCGCACTTCGGTGATTGGCGTTCGTTATAAAAACGAATGCAGCAACAAGCTTCGAGTCATTCGCGCAAAGGAAGCTGCAACGAGCACAACGTAACAAAACGTAAAAACGTAAAACCGTGAGCGAGCGAGAAAGTGAATACAAGTGTAGCCTAGCTTTGGGCATTGTGTTACAAGAAGTGTACTAGAAATTACAAAAAGGTGTCAATACAAAAAAAAAACAAGTGTTAAACAGTTCCAGTAGAAAGCAGTACAATAACCAAGAAACAATAAAAATGAATGTGGAAGAGTTTCGCAAGTACGGCAAGGAAGTGATTGATTATATATGCGAATATGGCAGCAATATCGAAGAGCGCGATGTGGCGCCCACATTGGATCCTGGATATTTGAAAAAACTTTTGCCAGGTAAGAAAAAATTCCAAATTAAAAATAAACATAAATAACCTAGTTAAGCTAGTTTATTTACAAACAAATTATAAATATTGCACGTATAAATGGCTGATGTAACTATAAATATATTTTTCTTAATGGAATCCGAATATGCCAAAGCCACAATATTCATTCAAAAATATTTTGCGCTGCTTTGAATCAATTTACAAAACTATTTTGTTTATAACAAAATAATTCGTAGTCAGTCTGAACTCTTGAGGGATCGCTTCAAATTAACACAAATAAACAGCAATTAGTTAAAGACTTCTAAACAAATTAGCAAAATGAAAAATAAATTTCGCACTACACAAAATAAAAACCAAGAAAAAAAGAAAATCTTGTATAAGTATGCAAAACAAATCTTGAACAACAAATAAAAAAAAAAGCCTCCACTCAACAAGCACTACAGAAACTTGTGGATTCGTGTTGACTAATTGTGAGCAAACAATGCGAATTGAGTTGTAGATCTCTAGAAACCCACATGGTAACCGTGAATTTAAGAAAACAAATACAATATTTTTGAATAAAAAACTGTTTGTTTTTTTTTTTGTTTCTTTAACTTTTTCCCCGGCGTGGGCCCGATTTGGGGCATCAAGCTGTTGGGTCATAAGATTTTTAGCTTTTTCAACTGAATTTCAAGTGAATTGCGCGCAGTTAGTTAAGCTAAATATTTACGTCTGATGAACACCGCAAATATCTCTATAGTTCAACTAAACAAATCAATTAATTATGCGAATACACACTCACTCACACACTCACACACTCACTCACTCACAGTGGAACATCTCATAGGTAGAACAGTAGATAGAGGTCTGTGCTGGCCAAAAATAACAAATCGTATATAAATATTGGTATGCGCTGGCTTAGCAGCAACTTTATAGGTGCTAAAAGATATATATGAGAATATATATCTACTATACATTAAAGACACGCGCTTCCCAGGGCCAACTAACAAGATGTCTTGATTTGTTTATATTCCAGCTGACGCGCCCCAATCACCTGAATCATTCAAAGATGTGCTCGAGGATTTTGAGCAAAAAATTATGCCAGGAGTCGTTCACTGGAATCATCCCAAATTCTTTGCATACTTTCCCTCGGGCAACAGTTTTCCGTCCGTTCTGGGTGATATGCTAAGCAGTGCCATTGGCTCCATTGGATTCAGCTGGGCCAGTTGCCCGGCTGCTGCGGAGCTGGAGACCATTGTCATGAACTGGTATGCCAAGGCATTGGGCCTGCCCAAGGCTTTCATATCGGATGCACCCGGCAGCACAGGCGGCGGCGCATTGCAGGGTTCCGCCTCTGAATGTGTCCTCGTGTCCCTCATCACGGCACGTGCGCGAGCAATCAACGAACTGAAAGGTCAGACCAGTGTCCATGACAGCGTCTTTCTTCCCAATCTGATTGCCTATGCCAGCCGCGAAGCCCACTCCAGTGTGGAGAAGGCCACCAAAATGGCGCTGGTGAAGCTGCGCATCATCGACGCTGACGAACATGGACGCATGCGCGTGGATCTGCTCCAGCAGGCCATACAGAACGATGCCAATGCCGGCTTGACGCCATTCTTTGTGGTCGCCACGGTGGGCACCACCGGTGGCTGCGCCTTCGACGATATCTCCTCGATCGGCAAGGTGTGCAGAGAGATGCCCAGCATTTGGCTACATGTGGATGGCGCCTATGCAGGCAACTCTTTCATCTTGCCCGAGATGCGGGTGTTCTCTGCTGGTTTGGAGTACGCCGACTCATTCAATACCAATCCCAACAAGCTGCTGTTGACCAACTTCGACGCCTCCGCTTTGTGGGTGCGCGATGTGATGACCCTGAAGAGTGCGCTCAATGTGAATCCTTTGTACTTGAGGCACGAGCACATGAACGGCGTGGATTATAGACACTACGGCATTCCACTGAGTCGTCGCTTCCGAGCGCTCAAGCTGTGGTTCGTCTTTCGCACATATGGCGTGAAGGGGCTGCAGGAGTACATACGCAATCACATGGTGCTGGCCAAGAAATTTGAGATGCTTGTCCGCAAGGACGAACGCTTCGAGGTACGCAACGATGTCCATTTGGGTCTGGTGTGCTTCCGCATGCGGTGAGTTTAATGGCAATTGGAACCAATCCAGGAAGAGTCTTTACAATATTTGTTTTCATCTCACAGCACTGGCGATGAGCCCAATCATCTACTGCTGGCCCAAATCAATCATTCGGGCAAGATGCATATGACACCGGCCAAGTTCAATGGACGCTATGTGATACGCTTCTGTGTGACCTACGAGCATGCGACAGAAAAGGACATTCTCGATGCATGGAGCCAGATCAAAGGCTTTGCTAGCGAAATACTGCGCGATGCCCAACTGGAGAGCAACTCCGCACCAGCCACACCCGAAACAGAACGCACCAGCTCAGAGCCAGTGGCGCCCGTTTCCGGCAAGCCACCCATCAAGAAGAAGCTTACACGCACCAAATCCTTGCGGTTCTCCTTCACACGCAGCATATCACGTGAACAGTTCCAGAGCCAAAGCGAGCACCTTATGGATGGCTGTACGCCCATCTTGGTGGTGGATCCCAAAACGATTCAACAGAGTTTTCAGCAGGCAGCAGAAAATAATGAAAACCATAATATAATTACAAAGCTAAAGGACATTTCCGATGTGGATACGGATGAGGCGAGCAACTAAGGGATTTGTTTCCAAAATGAAACGCAAATTATGTAGATAGTATTTGCTCTTTTTTTATCGCAGTTTAGTGCTGAAATGAGGCCTGTACCTAAAATCAAACGTTTGATTTTGCTTAATTTGAATTTAAGTACATATTTATATAGTTCTTAAGTTGCGCTTTTAATTTTCATTTAATTTATAGCTGGGTTCCTATTATCACACGAAATACATATAAATATTGTATGCATTGTATGTTTAGTTAAGGCTCTTATGAACAACAAAACAAAAACCACTTATTTATAAACATCAACATTTGCTTAGCATTAATATGCGCATTTTTTATTTAAAAAAAAATATGGGTAACCAAAAATAAAACGATTTTTGAATTTATTTTGGCAACTGGCAACCGATTTACAGTTGAATTTTAACCACCAAGCTTTTCGAGCTTTCAATAAGAAATACAAATGGAAGAAAGATAGTAATAGGAGTGCAACCTTGATTGATCGTAAAAGTTAATTGCATGTAATTTGTCTTGTGTAATTGGATTTAAATAATAAACAACAATTGAATGTCAATATGTAAGTGTGTACAACTGCTAACTCAGGCTAAACAAAAAATAAACAATAACAAAGCAAACAAAAACTTACCCTTTATGGTAATACCTTCCCGTTCTGCGTCTAAGTTTCACAAATGTTGGTTTTACAATCGAATTGCATATACAGATTTTTAACACTTTGCTTTAAACTCGCACACAATTAATTTGTAAATAATTCACTACTAATCTCTTATATCAGGAAAACAATAGAAGCCACATGTGTGAACACAGCTGAACGATGAATGCGATTGCCGGCTAACAAAAGCTATCGATAGAAGAGGCGCGATTGCTAAAATTCTTATCGATGAATATAATTCGCTGGAAAACGTAAACAAACGACAGCCGGCGTAGTTATTACTAAACGTTTGCATTTAGTAAAAATATTAAGTAAATATGCCTAACTGGAATCAAATACAATCGCAACTGCGCAGCTCAAACAATCCCGTTGTGTTCTTTGACATAGCCGTGGGCACAACGGTAAGTCAACAACAACATATAACATTACTTATGTACATAATTAATTTGTTTGCATCGACAGGAAATTGGACGCATGATTTTTGAGTTATTTGCGGACACTGTGCCGCGCACGGCGGAAAACTTTCGACAATTTTGCACTGGCGAGTATCGGCCGGATGGAGTGCCGATCGGCTACAAAGGCGCCAGTTTTCACAGAGTAATCAAAGATTTTATGATACAAGGCGGAGATTTCGTTCAGGGAGATGGCACAGGAGTCACTAGCATCTATGGCAACACATTTGGCGATGAGAATTTTACGTTAAAACACGACTCACCCGGTCTACTGGCTATGGCCAACAGCGGCCGGGACACGAACGGCTGCCAGTTCTTCATCACCTGTGCGCGGTGTAATTTTTTGGATGGCAAACATGTGGTCTTCGGTCGCGTTCTTGACGGTCTTTTGATAATGCGTAAAATTGAGAACGTACCGACGGGACCCAACAACAAGCCCAAGCTCCCAGTTACTATTTCGCAATGTGGACAAATGTAGCATAGTTTTTTGTTTTATATAATAAATTTACTACACAATGTATTCAGAGTATTACAATCACTTTTTATATGGGTTTAAATATCCTTGTTGAAGTAGGGGTAAGAGCCTGAACTCTGCTTCTCCTTAAGCAATGTCTGACAGTCCTCGATCATAAAGCTGCAATGATAACATTTTAAGTATTTGTTTTATATGACCTGTATAAGTATACCTACTCGTAGTATAGCGGAACTAGAGGTACCGTGGCCAAGTGCCACAGCGAGTGTGCATCTAGTATCCACAATATTGGCGGAAAATCGAGCAACTCCAGGCTCATAGCCAGCGCAAATAGCACATAGAAGCGTAGTATACGTCTAAAGTATGGTCGACGATTCCGGACACGTTGACACCATATAAACCAACCCACAGCGCTCAGCACACCTGTAGCTATATTCACCTTCATATTGAAGGAGTAGTTAAATTTGCCCGTGCTCAAGTAGGCAAAGTAATTGATGTAGTAAGAGACACAAGCGAGTGTGATGACGCCACGTAGAAATAGTGAATATCGATGCAACATTCGCATTACCATGCAGTATAATGAGCACAAAACCATGGAGTAGGCAAAGGCATAATCCAATAGCTCCGTTACAGGAAAATCTCTGGTATGGAATATAGCTGACCATATCCAACCATTCAGACATATCTAAAAGTAGACAATATTCAATAATAGAGCATACTTAGTATTTACATCTAAAAGTCCTACCAAAGCAAAGATGTGTGCCAGCATGTAGCAAGGACTATCGGGACTCACTACCCACCGAAATTTCCGTAGCATGCGAAAATGCATTATAAAATTTACTATAGAGAATACAACTGATGCTGGTTCCTGCATTCCAAACAGACGTAGGAATGGCCACTTTCCATAGAATTGTGGTATTGGCCAGCCGCGCTCCATAAATGCAAACACTGTGCGCCACATGCAGCCATAGGAGCACTCATCCGAGCAGCTCCAGCCAAAGATGCGATCAAATATTGTTTGTCCATAAAAGTTGATGGCTTGCTCCTGTATTTCCAAGCCATCTGCAGAGATGCACATTAGCTATACACATACATATGCGTAATATTGATTATCTTCTTTCTACTTGCCAGCTGAACAATTTGTTCGTTCGCAGTTTTGTCGACAGTTGTGAAAGAATTGTGTACGATCCCCATTGGAGGCAGACGCAGGCAGTGATTCACTTTTAAGGAGGAGCAGCAACAACAGCAACAGCCAGGTTGCATTTAATTGGCAATTAAATCTAAACATTGTGCTTCGCTTCAAAAGTTTAATTCATCATTTTGTAAACAAATCACAGCGCTATTGATTTATCTTTGATTAGGGCTGCCAATCGGCACATTGTCTATGTGCACCTATAACCTTCTATACCTGTCCACTAATATGAACAGTATATTTATTAAATTACTAAAAATTGTAGTTTTATATTTTATTTTAGTACGTTTCATTTAAAATTTCGAAATATTGTATATTGTTTTGTTTACAAAGCACGGCAACTCATTTAACAGTGTGGCAACCCTTGTCAGCTGTCAAGTCCACGAAATATTTAATCGTTTATGCCTCAGTATTTATTGCGATATAGCATTGTAACAAGAAAAGGAAGATGGCACAAGCATATGTTTCATTAAAATAGATTTGTTGTGCAACTAATTATGTGAATATTATGCCTGCTGAATTAAATAAACGTAGTGATAATTTAATTTAAATATGCTCTAGATAAATGTTCGTACCAAGTTAATTTACGTTCTACATTTGCCGTATAAACTTGAGTATCATTCTTCCTCGTCCTCATTGCAGTTGTGTTTGTGTTTGTGTTTGCTTTTGCAGTCGTCAGTGTGGGAAGTGTTTGAGTGCTATGAAAAAGTCATAAATGTATCTTAAACATATTAAAATCGTAACAAAAACCAACTGTGTAATATTAAATAGTTGTTTTATGCCAGCTGCAGCAATATTATAAATATATCCACCCACAAAATATCTGCAATTGCAGGTGCATTTAACGCTTGTGCACTGGCAGTTTTTATAAAGCCGTGCATTTGTGTCATTATGTTAAATTACATCCCATCAATGCAGCAGTTACCTGTGCAACATTTTCGCGTCTAAGTGTGTGTATGTACATATATATATATATATGTATGTGTGTGTGCCTTTATATATTTAGAATATGACGTTAGAGCGTACTGCATAAAGCCGTAAATTAGTATAGAAAAGGCTCGCGGAAGTGTGACCAGGCTACAAATTTGCATGTCCGAATATCTGTCAGTGGATGCCAGTGGCAAAGCAAGCTTCAGCGATGCAGATGACGCCCACACACTGATCAGTCAGCCGCCGTTGACGCCGCAGCAGCAGAGGGCAGCGACGCTGCGAAAACCATATTATATTAAGGTAAGCACTATTACCTCACTACGTATCAATTTATATTTATTGCCTTTCGTTTGCAGCGAGAGCCTCTGGTATTCTTCATAATGCGGCTGAATCTGAAGGCTGTGCTGCTGCTGCTCACGGTGGCTGTAATGGTCATAACATTGGGCATTTATATGAGGTGTGCGGCCTTTAGTTTTTCGCCGGATTTTGTACGTCAGCTGGGCAGCCGACAATCGGCCGATACACTGTCCAATTCCGCAGCTGGACAGGAACAGTCAGCACCGCTGCAGGACATAGAATGCGCCATCAATCAAGAGTACAGCATACACTGCAAACGGGACGAAAATGCCAACGAGGTATATGTGCCCTTCTCGTTCCTGCGCCAGTATTTCGATGTCAGCGGAGCTGTTTCGACCGGCGTCAGCGGCAGCGATCCAGCCAAATTCAACTGGATGCACAGCAATTCCAAAGTTAATCTGCCCAAGGGAAAATATGATCCGCGCGGCGTGTTTATGTACTTCGAGAACTACAATGTGGAGGTGCGTGATCGGGTTAAGTGCATCAGTGCGGCGGAAGGCGTGCCGGTCAGCACGCAGTGGGAGAAACGTGGATATTTCTATCCCACGCAAATAGCACAATTCGCACTCGCGCATTACAGCAAAAATTTAACGGAGCCAGCACCGCGAGTGCATGTGATGGAGGACGCTGATGGGAATCAAATGGATTGGACAATACCGAAGACCAGCAATATGACACGCATCTGGCACCACAAGTTCAACACGAGTATTGTCCAGTTCGAGACGACCATTGGCTATGAGAGCGCCATTAGCATTCAGTTGAATCAGACGCAAGATCTGGTGCTCAGTGTGGATTTGCTACTGGTGACCAACAGCAGCAGCCTGATGGTGACCGTGCTGAATCGCGACACCAAACACAGTTACAATTTGCACTACCTGGCCGCCGAGCTGCTGCTCAGCGTGCAGGAGTCGAATATTTATTACGGATTAGGCAGCGGCTCTCTTAACAAGTGGCGTCACATCACTCGGGATCTACACATCGATCTGCAGAAGGGCATTGTAATGGGCGACAAGCGGTCGCCGTTGAAGGTGCGTCGCAGCGATTTGGAAGTGCTGTCCGTGTCCTTTCTAGGAATTGGCTTCTTTGATAATATAACGCTCTCGACGAGCGATCATTTATCGCATTTCTATGACGCAGCCGAATGGTTTGTGCACAATCAGGATGCTAAGACGGGCGGCTGGACGAATCCGGTGCGCCGTAGTCTTAATGGTTTTGCGGAGCTACGTCCAGGCTGGATATCGGCCATGGGTCAGGGTCATGCCATATCGGTGCTAGCTCGTGCCTACTGGCATTCTGGCGGAGATGTGAGATATCTGAAGGCCGCTTCACTTGGCTTGCAGCCGTATCGCATCTATTCGCGCGATGGCGGCGTCCTAACTCAATTTATGGACAAATATTATTGGTGAGTAGAGTATTGCCAGACAATCATTGATGTATTGAAACAATTTTGTGTTGGCGTCACAGGTACGAGGAGTATCCGACAACGCCGGCGTCGTATGTTCTCAATGGTTTCATCTACTCGCTTCTTGGTCTGTACGATCTGAACAGCACAGCTCCCAGCAAGATAGCGCGCGAGGCTGGCAAGTTATTCGCCCAGGGCATGCACTCGCTGAAGAAAATGCTGCTGCTCTACGACACCGGCTCTGGCACTAGCTACGATCTGCGACATTTGAGTTTGGGCGTGGCACCGAATTTGGCGCGCTGGGATTATCATGCGACTCATGTTAATCAACTGCTTCTACTGGCCACTATTGACAGTGATCCATTGATTGCACAAACCGCTGAACGTTGGAAGGGATATATGTTTGGCAAGCGGGCCAAACACAACTGAGAACGAAGAAAGCTGGCGGCAGTGGCTGCTGCAGCCTCGTGGCAGCCACGTCGCCTGCTTACGAGGCCCAACAAGTGATATTTTTTGTAAACCACACGCAAGAAAAGAAAACCATTTGAAATGGTTGCGTTTTATGCTGTTTCCCTTTCCAATCTTGTAAGAGTTTTAGAAACACGCAACGAATTTTAAGTTGTTATTGTTTATAGCATGCTTTTGTATCCATCCAAATTGTATTTAAGTTATTCGTTAGTGTTTAAGGAATCGTACCTATCGACTTCATATATACCTTGTATTGACTTATCATTAGCTGCTATTTGGCATATATAACTAATTGTTGAACTATAGCTTAATTGTTTCCTAAGTAGTTGCACGCGTAATATAACTGGACAATATCATAAAAAAAAAACCTATCTACTAAACATAGCGCTCTTCGGCATGCCGTAGCTGACATACCCCATAAAGCAAACAGATATATATATCTGAACTGATTGAGGGGTAAATTTTCACTGAACACACTTACTGTTGTATGGTAGTCAACTTTTTTACTGCTCTAAGTAGAGATCGTTACACTCCCCCCTCTTGTAAAAAGTCGAATTGTAGAGAGCTTAGTATTTTAATTATAGGACAGACTCGAGGTATAGATAGTAACTGTTAGATGCATAAAATACGTATATATATATAGTATGTATATATATATATATATGGGAACACATTTATATTTATCTTCAAGGGGCAACAAAAAGTTCTAACTCAAAATACTTACTGCCTATTAGAACTGGGTTAACATTTAATTTAATGCGATATTATCATAGCTTGAGTTACCTGTGTAAATAACGTGACATATTTTGTTGTCACAAATGAGTTTCTTGATTTATCCTGCAATATCGAAGAAAATATCACAAATTTTAAATGAGTTTAAATATTTTTATATATATTATTTTTAATATCGCTATAAAAACTGGCATCTAAACACAATTTAAATAATAATAAAAAAAAGAACAAAGGATTTAATATATGTATAAGCATGTATGTAATGTTGAAGGCCACTTCATGAGAATTTCTCGACTTAAACGATGCCATTCCATTGTAACTTTAATTTAGTACTTAATGCTTTACTTGATATACTTACCGTCAATTATACAATATTAAAACTATCTGTTGTATATTAAAAAAAAAATAATAACCGCAAAAATAAGCGAGACTGTTAACAAAACGAAAAACTATTGATTTTTAATTAAGTTTAACGAATTTTAAGTACTTTCACAATTCAACCTTGTGTTATCAATTTATTTACATTTGGTTAAAACGAAAATATAAATCGCCTCTTTCAACATAATGGATATTTTGTTACTTTACTCAAAGAACTACACAACAAAAAGGGATAGCATTCAATTGTCAGGATCGCTTCGATTCGAGGACATGCGAACGGATGGAGGGTGGGCCACTGCGTCGTCGCACCTCAAGAATGAAAGCATTCTCCATTTGATCGCATATCAGATCGAAGAATATATTGGCAATATTGCTGTGCAACAAAGATTTGAACTTAAAGGCTACCCTAAAGTCTAGCACACATGAATTGGGTATGTCTTTGAGACCAGGACTAAAGCGCCATTCGTTGAGGAGGTAGTTGAACAGTCGACCATCATGACATTCCGATTTAACCCAGCTGGGCGGCTGCAGTGTTACCCGCGATGTGTAAGCCTCGTTAAGCGGCGGAAAACCAACTATAAGATCAGCCTTGAATCCGACGCCGTGATCCACGCTGTGCACATGCGATTTCTTCACGTAGGGCACAAACTTGTTATAGTTACGAACGTCAGAGACCACATTGTACATGTCCTGCATGGAGTAGCTGAAAGATATACAAATTAACTACTGCTCCATGTTTGGGTATGATTGGATTGCCCAGTTTGTGACTCACCCGACCAGCTCTTTTTTGGTGTAAGACCGATTTTTATTGCGAAAATCATTGAACGTTAGGTAGGATCGTTGGATGCCATTCGTGTAGCAACGCGGCCGGATTTGCTGCTGGCTACTGCAACAGAAAAGGCCGCGTTTCGTCAACAACAGTTTTTTAAGAATTTATACATGTACAAATCGGATATTTGTATATTTACACTTGATACAATTTACACTTTACATACAATGCAAGGGTTGCCAAGACATTTGATTATATAATTAACATTTACCTGCTGACCTTGATTCAAAGTAGCGCTGAAAAATTCTAAAATCCAATGCTTTTAATGTGATGCCCTTCAACATATTTAACGAAATTACGCGTTTTCAAATATGTACATATAACAAAAATTGTGCCAGCTAAAAAAATTCACCCCCAAAGCGCTCCATGCGCATATTTGAACAGCTGTTTGTGCAGCGTTGCCAGACAGCTGTTGTGACTTTTGTATACATCTGTCGCTCCCCCTTAATAAAATATATTGTTTGCCATAGCTTTTTATTATCTACATAATAGCGCAAAATGAACGCGACTCCTCCTGTGGCGCCGCCAAGCCCGATAGCTCCTTTTGCTTCAATTCTAAATAGGTATTCTCATTGCGTTTTTCCAGCCATTCGGGCAACGGCTTAGCCCAATCCTCTGGAGGCTGTTTGCGCTTTGACCACGTATCGTTGGCGAAGTGCGCACGCAGTCTTGTTATTCGTCGCTGCTCCTCACTCTTGATTATGGCGGTAGCAGCTTCAATGTCATTGCCGTTGGATTCCTCGTAGCGTTCGCAGTTCTGAAAGTCTTTCAGCCACTGCAAGCAGTCAATTTCTTTGCCATATATAAAATATTGATTGAAACGTGCCTTAAAGCTTCTGCAATCGTCATATTCATCTTTGTACAGATGGCATGGTCGAATCTGCATGGGTTGAACTTTAAAATATATACACTCACACAATAAAGAGTTACTTACGGCCCATAAATCTTCTATTTTTGTTTTGTTTTTATTGTCTTTTGTTTCAACATTTTCATTTCTCGCAGACATTATGTAAAATCTGTAGAGAAAAACGAACGACAACGAAATCAGCTGTCTTTTGTTTATCACCCAAAAAAAAGAAGGTTGCCACCTCGTTTAAGAAACTTCCTCATCAACTGTGATTGTGTTGTATTTTCGTTTTTATTGCAAATAATTGCACAATTAAAGATTTAATGTACATCAAAAACATTTAGGTAAATTGAAATATTGAAACAACATTTCAGTGTTCAATATTGTTGGCAAATATACACGACTATGGTTAAATTTTTTTAAATATTCAGCGTTAATTCAAAACCGTCTTGTATACAGAAAAATATACATATATAAATATGCAGAAATATATTCATGTAATTGTGTAATATGCTTTATGTTTGTATGCATGTGTGTGTGTGTTATATTTGCTTAGAAGGGTCGTACTTAATTAAAGCCTTTCAATGTAAATTTCAAGCGTTTTCAGCATATTACAACAGAACTTAAAAAATTAAAATAACGTTTTTTGTGTGTGATTACAATTTGTCTTAATTACAAATTACAAAACTAAACCCGATGGCATGTTTAAACTAAATGGTAGTCAAAAATATACAATATGCTGCATTACGAATTAATTGGGAAAACATTTGTAAATTGTTTTAAAAAACTACGTACAATATATTTCATCTAGAACCAGTTTCCTTTCTTTTTGTACACTTCTAAACTGGGTAAGAGAATTAAACGGGAAGGCCAACTACAAAAGATCAAAGCACATAAGAATATATATATATATTTTTACATATATGTATACTATTTGTGCTAACGTAATTGTATGTTCGGCATTATAATGAATTTATGTAAGTGTGTGTAAGTGAAATGTGTGTGTTTTCCTTTTAATAACTAACTTTAAACTTTAGTTTGACTTTTAAGACTTAGTTGGTAAAAAACAGGCGGCTCCTGTTTTTGGGATCTTGTTTGTATTGTTGTTGTTGATGTTGTTGTATGTAGCTGCTTATATTAACCATCGAGCGTCCAGCACATTTTCCAATTGGAGCAACTGCAGCAATTGACGCTGTTGGTGCTGGCTATGCTACAAACGACTCGACAGTTAGTATTTATTATGCTGTGCCAGCAGCTGCATATCCGTCAGATACTTGATGATGTGCACCTTGGCCTCGGCCTTTTGTCGCACGCCCAGCGTGTTGAGCATATCTGTGACAACCATGCCAAACGATTGATCCTCGGCGCTGACCGCCTGTGAGACATTGTTTTGGAAAATCTTTAGCATGTTGTCGCTGTGCTCCTCCTCGCTGCGCTCCCGCTTCAGGGGTGGCTCATAGAAATATGGCTTCTGATCCTTGCCCACAGCCGTGGCGAGCTGTGCATCGCCAGTGACAGTTATTTCTAAACGAAAATCTATATTAGAACGGGAATTGGAATGTTTTAATTATTTAAAGACTCACCGTGCGGATGTGTTAGTGCCTGTGCGGATGTGGTTGCGCTGCCGTTGAAGGGCTGGGCGAATATATCCACAACGGTTTGCTGCTGTGCCTGTTGCTGTTGCGTGGGATCGGCCACCTGATTGGCATTCTGACTCCCATTCGCACACTTGCCCAGCAGCGATTCACGGTACTGCCGTATCGAGTCCACAAGGAACTGCATTTGCTTGAAGTAGCGCCAGCGCGATTCTTGGCACAATTTCATTTCGCGCGCGAATTTGTCACGTAAGCTCTTCCATCTCTTTGTACATTTTTGTTCTACAAAATAACAATAAAATATGATAATTCGAATTTGTAACAAGTGGGCGTAATTTCGCTATTTTCATTCATACTATCTTATAGGTACCGATCTGATAAGAATGTTTGTTTACATTTAGTGGATTGTCAAGTTTTACTTTGGTGGGTGGCAACGCCGCCATAGCTACCAGACGTCAGCATATGTGCGTCAAATTGCAAACCAAAACAAACCGCGAGACGTCAACGCCGTTGTCTCTCCCACCCCCGCAAATACTTGAACAAACGGCGTTAGCTATTGGCAGAAGCAGCAACAGCAACAGAAGCAGCAGCAGCAGCAATAGCAGCAGCAGCAGACGCAGCTACAGCAACAGAAGCAGCAACATCAGTAGCCGCAGCCGCAGTCGCAGTAGCAGCAGCAGCAGCTGAGCTGAAGCTGAATCCGTGGCACGCCAGCAGCGACAGCAGCTTCCGAGCCGCCTGGCGGCAGGCGTCCGCCCGCTGCTGCTGTCGACGTCGACTACAACTACGAGTTGATTCTGCCCGCTTGGTATTGGTAACGACAGCAGCGGAACAGTCAGAAAATCTGACGGTAGAGTTGTCCTCACAATTTCTGCTGCATTCAAATGGCTTGGCGCCAAAATATGTTTTCATAATAGAGATATAAAGCTTGCATAATTCATTTATGGAAAAGCACCAAACTGAAATCGGACCATTGCATATAAGCCCTACATTTTTTACGCCAGGGGGAACAGATGAATGTTTTTTCCTTTGGTATACACTCATGAAATGAAAGCGGTTCGGTTGGTCGAAGATTGCCTGTCGCAGTGTGCGTGAGTTGTTCATATCTGTGTGTGAGTAAGCAACCAACAGCAACATTGGCAGCAGCTGCAGCGACGGCAGCAGTGGCAGTTGTATAAAAATAAACGCTGGCGTAGGCAGCATGTGTGCGACAAAGACAACTACTGCGACGCAAAAGTACAGCAACTTCAAAAATGTTGACTGCGCGAACACACCGTCGACAGCGCAGTCAGGTCCGCAGTCGAAGCGCCCAAATTCGGGCACAGAAAAACTGTTAAATTGATTATAACTTTAATGTTTCTTAGCTTGGTAATTTGAAACCAATTATATTAATTTGTATAATTACATATTATATTATATATAACGCTTGTGATACTGCTATCATTATGTAACTAGCGTCTTTACGGCGCCCAAACCGCACATTAGTCATTGCGCTCCTGTAATTTCACAATCGTCTGTCGCGTCTCCGCCGCGTCGCCGTTCACTTTTGCGTCGTTTCTGTACACTTGCTTTTGCTGCCCGTCTGCTGCCGACGCCCGCTGCCTACTTCTGCTGCTGCCGACGATGTCGTCGTCTCTGTTGCCAGCCCACTCTGCACCCGCTCTTCCCTATCACCTTTCCATACCCCTTGCACCTTAACCGTACATAGAATTTAATCAATTTGCAGCGACGACGACATCGTCGGCGCCAGCTGCCTTGCTTGATACTCGACCAATTTCACTTGCCACACAGCGAATGGGCTGGTTGCACCCTTCGGACCCGTTTTACAAACACCTTCACAAAAATTTCACTTACCGCTAACTCCGAGTGTTTCAGCGATTTGTTTCCAAGTCTGCGCCTTACGCACAAAATGCTTGTAATTGTAATGTGACCGATCGTATATAACGGGATTCATTTTGACAGCCTCAATTAGATTGAGATCAAACTGCTGCTCCAGGTTTGCATCCAGTTTGTCCATTTCGATGGCTGCACTTAGTGTGTGCACTGCGAGAAACACAAACACGGGCAAATTTATTAAATATACAACTTACACATATGCATATGCGTGCGTGTCTCTCTCTTTATTAGTGTATGTGTGTGTGTTTGAGTTTGTGTTTGTGTTCGTGTTCATGTGTGTGTATGCATGTAAATTGGCCACTTTATCAGAATTGCCATTAATAAACTAACTAAAACTCACTTTGTTTCTTTCGTTTGCTAATTGTTGTTAAATAATTGGCGCGCACGCACCCTTTATAGTTTATTTGTTTTTATTTTGATTTGGTCTTCTTCAAGAAGGAAACGTCGCGACGTCGACGTTCAATTTTATTTCTCAGTCGCTGCCAACGGTGAAATTTGTTCCAAGAATGCAGCAGGCAGCGCAGTCTACTTGTCTAGTATGTATATTTTAACACAGCCAGCCGCAGCGACGATTCGACGTCAAATAAAGAGACGTCGACAGCGTCGCGACGTTGTAGTCAGCGTTGGCTGAATATTGCTCTCTCGCTTCCGCATATGTGCTACGCTTGCTTCCTCTTTTGCGCATGTTCAAGTGTTGTACAGTGTTGGCTTATGTTTATTTATGAACGATACTGACTAACAGCAGAATTTGCAGCCGATATTTTGATTAAAAGACGATAATTTGTATCGATAGTTCCGTTTGTCAAAAAAAGCTAGATTTCCTTACAAATTTAGCCGCTAATAGAATATCAGCTTTATAAATGAAAAATTTCGGCTAAAGTTAGCCTTTTTCTGTTTATGTGGTCTTTAGAAGTAAAACAAGATGCTTTAAAATTATTTAATTTTTATGTATTCGGTTTCGCTTTCGGTGTTTTTACAATTTGTCTGTACCTAAAACAAACGTATTGCATTGTTGTAATGAAATGAAAAAATATATATTCTTGTCTAATATATTGTATTGCATTTACTTGCTATAATCAAAACATGCTACTACTGCTTTTGAAGAACTGGAAACAAATCTGTATGATAATTTAGTTTACGTACTTAATAGTATGTTTTTTCTTTTGTTTTTTTAAATTAAACAATTTTGCGTGTGTAGAAAAATGTATGTGGGTAACAATGAATAATAATTGTGTTGACAGTATATAAGAAAATATAAATTATAATTGCGCTTAACTTATTTATGTGTATGTGTAATGTATATTCAAAAAGGAATGACTTAAGAGTTAGTTAAAAATCCTTCTTAGCAGTAAATATGTTGTCGAATTTGTTGTCAACACGAAACCGAAGAGAAAACCGAAGCAGCAAATCATTCATATTTTTGTTTTCAATTTAAATCATAAACGTAAAGGGAAACTTTAGGCGCAAGTAAGCAAATGTTTTGTTTGTGTAACATTATATATCATTATTGTAAAATGTGGGATGTTTTTCATTAATTTTACATGTTGAAATTATATATTGACAAACTTTGAACTTAATGCTAAACAATTTTACAATGTGTTCAGAATGCAAGTCGAATTGCCAAAAGAATTTAATCGGAACCCTGTTTTGTTTTTGTTTTTTTCATTTTCATTTTTCTGTGCCACATTTGTATTCGGTTGCTATAGTTGTGTGTGGGTGTTTGTTATTGTTGTGGTTTTTAGTACTCACTTACAAGATATCATTTGTTTTTTTTTTTTTGATTATTACATTGATTTTCTTTTGTCGGGGTTTTTGTTTTTGGGTTTTTTCTTTCTTTTTTTAAATTTTTGTGTTTTTTTTTAGAATAATTAGCTTAAAATGTAACGAAACAAATGTAGTTCTTTTTTTTAATCCTTTTTCTAATGGGACCCCTTCTTATTTTCTCTTTTTTTGTTTTGTTTTGTTTTTTTTTTTCACTTTTGTTTTATCAAAATATGATGTGTGTTTTTGTTGCTGTATTTTGTGTGTTTAGTATGTGTGGGTGTATTTGTGTATTTATTTAAATTTATAACGTACAAAGACGATACAGTTGTAGATCATGCTTTTTAACCATCATGCTTTCTCTTCTTGCCCCTGGCTTGCGACTCATCTGCAAAAAATTAAAAGTAAAACATTAGCAATTAAATAAAAATATAATATCAAATTTATTATTCGCCACTTACCTGGCTTATCAGCATCCTTCTCATTGGCATTGACTGATGCGGCCGATTCATTTGCCTCACCATCGGCTTCATCAATATCCGAATCCTCATCCTCATCATCGTCACCGCCCTCACCTTCCTCCCAATCGGAATTGTCTTCCTCTAGATCATCATTATAGACCTGTGAATATATTTAATAAATTAGTTGTTCGTTTATGATCACAAATAAGAACTTTCTGATATACCTCCGAGAGTGATACATCGCCATTGTCTTCGTCTTCGCTTTCATCGCTCTCGGCATCCTCGTCATCATCATCACAAGAGACTGTAAGCAATGAGCAAATTGATAAGGTTTAATTAAAAATCTGTATGCATTATGCTTACAATAGGCGGCATTCGCCAGATTTAATATTGCTAAGAACCAATAGATTAAAATTGCAAAATTCGTGTTTGAGAGATTGCTATTGGGCTGTACTGTTGGATGGTTAGCCTCTATCACAGATTGGCTTGCATTTGCCGTTTCTTTGAGTTGCAATTCTTTTAAATATTCATCTAATTCGTCTACTTCATTGTCATCGGCAGGTGGCTTGGACATGCCGAAACCGTCTTGCGTTTCCTGCAAACGTTTCTTGGCCTTAACCCGCTGCTCCAATGCTTCGAGCTCGTCTAAATCGATTTCTAAACCATTTACACAGAAGGCACTGCGCTCATCTGAAAGGCGACAGAATCTGTATGTTGAGATGTGAATGATACGATAACTGAACAGATTTTAACGTTTGCTACATGAATGTGACAATAAGAATTTGATGACAATGAGTCGAAATAGCATTTGAAACAAGAATCTGACAATAATTCGAGAACTATAATACAGTACAATCAACAGAATTGAGTTGTTAAACGCTGCGCCTAGACGAAATGATTTTTATTACTCTTATGTACACACCTTCATCCTCGGAGTCGTTGCCATTGACCTCCTCATCGTCATCACCATCCGATTGCACTTCCTCATCATTACAATCAAATCTAAGCAGAAAATAATACAATATGTTAGAATGCAATGATATTCCTAAGAACCGTATAATCATACCCATCCAGAAAGCTTAATGATGGTAGCATCTTAAAGATTTTCTCACGATAGTTTTCGACTTGAGTAGCATCATTGTTAAATAGATCCAAAACATTCAAATTTTTGAATTCCTCCAATGGTTTCAACGTTTCCAAATCCTTGATTTTGTTACCAGACAAATTTAAATATTGTAATTTTGGGCTGGTCGTTAGATAGTTGAGGCCACTTGAAATTCTATTATCGGATAATTCCAGTTTCTTAAGATTGGGCAACTTGGGGAAACCTTTGAGTGTGGTGAGACCCACATTGATCAAACTTAATGATTCCAAGGCGGTGTATTCATCTGTAAGGCCAACAATACTTGTACTCCTGCAGTTGTCCAGATTCAACTCTGAGATCTGTGTGTATATGAAAAAACGTAAACATTTAAGTCAATTCATAAATATGTCATTTTAACTTAATTTAGTATTTCGTTTTATTAATGATTCTTTTTTTTTTTTTTTATTGAAATGAGCATTTTAACGTTAGAGAATTTGGTCACACTGTCTGTGTATTCAGCGTATTGCGAGTCTGACAGTCCGCCATGTCTGTGTGAACGTGTGGCAGAATAAGCGCAAAAGAAAAAAATCAAAATGAGAAACAATACATACGCAAAAAATCGATCAAACGCAAAGAATTTTTTTTGAATTCAAATAAAACTCACACAAAATGGCCCAAAAACAATGGTAAAAATGATAAACAATTTAATGTTCAGAGACAAGGATGCTTTTTAACGTATTGCGCATACAGCTGCAGTTAAAAAAAAGTGGCAACGCGTTTATGTAATAGCTTTTTTTTGCAGACGTTGTGTTTGTGTGCGTGTACGTGTGACGTACGCGCACAAAAAGGAATGCACGAGAATGGGCAGAGCAGAGCAGAGCAAAAAGCAAGTGCTGATAATATGGCAGCGCAATACGCGCGCGTGCTACAAACTGAAATGAAATGAAATGTTATGAAGTACACTAAAGGGGGGGTTGGGATGGAGCGGTGTAGAAAAAGAGCAGAAATCCTGCATTTTGTGGAATGAAACAAGCCGGTAGAACCAGCCTCAATAACAACAACAAAAAATATGTTGACAAACGAATGTTTGGTAGTTGTTGCGCCTTAACAGATAAGAAACAGAGCATTTTTTTTGTTGCTTAAGTCTATTAATAAGCCTTGGCCTTACACTTCAAATATGTGTAAGAAGTGACTACACACGCAACTACTATGGATTAGACCAATTATGTTAGTCCAGTTATAGTTGAACAGTTGTTTCAAATGGCTATAATTGGCCGGTAACATTTTACGTACACATGTTATGTATGTAGTAGTAGCGCTTCTCATCTGCTCAGCTGGACAGTTACATGCACACACATACAGATGTAGTTAAATGAGTGCTCACACACATACAACCACATGCAGGTTAAGCTTTGCTTGCGTGTGCGTGTGTATGCGTTGTCGTGGTGTATTTGTAGTTGGGCCACTGTGTGTGCAATACGGCAGGCGCATTTCGGTTGGGTGGGGTGTGGGTGCCTGATTGAGTAGGCCTTGCTAGAGCGCATGTTTATTAATCAGCAAAAGTGCCACACACAAAAAGACAGGTTTGTCTGCCCTGCTCTGTTCTTATTCACATTTCTTGTGTCGAGTGAGAGAGATATACATATACATATGCACATGTAGAGAGGGAAATGCATGTAAACAGTGCATGTACCGTTTGGGGCGG